>JAQQTP010000077.1:13135000-13735000 GCA_029884605.1 Ormosia emarginata | reverse complement strand
GCATCCCAAGTGGAAAGCATCTTGTTGGAATGCACCCACTCGTACTAAGCCAAGGCAGGGCCCTGTATGAAGAAGGGAATGTAAGTGAGTCGCTGGTGGGATGGGGTTTGGGAGAGCTCAAAATATTGTTCAGCTTGGAATATCTAATCCAGGGGGTCAGAGCCATCAAAGGGCAAAACCTATATTTTGGGTGGTCTAGGGCCAATGGTCGTGTGGGAGTTGGATGAGCCAGGAGGTGAGGTTGGGGGAGGAGTGGAAAGGTATAATTGGTCCCTGAATGTTTCCAAACGGCTGGTTATCAACGAGTCCATCATTTCCGTCATTTGATTCATGAACTCATCATTTTGTTTGTCTTGTTTATCAGGTTTGGGAGGCATGGTTGCAAAATGAAAGCACCAAAATGATAAGTGTAGAAATTCTTGGCCAATTCGAGCTGGCTAAACTCAAGAAATTAAGGGAGAGATAACAAGAGATTGGGTAATTTTTCTGAATTCATTCCTACCTTTCATTTACGTTTTTACATGCCTTTATACTAGAAAGACTTGATTCATGGACTAGAATAAAATATCAAATGCCAGGTGGCTATAATCCCTAAATTAAAGGAAACTAACTAATATAGAATAAGAAATATGCTAATAGAATTGCATTTCTCATTCTCGTGGAACTATAAGATTCTTCTCTCTCATTGATAATCTTTCATCCATCCAGGTGGCTTTTTCACACGTGAAATTCTTATAGTTGCAACTTCATTGGGCTTAAGTGATTCCTCATATGCTTGTTTCGGCCCATCTTGATTTATTTGCCTCAACCCACTGTGATGACCCGTATTAGATCTCCAAGATAAAGGATGTTCTCAATGGGGATTCCAGTTGCAAAACATAATATCAGACAATGAAGGAAATGAAAAATAAAATAAAATCATATAGTCAGTATAAAGATGTCAACAAGTCTGCAGGCTCCCACTCCATAATTGAATTAAAGATTCAAGTTGCTCATTAAGCAACTAAAGAGGAGGACTAATCTGATAAAGAAACCAAAACAAAAAATAAGAAGTTTAGCTTAGTCAGAACCATATTATAAAATAAAAATTTTTAAATTATGCTAAAGGAGGACTAACTTAGCACCAAAGATGCATTGTAATGCTCTAGGGAATATACAGAGAGAAGGACGGGAAACTTCATAGTGCAGAAAACTCAAGCAACATAGACCACTATATAAAGCAAGTAATGAAATAAAAGTAAATGTGTCTTACTTGCTTGATTGATCATGAGAGTGGGAGTTATTATTCGTGGCTCAGGACCCAATTCAGCATCCATACCCTTTGCCAAGGAAATAATGACAGAGGCTGTGATTCTCTCTTTCCAGTACTTACTAACTTCTTCAAAAACTTCACAGGTTTCTGTTGATGGCAAGCCATTAATGACAATGTTAACATCCCATATAGCCTCCTGCAAGTTTGTGACAACCTTCAAAGGGCACAGAGGGGTATCAATCATATTCAAGCAAAACACATCTTCCATGGTATAAAGGTCAACATGGCAATAATATCCTAAAAAGTTTTTCAATATAAAACATCATTCTCCTTGATACTTCTGATCCAATAAACACATAAACATACCTTAAAGTAGAAAAGTCAAATTGATATTGACAAAGGAAATAATAAAAAAGAAAAAAGAGGCATAAATTACTTAATGCATTGCTTAATATGGCAACAGTAAGCAGCAAAAACACTTATGAGCCATTTTTTAAGCTTCATCCCATCCAATATCACCTTAGTCGGTAAGCTCAGTCCAATATTGCTTCCAGGCAAAGCCTCAACTATCAAAGCTTTAGCAATTAATGCAATTAAATGATGCAAACTCAAGTGTAAGTTGTCTCAAGTAATAAATTCCTCGAGAGTCCGATGTCAATCCTCAGAGAATTGATGAAGAAAAATTCTTTGAGGTAAGAAAATGATTTGTCACAACAATAATGATGCTAAAAGTTGTTCACAAATGAAAAAAGGATTTACTTAGGTTAGGGGATCCATTCTTAGTAATAAATTAAAGATAAGATTAATTTTTTTGTATAACTCAATTGAAATTCATTCACAACAGAGGTTCCAATCGAAAAATAAAGCATTCAAAATCCATTTAGAATTATATACATGGTTATATTATGGTTCTTTTCATTATTTACTAACACCAACACTTGTAAATGAGTTCAAACATTTATTGTGTCAAACCACTTGTCTACAATGAATCAAGAACTCCATTTTACAAGGAGGGTTTCTAAATTGATTAGAAACAAAATACAACACATAATGACCACTTGATAATATATCATTTAAGCACAAGAAAGAAATTAATCTAATCTTATTTTATTACCAAAAGTTTCACCCCTTCACCCAAGCAAGATAAAAATTAGTTACCCATGAGTAAGAAGAAAGAAAGAGAGAAGAAGAAGAAGATGATCATAACTTCTATTTGCAACAAAAGAAAATTACAATAAGTAAATAACAT
Source organism: Ormosia emarginata (assembly GCA_029884605.1). Lineage (NCBI taxonomy): Eukaryota > Viridiplantae > Streptophyta > Magnoliopsida > Fabales > Fabaceae > Ormosia > Ormosia emarginata. The sequence goes on along the minus strand of JAQQTP010000077.1, from coordinate 13,732,499 downwards.
AATAACATCATCTTGATTTAAAACCAAGATTACCCTAATAGGCAGCCAAGGCTACCTTTTATAGAGTATCACAAGTAAAAGATGACAATGAGTGGGACAATCAGTGGGTAGATAATTAAGGAGTGCGTGGATGACTAAGTGGACGATTAAGGAGTAAGTGGATGATTATAAAAAATGCTTGTCTTCACTTGCATAAAATAATTTGGTGTCAAACTCGTGCTTTTCGACAGAATCTCGGAAAGTGTCCTTCATGAAAGTTGTAGGTCTTTGTCTTGGCTATCAAATGTCCACTTGAACCATCCAATTTGGCCTCCTACAACCTAAGATATGACCTAATCATTGCAACTGCTTAGACCTAATTTCAACTCATCTGTTTTGACTTGCAAGCCTGATATGACCCACTAGACCTCAGAATCGCAAAAAGTGTTCTTCATGAAAATTGTATGAGTCTTAACTATCAACTATCAAAATTTCAACTCATTATCATTCCTACATCCCGAGATATGGCCTGATGAGTACATAGAGGTCAAGCTGTCAGGATTAGTACTCTAGTTCTTGCTTCAACTCCAATTTGAGTTATCCAAGATTGTGATATGGCTCTTGAGGTCTTCATGAAAGTTGTAGGGAATTGTCTTAGCTTTCCTACACGACTAAAATCACATCAATCAGACATATATAACTCAAATTATAGTCAATTTACTGAACATTGTCGAAGAGATAAATTAAGGCTAATTCATGCAATAATTCTTTCAATGATCCAATTAGGTCCAATATCATAGAATGTGATAAAACGAACTTAACTAAACCTAATTGAACCTTAAGAAGCCCAGTGAAAGAGTTATAAAATGTATAAAATATATTGTTATCAAATTCTCCCACACTTAGCTTTTTGCACTCTTGGGCAAAACACATAAGACCAAAGCTAGGAAACAAAGAAAAACGACACAAACTCAAAAGCTAAAAACTCTAAAAGACTCGATGAATCAAGAAGAGTAACCAGAAATTCAATGGATCAAAGCATTCATAAGGTAACATTTCTTCGCATCTCAAATCAACAAGTAAGGAAACTTCAGTTGAAAAGCATGAATCAAGAATGATAGATCCTCACAGAATTCACTCTCAATCCCTCAACTGTTTAAAAGGTAAATATTTAACTCTATTCAACTCATGAAAAATTGCACTACCATAAACTTGCTTATCTTTTACTTCTCCGCTACTCAGAACACATGCACACACAAATCATGAGGACTTTATTCAAGGTTGTAATGAGATTAAGGTAAATGAGGGTGGTAATATGGATTTGACAAGTTAAAAACCAAAGAGAATAAAAGAGCATGAAAGCTTAGTTCAATTAACAAGCATGAAAGTTTATCACAACTCCACCTAATACAAATTTCCTTTACATATTCTTTTCTTTTTCCCTTTTTGCCTTGTTGACCCTTCTTTACACATTTTTTTAGATCATAAATATACACACACATTTTTTTTAATTAGCTACTCTTTCTTTTTTCACCAATCCATTTTGCATACACACCCCCACACTTATTCAAGAACTCATCCATTAACAAAGCCAATGCTCTTTTATTCCCTAAAGTCAGGTAAGAACATTATTTTTCATTTAAGGCACATAATGAGTTAGAAACAAGGAATAGTCAAATAATCTCAAAGGAGTTAAGCAAGGGGAAATAGGTCATTTCCAATGCCTTACGTTAGCAGGAATCAGAGAATTTCCAAGAAGTCGTAAGAGTGCTTGATATCATATTGAGACAATATGCTACTGAGTAAGGCTGCCTATTTGGTTAAAGTAGCTATTTCAAGAAAAATGTCTCAATCATGTTTATGTATGCATGTGAAAATGTAGCCTAAAAAAGAATCAAAGCAAGCTCTAGAGTGAAAATTTCTATGAGTGAAAAAAAATCACACAAGAAAGAAGAGAATGATACAAATATTCAATCCATTCATCAATAGGCTCAAAATCTCACAAGACATATATCTATCATTCTCAATCTATCAATTCAACATCCATAACCAAGCATGTGAAATTTAAGACAGAAGATAATTTACGATATAATCCAAGAATTCATTTGCACAAATTAATTATTTCCTCAACTAAGATGCGTCTCAAGAGTTAAAAAAAAATACTTCTTACTCTGTCATCCTTAATTGGTTTTACTACGAGTAAGTTTCTGACAATCATATTAATAAACATACTTCCCCAATTAAGATGTGTCTCAAGAGTAAAATTACTTTTTACTTTGTCATCCTTAATTGGTTTAGTAAGTTACTGACAATCATATCATACTTCCTAATTTTTTTTTATCAACTATCAAACTATCCTTACAATCAAACTATCTTTCCCCCTAACTAGATCACAACATTGTCCGCAATGTTAAAATATAGATGAGTAAAAGATAGAAGATAATACCTATTAGAGAAATTTGACACAAATTTAAATAGAACAAAGTACAATAAATAAAATCAAAGGTAAAGAAAAGTTATAGACAAAGTGTCAGATATGGCTTTCTTTTCATGCTTCTTCCCTCACTGCTTCCTTTTGGCCAATCTATCTGAGCTATTGCTGGATCAGGTTTATAAACAAAAGCTTCTAATTTATCAATCAACTCATCAACAGTGGAATCAAAGATAAGAAGTAGTCTTGCTGCAAGTGTGATAAATTTCTGTTCCACAGCTTTGTCAAGAAAAAATAACAAAAGATCAAAGAAATTATTAATATTCAAAAAACCTATGGGTTTATGGTGGATGTTCAATTAGGCCCAAGAGACAATTTGAAAAACTTCTTCCAAAGTACCAAAACCACCTGGTAAGGTAATGAATGCATCAGAGTTGTCAAGCATTGTCTTCATTCATTCATGCATAGATGATACCTTAAGTTCCTCCCCAATTATCTTTCCAGTGATGTTCTGTTGAGTTAAAGGTGCAGGAATGACACCTAAAACCTGACTGCCTCCTATATATGCAGCAAGTGATACAACTTCTATTAACCCATGGCAACCTCCCCCATATACAACATGAATATTTCTCGCAGCAAGTGTTCGACCAAGAGTGTTTGTTGCATTTACAAACTCTAAACCCTTCCCATACCTAGACACACAAAATACACATATATTTTTAAGTTGACGAACAGAAACTCCTTCCATTTCTGCATTCACCTTCCCTTTGAATGATTTTGAGTTGGAGGAAAGTGGAGAAAATGAAGTGTTTAAATAGGAAAAAGAATAGAAATGGTAATAATAACACCTATAAGGGTAGGTTGGCTGTTGTCAGAAAAAGTTTGAAATTAAGAAGCACAAAATCTTTTTTTTCGTTTTCTTTTTTTATTTTTTTTTTGTTTTTTTTAACTTCAAGAAAACCATTAGGGTAAAGAAGTCTAGAAACCCCTAAAGGACTTTACTCAAAGGATCGTTTGTCCAAAACTAAAATACAGCAAAATTATACAAAGATAAAAGAAATATAATAACAAATGATGACATACCTTTATGTACAGTTTTCATGGCATATCTTTATACTGCGCATCATGAGTGCAGTAGTGGCATATCTTTGAGTTGTGTGTCACTAGTGCAACATATAAACTCCACAAGGATTGTCGAATCGACAACAAGAACCTTTGAGTCATTTCTGTCTTGCTTGCGGAATAGCAGCCCTCTATCTTCTTGCAAACCTAATTAAAGGCTTGTATTCTAAGAAGATGGTACCTGACCGCAGCCAATTAGAACTTGCCTTAGAGGCCTACTAATTAAAGTAAGTATACGGCTCAATAACAGTTTCTATTCACTGTAAAGACGGGACACTTCTTTCTGTCCATTAGCGTTACAGAGCCTTGGTTCTAAGAACTGGGAATGTAGCACGTGGCTCTCTACAGAGCTTGGCACATGAACCTCATTTACATACCGATGTGTGAAGATCTTCTCCTGAGTCTATGACAAGACGAGCATCTACCCGGGGCTTCTAATTGAATTAAAGACCAAGTACAGGTTGTTGTGGATTTGACCCACATCTACCTCTGGTTTCACGTCTAGTAACGGCTTAAACGCCTTATATGAGTCAATGATAAGCTTCCCATCTAATTTTCTTATAAATTGGCAAATAGGATCTTTTATAGTCAAATTCCTAAGACTGTAACGCTTTTGTTCGTCCTTGAAAAGATTCCACAAATTAAGAAGTTCACAATGCACAAATTCACAAGAATGTATCTCAAAAGTTAATAAGATATCATCTAATGACTCCTTACTCAGTCCATTCTTAATGAAAAGTATTTTATCTTCTCGATTTGCAGAAATCATTCCCAAAGAATGACATCACTTGTTACAATTCCATCGTGCATATTTGTGACAGACTTGTAACCTTTTTGCTTTTCTCCTTTTAGAATACGAACTTCTACCAAGACCTGTCATGTATGAGTCAAATGAAATTGAAGACTCACTTGCTAGATGGACCTTTGCTTCAATTATCCAGCGTACATCTTCCGGCATGCCCTTGTGCATTAACAGTCTCAATCTTTCACATATAGCTTTGTAGATTTTTGTCAGAGCATTATGAGGGAGGGAAGGAAAATGTTTTCTTAAATTTAAGAGAATGGCATGCATTTTAAAGGAGAATGATTCAATTATTATGGGAAACTGAAAACAAACTGACTCGAGAGCCACAGAGTACCGTTATCCGCCACTTAACTAGGAACACAAAGAACTGCAAAAAGAAGGTAATAAAATTAAAATAAATTTATTCATAACAAGGATTAGAAAGAGAGATTCTACCTCATCAACTTGGTTTTCCAAAAAATGGTTTGAGTCTTTATCCATTGACTTTAAACTCATTACCATTCCTAAGATTCTCAATGTCCATGGCCCCATGAGGATACACATGTTTGACAACAAAAGGACCACTCCACCTAGATCTCAATTTTCCAGGGAATAGGTACAAACGAGAATTATAAAGCAGAATTTTTTGACCAATTTCAAAATATTTTCTCAAATTTGACTTATTATGAAAAACTTTTGCTCTAACTTTATAAATCTTTGAGTTTTCATATGCATCATTTCTTAATTCCTCAAGTTCATTTAATTGTAATTTACGTATCTTGCAAGCATCATCAAGGTTTAGGTTGAAAGCTTTAATAACTCAAAATGCTTTATGTTCTAATTCTACAGCCAAGTGACAAGGTTTTCCATAGATTAACCGATAGAGTGACACGCCCAAAGATGTTTTGAAAGCAGTACGGTAAGCCCAAAGTGCATTGTTTAGTCTTAATGACCAATCTTTATGATTTGGGTTAACCGTTTTCTCCAAAATTTGTTTAATCTCCCAATTTGTCAATTCAACTTGTCCATTTATCTAAGGGTGATAAGGGGTGACAATTTTGTGTGTAATACCATATTTCTTCATTAAAGATTCAAATGGTTTATTACAAAAATATGTTCCTCCATCATTGATGACAGCTCGAGGGATTCCAAATTGACACAAGATATTTTTTTTTAAAAAATTTGAGAACAATTTTATGATCATTGTGTCGGCATGGAATCGCCTCAATCCATTTTAAGACATAATCAACTCTAACCAAAATAGACACAAATCCAAATGAGGATGGAAATGGGCCCATGAAATTAATTTTCCAACAATAAAAAATTTTAATGACAAGGATAAGGTTTAGAGGCATTATGTTTTTTTTTTGAAATGGAGCCTATTTTTTGACAGTTTTCACAACTTTTGCAAAAAGTATAGCAGTCCTTAAATAAAGTGGGCCAATAAAACTCGCACTGCAAGATTTTCGCAGCTGTCTTTTTTTTTTTGAAGAAAAGTGACCTCCACATGCTTTTGAGTGATAAAATTTAATGACACAACCTACCTCACTATCGAGCACACATATCCGAAAGATTTGGTCAAGACAATATTTGAATAAGTATGAGTCATCCTAATAAAAAAATTTCATTTCTGTAAAAAATTTCCTTCTATCTTATTGAGGTGGCATCTTTCCTGTTACAAGAAAGTTGACTATGTTAGCAAACTAATGCATGAAATTGATAGAAAATAAAACTTCACCGGGAAAAGAATTATTGATGAGCGTGTTATCAAAAAGTGAGCCTGTTATAAGTCTGGACAAATGATCTGCAACAATATTTTTGGCTCATTTTTTATCTTTTATTGTGAAGTTGAATTCTTGAAGCAACAAGATCTACCGTATCAATCTTAGTTTGACATCCTGCTTAGACATCAAATATCTAACAACAGCATGATCAGTGAAAATCACAATAGAAGAACCAATTAAATAAGATCAAAATTTTTCTAGTGCAAATATTACAACAAGTAGTTCTTTTTCAGTAGTGGTATAATTCATTTGTGCACTATTTAAAGTTCTTTTTACGTAACAAATCACATGAGGCTTACCTTCCTTTCTTTGGCCTAAAACAGCTCCCACAACAAAATCACTAGCATCATACATCAACTCAAAAGGTAAAGACCAGTCAGGAAATTGCATGATAGGAACAGATGTCAAAAGACCAATTAATTTTTCAAAAGATTTTTGACATTCTTGAGTCCAATCAAATGATGCATCTTTCAACAGAAGATTACATAATGGTCTAGATATGACACTAAAGTCCTTTATGAATCTTCTGTAGAATCCTACATGTCCTAAAAAAGAACAAACTTCTCTGACTATTTTTGGGGGAAGCAAATGGGCAATTAATTCAACTTTGACCTTATCAACTTTAATTCCTTTAGAAAATATCATATGACCTAACATTATTCCTGAGGTAACCATGTAATGACATTTTTCCTAGTTTAACACAAATTAGTTTTCTTCACATCTTTTAAGACCTTTTTTAAATTATCAAGACAATTTTTAAAAGAATTTCCAAAAACTATTAGGTCATCCATGTAAACCTCTAAATAATGCTCAATCATATTATTAAAAATACTTAACATGCATCTTTGAAATGTTGTCGGAGCATTACAAAGGCCAAAAGACATTCTTCTATATGCAAAAATACCAAAGGGACATGTAAAAGTGGTCTTTTCTTGATCCTCTAATGCAATTGATATTTGATTATAACCCAAATAACCATCAAGAAAATAGTAATATGGATGTCCTGCTACCCTTTCCAGAATTTGATCAAGAAATGGCAAGGGAAAATGACCTTTCCTAGTAGCAGTATTTAATTTTCTAAAATCAATACACATACGCCAACTGGATGATACTCGCGTAGGTATGAATTCACCTTTACCATTTTCAAACACTGTTATATCAGATTTCTTAGGCACAACTTGTGTAGAGCTTATCCACTGGCTATCAGAGATAGGATAGATAATTCTAACATCAAGCAATTTAAAAACTTCAGCTCTAATACCTCTTTTATGTATGGATTTAATCTTCTTTGAGGTTGTTGAGATGTTTTAGCATTATCCTCTAAATGTATTCTATGTGTATATATTAATAGATTAATGTCTTTTATGTCCTTTAATGTCCATCCAATTATACTTTTATGCCTTTTAACTACTTCTGTTAACATACCTTCTTGTTCTTTAGTAAGGGATGAGGAAATTGCCACCGGAAAGCTTTACTCTTCTCCCAAAAATGTGTACTTCAACCTAGCAGATAATGACTTTAGTTCCAATGTGAGTACTTCTTCATGGGTATTATCATTCCTGGGTTTTAGCTCTTCAAATCTTGACTTCCATCCATTGTACTCCATTACTTATGCACAATCAAGCAAAGAACATATTTCAGAGATATTATCATCTAATTGCATGCTTGAATCAAAATGAATTAACTAAATAAATTTGTAATGGGTCAGAAGAACTCCTTGTTTGAATATAATCATCTGCGATGGCTTCAATTCTTTCAACTTCCTCCTTTTCATCAAGGGCTTCCTGTGGTTGCTTGCACATGTTAAAAACATTGAGCTCCAATGTCATATTTCTAAATCTTAGCTTCACCCCTCTATTTCTGCAATTTATCAAAGCATTAGATGTTTCTAAAAATGGATGGCCTAAAATATCAAGAATTGACTTGCAACTATCAACCATAGGTTCAGTATCCAAAACAATAAAATCCATAGGATATATGAATTTATTAACTTGTACTAACACATCTTCCACTATTCCACTTAGAATTTTAATTAATCTATCGGCAAGTAGAAGAGTTATAGAAGTTGGTTTTAACTCACCTAAGTTGAGTTGCTGATAAACTGAATATGGAAGCAAATTGACACTAGCACCAAGATCAAGTAAAGCTTTTTCAATTTTATGTTCTTCAATAATGCATGAAACTGTAGGATAACCAGGGTCTTTATATTTTAACTCATTTTTGTTCTGAAAAATAGAGCTTACCTGTTCAGTCAAAAAGGCTTTCTTTTTCACATTTAGTTTCTTTTTAATAGTGCACAAGTCCTTCAAATATTTTGGCATAAAAAGGAATCTTTTTGATAACATCTAACAGAGGAATATTGATATTCACTTGTTTCAAAATTTCAAAAATTTCAATGTTATGGTTCAATTTCTTTGAATTGTTTAATGTTTGAGGAAATGAGGATGCAAGCGAGAGTTTAGTCTCTTTTTAGTCAACTTCTTCATTTTCTTGGGGGATTGGTTCATCATTTCTCTCACAAGATTCGAGAATTTATTTTTTAATAACATTTTCACTCCTAAGAGTTATCAGTGACTTGACTTGATCTATTTGTTGGTTTTCTGAACTACCTTTATTTAGACTGTACTGACCCTTGGGATTTGGTTGAGGTTGAGAAGGAAATTTTCCTTTCTTGTGAATGGTGAGTGCAGAAGAAAGTTTAGTAAGAGCATCTTTTATGTCAATCATGGTTTGATTGTTTTGTTTATTAATGGCATATTGTTTTTCTATGAATGCATGTAGTGTTTCTTCAAGGTTTTTCCTATATGGTGGGACATAAAGTGCATATCCTTGAGAATTTTGAGAGCCTTGTTGTGCCTGAGGAGGTGGTGGTTACACAAATTGTGATTGATTATTATTCATCTAGCTGAAGTTCGGGTGATTTCTCCATCCCGAATTGTATGAATCTGAAAAATAAGAAGTAAATGACTTTTTAAAATTATTTATTGCATTTACTTGCTCATATACAACTTCTTTAAAAATAAGAATCTTAGGACATTCATGTGTTGAGTGTCCTAAGTCATCACAAATGTCACAAATTTCTTCATTTTGCACAAATTTGATTTCTTTTGCTTTTCCTAATTCCATGGCTTCAACCTTTCTAACCAAACTAGCAAACCTAGCATTTAGATCTTCCTCTTGACTAAGGTGATATTTTTCTTTATTAGCACTTACAAGGTTAGATCTAATTGAATTTTCAGAAATATTAGTACCATACCAAGATTGAGAATTTTCTGCTAACTAGTTTAAATAATCTAAAGCTTTATCAGGTTCTTTATCAAGAAACTCACCATTGCACATTGTTTCCACAAATTGTTTAGTTTCAGGTGTTAAACCTTCAAAAAATAAGCTTATAGTGCGTCATTTTTTAAAACTATGATGTGGGTAATAATTTAACAAATATTTAAACCGTTTCTAACATTGAAAATATGCTTCATTTGAATTTTGGAAAAAAATTTGGATTTGTATTTTCATAGCATTGGTTTTATGTGTTGGAAAAAATTTCTTTAAGAACTCTCATTGCATTTCTTGCCATGTGCTAATTGATCTTGGTTTCAAAGTGTTAAGCCAAGGTTTTGCTTTATCTTTTAAAGAAAAAGGAAACAATTTAAGCTTAAAAATCTCTTCAGTGCAATTTTGGTCATTGAAAGCAATACATACTTCTTCAAATTCATTTAGATGTAAATATGGACTTTCATATTCTAAACCATGAAAATTAAGAAGTAAATAAATCATACCTACCTTAAATCTAAAATCATTGCCATTAAGTGGAAAGATAAAGCATGATTGACTAGAATTTTGAGGTGATTGCAAATATTCATGCATGGTTCACAATAGTTGATTTTCATATTCATCATGTACACTTTCATTTTTAGCCATTGTGTCAATTGTGTGTGATTGTGATTCAAACAAATCAATATATAAAGTATCAGGATTAATTTTAACCAAACGACCAGAATTTGAATCACGATACTAATTAACCATAAATAAATGAATTAGAATAGAAAAAATAATGTATAAGTCAGCAGTTTACATCAGCCATTAAAAGCTTAACAATAAATAAATGACATAAATAAAAAAATGTATAAGTTATTAAGTCAGAAAATAAAAATAAATGACATAAATAAACAAGTTAGTAAGTTAGTAAGTTAGAAAGTAAAAATAAATGACATAAATAAAAAAGTTAGTAAGCATAAATAAATGGCAAATAAATAAGTTAGTAAGTCAGTAAGTTAGTAGGTTAATAAGTTAGTAAGTTAGAGAGTTAGCAAAGAAATTGAAGGACCAACAAGCTGATTTTTTGCTTCGGTGAGGGAGAAGTGAGAAAAGATTTTATTAAAGAAAAATAACTTTAATAAATTAAAATTTTAAATCAAGTCTCTGGCAACGGCGCCAAAAACTTGATGTGGATTGAATGATGCAAACCCAAGTGTAGGTTGTCTCAAGTAATAAATTTCTTAGGAGTCCGAGGTCGATCCACAAGGAATTGATGAAGAAAAATTCGTTGAGATAAGAAAAGGATTTGTCACAACAATAACGATGCTAAAAGTTGTTCACAAATGAAAAAGATTTACTTGGGTTAGGGGATCCACTCTTAGTAATAAATTAAAGACAAAATTAATTTTTTTTCTATAACTCAATTGAAATCCAAGCACAACGGAGGTTCCAATCGGAAAATAAAACATTCAAAGTCCATTTAGAATTATATACGTTGTTATATTATGGTTCCTTTAATTATTTACTAACACTTATAAATAGGTTCAAGCATTCATTGTGCTACACCATTTGTCTATAATGAATCAAGAACTCCATTTTACAAGGAGAGTTTCTAAATTGATTAGAAACAAAATACAACACATAATGACCACTTGATAATATATCATTTAAGCATAAGAAAGAAATTAATCTAATCTTATTTTATTACCAAAAGTTTCATCCCTTAATCCAAGTAAGATAAAAATTAGTTACCCATGAGTAAGAAGAAAGAAAGAGAGAAGAAGAAGAAGATGATCATAACTTCTATTTACAACAAAAGAAAATTACAACAAGTAAATAACATAATAACATGATCTTGATTTAAAACCAAGATTACCCTAATAGGCAGCCAAGGCTACCTTTTATAGAGCATCACAAGCAAAAGATGACAATCGGTGGGACAATGAGTGGGTGAATAATTAAGGAGAGGCTAGATGATTAAGTGGATGATTAAAGGTAGGTGGATGATTACAAAAAATGCTTGTCTTCACTTGCACAAAATAATTTGGTGCCAAACTTGTGCTTGCCGACAGAATTTCAGAAAGTGACTTTCATGAAAATTGTAGGCCTTTGTCTTGGTTATCAAATGTCTACTTGAACCAACCAATTTGGCCTCCTACAGCTTAAGATATGACCCAATCATTGCAACTGCTTATGCCCAATTTCAGCTCCTCTATTCTAACTTGCAAGCCCAATATGACCCACTAGACCTCAGAATCTCGAAAAGTATTCTTCATGAAAGTTGTAGATTTTGGTCGTAACTATCAACTATCAAATTTCATCCCATTATCATTCCTACAGCCTGAGATATGGCTTGATGAGTACATAGAGGTCAAGCTGTCAGGATCAACACTCTAGTTCTTGCTTTAACTCCAATCTGAGTTATCCAAGCTTGTGATATGGCTTTTGAGGTCTTCATGAAAGTTGTAGGAAATTGTCTTAGCTTTCCTACAAGACCAAAATCACATCAATCAAACATATGTAACTCAAATTATAGCTAATTTATTGAACATTGTCAAAGAGATAAATTAAGGCTAATTTATGTAATAATTCTTTCAATGATCTAATTAGGTCCAATATTATAGAATGTGATAAAATGAACTTAATTAAACCTAATTGAACCATAAGAAGTGTTTGTCCCTTTATTAGGCCGCAAGTGCACGGGTCATTCAAGTAATACGGATACAGAGTATAAGTTCGTTCTCACGAGAATATATGACTTCCATTACTAAATAACAACCAATAGCTTAGCTAAATTCTATTCAAGAACATATAAAATAGGAGAAATGCATAGAAACTAAATCTAAAGTCTACAAAGTAATAAAGATAATGGTTTAGAGATTTAGGAAATCCTTCTTACTAATGAATGAGTTAAGTTAGCTTGAGAATCTAATTTAGTTAAAAGCCTATGTCTAGCGCAATCAACCCTAGTGTCATTTACATAATCCACTATGTTTCCATGAGAACTAGTGTAAACTCCACTAATGAACGATCTATTCTCAAACACTCACTATACATGACTAAAAGGTATATTTCTATCCAGTTAGCGAATGAATTCATCCAAGCCAATTGAACTCATCGAACATGCATCAACTATACCATGTCCATATCCACAAATCTCTATGTCTAGTTCATTTGCATCAACCAAGATCATGCAATTGATGGCCAATCAGAAGCAAGCATTAAGCATAGGCATGATAGAACAAAACCAAACATCAATATAAACTCAAAAAAACACATAAACATTAATATCCATATAAAGATCCAAAGTAATTTCTAAATACAGCTCAGCTAATCCATGAACACGAAAATAACATTAAAAATAGTGTTCAAAAGATAGGGAAAGAGAAGAGAAACAAGGGAGAAGAGGAAGGAATCCATGAATATGATCATTGAAGCTTGAATCTCCTTCCATGAAGAAGACGACCTCCAACCAAGCCTCCTTAGGCCTCCAATCTGCCCAGAAATGAAGAACAGGCCGCAGCCTCTCTAAAACCTAAAAACTATCGCAGAACTCTCTTTTTAAAATCTATTAAAAATCTATTTATAGGCTCAAAAAATAGATTCATGCTACAACATTAATATGTCTACTCCGCGATGCGTTTACATTTAGGTCAGTGACGCCGCGACATTAACATGCCTGCGCCGTGACGTTCAATTTGTGTAGCTTTCTGACTTGATGCAGGGGATGCACCATGCCGTGGCATTGATATGCCACGTCTTGGCGTGAGATGTTGAGTTGCACACTTGGCTTTCTCTTTCAATTTCAGCTTAATTACTCCATATATCAGCTTGTTTGGAGCCCTTCCTACAATAGAGAAATCACCAAATAAATAAGAGTTGCAAATCCACTCAATCAATCAAATAATATGCATAGTTTACTCAGAATCATATAAGAAAGGTATCAGAATTGAATATAGCAAATATAAGCACAAAACCTTCTAAATATACATAACAACAAGGACTTTAGCAATCAATGAAACACAAATATGGGGCATAAATAACTACACATTATGGAGTTATCAAGAAGCCCAGTGAAAGAGTTATAAAATGTATAAAATATATTGTTATCAGTAGTCAAATGAAATCACATCTTTAACAACTAATTACCAACGTAAGCAGAAAAGTAAATAACATTTTAAACATACTCAACATTTAATCAACAATGAGAATTGAAGACTTTCAAGGACTATGGATGAGAACATAAAGATTTGTAATGACAAAGAAAGCAACTAAAGCTGGAGAAAAACTCATATGCACATGTTTACGTGTAACCTAATATATGATACAAAAGAAAATTGATCATCATTCTATTCATGAACAAGTTTTCTCAAGGCAAGCCAAGCTATTAAATGGTGAACATTCTGGAATCAATATTATGAGAGAAGGGCATACCAAACTCAGATCTGAGAAGGGCATACCAAGTGTGGAACGTGAATGGCGCGATGGAGAAAGCAGAGGAGAACGACGCAACAGAGAGAGCAGAGGAGAACGGCACGATGCAGAGAGCATAGGAGAATGGCGCGACAGAGAGAGCATAGGAGAACACAACGGTGCACGACTGGGAGAACAGTGTGACGAAGAAAGCAGAGCAGAACAGTGCGACGGATAGAGCAGAAGAGAATTGGGCGACAAAGAGAGCAGAGGCGAACAACGCGCTGGAGTGAGCAGAGGAGAACGCGACAATGCACTGCTGGGCGAACGATGCAACGGAGAGAGAATAGGAGAACGACAAGATGGAGAAAGCTGAGGAGAACGATGCAGATCTAATTTTGGGAAAAAGAGTTTCAGAAAGATATGTAATTTTAAAGGAATAAGAGACGGAAATAATTCGTCTCTAACTTTTATAAAAAAATTATTAATTAAATTATACCAAATATTTAGAGACATAATTGAAATGCCAATAGAGACAAAAAATTTAGAGATTAGTATATTCTGTCTCTAAATTCAGTCTCTAAATCAATTTGACTTTTTAAAACTCAACATTGATCGTGTAGAGACTGAAATAGAGACAAAAAATTCTGAGATGGATAATTTTCATATTTAAATTTTGTCTCTAAATTATAAATTTATTTTTTGTCTTTAAATCATCAAAATTCGTCTCTATTTTTATCTCTATTAGAGACATAATTGTGTCCGTCTCTAAATTCCTTCTCTAAATTCAATTTTTCTGATAGTGAGATGTTGTTACCAATGCTTGCATTTAATAGTCCAACACTTTCTATGTGAAAAATCAATGGTTCCTTTCTTTGATGACTTATGAAATAGTGTGTTTGCTACATTGTCTATGCTGTAACTATTTTGAAATGATAATTTATTGTTTATCCTTCATTAAATTGTGGCTTATATACTTGCAAATCATTAAACTGTAGTTCTTTTTTCATGTTTTGGCAAAATTAAAGTTTATTTTTGTATATTCATATATTTATGAAAGAAATCGACCTTATAATCTTTAGAAATTGTGAAGGCTTGGATCAAATTCTGTGAGGAAGATTGAAGTGACAAGGGAGAAATGGGGATGTAGAAGATAGGGGAGATGAAGAACAGAGAAAATGGGTGAAATTTGAGGAATTAGGAATTTAAAAATTTTCAGGGACTAATATGATAGTATGCAAATCTTTCAAGGACCAATTTGATGCTTACATGGAATATAATATGTCACATGGACATCAGCAACGACCAATTAGACAGTTAACGAGCCACATTATCAATTTCATTAACTTAAACAGAGAAAAGTTGACAACAAGGCTCACTTAACTGATTGATTGATCTTTTAGAAACTACGAGATTAATTTTAATCTTCTAGGGACTAATATGATAGATTTCAAATCTTTCGGGCCCAATTTGCCATTGGTGATTTACTCCAAACATTATCACAAAATGGCACACGATTTGTCACTTTTGAGATAGTGTACACGAGTGAAACTCTTCAAGTAGATATTCAATTACCAAAAATATATGACAAATAATGTTTAACATGTGGTTGAATCTCTTTTAGTTTTATAAGGCAAAAGCTAAAGATATCGGACATTGCAGTAGAATAGGTGACTGAATATTGTAATGGGTCACCCATTACATTTATATGGACCCTTGACCCATTACACTATCCGGTCACCCGTCCAAGCTATAATGTCCAGGTTTTGTAGCATGGTCTTTTTAAAAAATCACACTTAATTGTTGTTTATATATTTTTATTTGTACAATGTTGTAATTTTCAAAAGTTTTAACTATTTATTGAAGAGAAAATTCTCTGTTATTAACTATAGTAATTAACTTACTTAATGTGTAAATAACTCATTTGGTTTGTTAAATCCTTAATATCAAACTATAGTAATTATTGTTCTCAAATGTTTAACTTGCTTATGAGATACATGGTTTTCCTTAGGTGAAATTATGTTTCATCTCTCTCTCTAAAAAGTAAATATGTTCATATCTCTTTTAGTTTGAGAATGGAAAAACCTAAAGACCTTAGACACTGCAGCAAAATGGTTCATCAAATTGTGTAATGGGTGATTATCCGGTCACCTATCTAGGCTACAGTTTTTTTTTTGGCCTGAAGGCTAAAGTGTTCGTTAGAGGTAAAAAAAAAAAGAATTGATTATGTTTACTTGAAAAGGTTAAAAAACCATTATTAATAAAACATAAATATTAAATATGAAATAATACGTGTAAGGTACGGATAAAGATATGTAGTGTTCTATATATAATTACATTTTTAATCAATAAATACAATTTTTCTGGGTACTTACAATTATTACAACTTTGATTTTATTTTTTAAAATATATCTTGTATTTTGAAAGTTTTTTTAGTTGGTTTAACAATTTTGGTTATACGTTAAAAATTCAATTTTTGTGTTATTCAAAATTAAATATTTTTAAAAACAATTTTGAGGGTGTATATAAACTATCATCTTAGTACATTTTGCTCTACCAAAAAAAATTAGTACATTTGGAATAATTAATTAATTCAATTAACTCTTAAATGCTAGCTTATATTTTGAATATGTATTTGAATTAATTTATTTTGTATTCAAAACAATTTATAATGAAAAGTTCTTTAAAAAAACTTTTGTGAAAAAAATAATAATTATTTCTCTCAAAATAATCAAAACCAAACATGCCTTGAACTTGTGTTATCAGGGCAACATACCTCCTTAACAATTTATTAGAAATTTTTTTCATAAAGATTTAAATCCCATATCAAATTAATGCAAAAATAAAAATAAAAATGATATAATACTTCTTTTAGAAATTTGTGTTAAATATTGCTAAAAAAACTCTTTATTTTTGTGATTGTGAGACTCATTATAAAGAAAGAAGGATCGAGAGTACTGTCATAAACGAGGAAATTATGGCAGAACCAGGCAGCCTGTTTCCACCTTTGTAAATAAGAAACCTTAGTGGTTTAACAAAAATAAAAATAAAAATAAAAATAAAAATAAAACCTCAGTTATATATGTTACATTTTGGCATTAAATTAATGCATATCTGGTTCCTTTTCTCTCTCTCTCTCTCTAAACAAGAAACAATATATATAAAAAATTAAAAGATACAACTTTTTCTTCGAACCGGAAATGCTAGTTCATGCAAGGAGAAATGTCTATAATTTTAGATTTAGATTCACTTCACACGTGCGTGGTAACATATTTATAGATTAAATTCTATAATATTTATATATAATTTTTAATTATATTGATAGTTTATAATTAATATATCATGCGTAGAGTTTATCATGTACTTTAAAGACTATAATAACACCACTCGAAATGCTTATATGGCTTGCATGTTGAATTTAATTTATAGAAAACTATTCCCAACCAAAATATTGGGATTTTAGTTTTATTTTTTATGTCACTTTTGATGATATTTTGATTTCTCCTTGTGATTGTTCCTATCTTAATAGTTTTGTACGTGGAGAAGATTTTCATATCTATTTTGAGAGGAAACGTATTACACTCTTCAAACTGTATCACTTTTTGTATTGGTATCCAATATAAAATATGCTTAAATATCGATAGTCTTCAAGTAAAGAACATAATTACAGATCGTTGATTAATTCAATATGTAGAATATATTTGTTTCTTATTTATTTTTTTTTTGAATATGGTGTATCATTTCCTATTTGTAAATGTCATTAGTCTTCATTCTTAATAAATCTTTTTTCTTTCTCGCAAAAAAAAAAAAAATTACCAACCTGAAAAAAAAAACTTCCGTGGTTAAAGTTGCAGGAAACTAGGCAAACATATATAATAACATACTGAATCATTTCATGAGATTGAAAGATTATGGAATTGAGAATATAAAATCAAGATACAAAATGTAATCGTGGACTGAAAAAATAAAATAAAAACGAGATACAAATGCTATAGTTTATTAAATTTGTGAACGTAATAAAACGAGATAAATGAAATAAAATGATTAAACCAATATTAAAATAATGATGACAGAAAGATAATCGTTTCAAAAAGAAAATAAGGAAGTGACTGGGTTCGACATACAGACAAGGGATTAGGATCATATACAGTTGAGAAAAAAACTATAGAGGATCTCAACCATGAAATCAAGTTTTTATATAATAAAATATTAAAAGTATACAGAAGTTACAGACTAGTAGACATCATATTAGAACTGTAGAGTGTAACACCCCAAATTTTTTAAATAGTTGACAGTAATTTTGACAGTTAACGAAAATTCTACTATTTAGTGATTTCTGTGTACTGTAAAATTATTTTAAGTATTCCGTCAGCGTATTTGATCGTTTTGAGTGATTTATTCCGTGTCAGGAAAATAATAATTTTCGGGCCGAAATTTTTTTATGTAATTTAATTATTACTGAAAAGTCTTAATTATTTTACGTAATCTGATTTGATATTTGTGAATTTTCTAATTTTTATGATTTTGTGGATGATTATGAATTTTTTTTACTGTTTGTAGGCCCAGGGGGCGTATGTGGGCTCAGGTGGCCATACGTGGGACCAGGTGGGTCTCGCAAAGTAAAAATTTTTCTACGCATAGAAAAATTTGTACTGTTTAGACGGAGACAGGGGATCTTACTAAACCTGAATCCAAAAATAGTTTTTAAATTTTATTTTACTGTATTTTGTACTGTATTTAATTATCGAATAATAAAAATACAGTAAAAATATTATTCAGAAGGTAATAACAGATAGAAAAAAAATAAATATTATATTGCTTAAGTCAACATTGGTGGTTTGGATATCCACCATTGATTTAATCAACGATGGAGACTTGATCTTGATTTAATCAACGGTGGAGATTTGATCTTAAAAGTGAATAAGATCATTTATAACCGTTAGATGGAGATTAAATCAAGGGTAGAGATTTAGTCTTAAAAAGTGACAAAGACCATTTATGACCCTTGGATGTAAAGTTTGAAGGAGTAATCTTAACCCTTCATTTTGAAGACACATCTAATGACTAGAATTTAAAGAAGAAAGATCTAATGGTCTAAATTAAGTCTTCTATCTAAAGCTACACCTAAAGTCTATCTTAATCCTAACCATTGAATTAATCAATGGCTAAGAATGCACAAATAATGGTGGCTTGGAGATTAGTCACATTTTGAAGAAGCAAGGAGGGGGGAGGGGACGATTTTGTGATGAATTTTGGAGCTAAAGAAAAACTTTATGACCATTATTACTTGTCTTGGTCAATGTTACATCATTCTTGATCATTATTGCTTTGTTTGCATCCTTAGGAGATTGCTTGGAGGGGGCGGTTTTGGTGTTGCTTAAGGCCATAGGAAAAAGTTTGAAGGCCATTATGAGTTATCTTGATTTGTCTTTATCATTCATTGATTTTCCTAAAGCAAGACTTAGCAAAAATATTCTCTTCTTTCTCTCCAAGTGAAGCTACGGCCATGCACCCTAAAGGAGACCAAAGAATTCATTTCTATACTCTATATTATTACATCTTCATCTTTTCATTCAAGTATCAAGAAGCAAAACAAAAAAAAACTCCATTTCTCTCCCTAAACACACCATTCGTCCATATCACTCAAAACCACCATCCAATCTCTTTTAATTTCATCCAACCATAGATCTTGAATCTACATGATATTCTAAGCAATTTTCATGTTGGAGACTTTCTCTAAATCATTCATCTTCAACCTTATTCTTCAAGCTAAAGATTGAAGCTCTAATGGTGAAGTTTACTAATCTTCACTTTTCTTTTGATTTTCAAAGTTCAAACCATGATTCTAATCCATGGTTTTCTTATTCAAGCCTTGTATGTAATAATTATGTGTGCTTTGTTTTGTATTTGAGAAGCCTTTGGTGGTGAAGAACTTGGAAAGAGAAGCAAAACAAGGAGCTTTTGAAGATCTTCAAGAGGTAAGAGGGAGATCAATCTCACCAACCAAGTATGGTGGTGAGAGATGATTTTATATTTGGTGGATGGTGAATCTATATGAGGATTCATATCCATGGTCTTGTAATTTATTTGTGATTGTTTGTGTGTTTTAATTATTTGCCTATGCTTGATATGCTTTGCATGATTTTATGACTTTTATAGTATGCTTATATTATGCATGATGAGTATATGGCATGCTTGTAGTATTTATGATGAAATATATATATGTATACCATAATGTGTTGATGGAAAGGAAATCAATTTTTGGCTCCAATGACCAAGGGAAAAAGGCTACGGTTTTGATGCCCTTGATTAGGGTTCATGTTGAAATTTTTTTTAAGAACAAGGGGATTGATTTTTTTGAGTCCCTAGAACATAGTGAATTTCGGCCAAGAAACTTCTAAATAGGTGTTCACAAATTAATATTTTCATGAAGGATGAAAATGGATGATTTGAAGAGTATGAAAAATAAACAAAGGGTTTGTTTTTCAAGAGAACAAGAACATAGTATTTGAGGAATTTTTATTGATTTATTTTATGTACAAAGATCCTAAGTATTTTTCTAAACATGAGTTTTAGACGAAATGGGCAATGTTGTTTCTAAGTGTTTATTAAACTTGATTTCGAAAAACGAAACGGGCAATGTTGATTTTAAGGATTTGCAAAGAAAGTGAAAAAGGATCTGCAAAGAAAGTGAAAAATGATTTGCAAAGAAAATGAAAAAGGATTTGCAAAGAAAGTAAAAATGAATTTGAACAAATGGGTTTGGTTTTATAACCATCGGTATTTTGGTTTTGAAAACAAAATTTTAATGGTTTTGTTTGTTTAAAAACAGAAATGATAAATAGTTGATTTAGAAGAAAAAATATTTGATGGCTACAATGGCCAAATACCCTACGATTTTTGAAAAGCTTGTGATACTTCAATTTTATGAAACAAAGGGATATTTGATAAAACAAAGTGTTATGCCACTTGAAAGATTTGATAGTCTTCAATGGTCATGTCCACGATTTTTGAAAGCTTGTGGATGCATTGATTTTATAACAAAACGATTTTCGCACAAGAATTTGGAAAGAGAATCAGGACGTTTTAATCACTTGAGAAATCGAGTTTTGTAAACGAAAACAAGGAAAGTTAAAAATGTTTTCGAACTTCAATTTATTTTGAAGAAGGTTGTGTTTGGAAGTGATTTGGGAAAAATGAAGAATATAAGGGTGTTTTGAACATTTATTAACGTATAACTTATTTCACGTTTTGGAGTACATTAGGAAATTCTTAAAGTTTGAAACATTGATTTAAATCAATGGAAAAGTGATTTTGTGGGTTATATTTGAAAAAGAATTTCTTGAGTGAAGAATTGTGGAAAAAGATTTTCTTGAGTAAGAAAATATATTAAATGAAGTATAAAGTTATATTATTTTGAGAAAAGTTGAAAAGGAATTTTTGAAGGTTAAGAAATATTTTCTGTAATGAAATTGTGGTGAAAAATTATTTGTGTAGCTTAAAAACGATTTGAAATACAGTAAAATATTTCTACGCGATTTGGAATACGTTAAAATATTTCTACGCGATTTGAATTACGTTTAAATATTTTTACGTGATTTGAACTACTATTGAAAAATCAATATGTGATTTAAAAGTGATAGAATATTTTTACGTGATTGTGAAAATGACGGAAAATCGTCATGTGATTTGGAAAGTGTTTTAAATATTTTGAGAATAATGGAAAATGATTTACGCGACTTAAAAGAATGATTTTTAAGTTACGCGATTTTGAAATAGTGAAAAAATACTATGCGATTTGAGAAACGTATATTTTTACGCGATTGGGAAAAACGTTACGTGGTTTAAAAGTGCAACAGAAGAGTTGCGGTATTTTGAAAATGTAACAGAAATGTTACGCAAACATGACAAAAGTGTTTTATGACTATAAAAACATAATAACATGATTATTACTGCTAAAACAGTGTCCATACATTGTATAAGAAAATGACAAGTTTTGCCTGTGATTGGCATTTGGTGCATTTTACAAGCATTGGAAAGATATGCCTGTGATTGGCATTAGTGCATTATACATGCATTGGAAAAATATGCATTGAGACATATGATTAAATTGAACAAAAGAAATTGAAAAGATTTGGCCCTTGTGGTTGGACTTGCACTGATATATTCGTGCATTGTATAAAGTATAGCTAATAGCTATTTTAGCCCTTGTGACTGAAGAGGGAATGAGAATTGATAGTGAGGTCTATGATGGATCTTGGGGGCGTCAAGTAGCGCTCGGTCGACCAGTGGATATCTGTCTGTGGGCTAAGGCTGGACCATATGCCACTTGACGATGCAATCCGTTGCAATGCATTGACGATACCCGACAAGAACACGATTCTTTTCAATGACTGGAAGATTGTCTTTAGGCTAAGACTGACAATTAACAGAGCATTCTCCTCAAAATTTATGAAAACCTCCATGGAGTTGTTTTTGAAAAACTGAGTCTATGTGCGCATGCATGAATCTGAACATTTATACCAGTATGATATATTAATTGAGGAATATTGGCTATGACAACTGTTTTGAATACTTGGATGATGATGATGATAATTAGACAATGTTAAGGGCATTATCATAATTGTTGTTTATGATAATTGAACTGATAAATGATTGGATAATGATAGTTGATTAATATTGATGGCATGATCATAATTCTGGTATGATTTATCTGTATGATATGTTGTTTGTGTTATCTCTGTGCTACCATGTTAGTATTGGCGTAGGTGATCTCACCTCTTTGTTATATTGTTTTGTTGTGTCTGTATTGTTAAAATAATACAGTAGAAGGAACGAGTTGTCTTAGACATAACTGGTGGTAAATGTTCTAAGATTGGTGACAACATGGTGGAGTGGACATTTAGGACTCGCTGGTGTACAATGTTAACAAAGAACAAATGTCTGATGCATCAAGATGGATACAAAAAAGAATAAGTATGTTAAGTTTTCTCGTTAGTGTTGTACCATGCTATTAAGTAGGACCCGTGATGGGGTTGGCTACTGTTAAAAAAAAAGAGTCTGTTAGTTTTATATTTCTCTTTAAATTGTTAAATATTAATTGGTGTCAATATTGTATATTACTCAGTAAATATATTTTCAGTAATACTTATGAATTTCAGTAAGTTTATATTTCTGTAATAAAAAAAAATTTTAAAACCACGTTTATAACTCAAACCTTTTATGAACTTCTTTTCATATTATGAGTTGGGAGTTAGAAATGTGATGCCCTGAGGAGGGTGTTACATATAGGATGCAATCCAAAATTGAATTGCATTGGATCTGTATCCCTAACATATGTTTACTAGGGAAAAAATTGGAAAAAGATTACTAAAAAATGATTTAATTTGAATATATTACTGTTCTGGACCGTGATTCGGGATACTAGTCCTGTGGTTCAACCCGGCATGTATTCAGTTGGAGTCCGTTGTTGATACCCCAGTGGGAATTCACTTGTGACGCACTGTTGAGATCTCAACACAACGGATGTAAGCATTAGGTAGCAACAACGTTATCGCGAGATTTGCGCGGTAGATGAATCTCACAATTGTCCGTAACTGTCAATCATGATCTTGTGCAATAATAATGCCCATAACCACCTTTGACTACCCATAACTGCAGTATCAACATTCTGGTTCTATAGGGATCCTCTGTAACAATCAAAGGAACACGTTTCTCTATTTATGCTGTATAAATATCAGGCTCAATCACTTTCATCAGATAACTACTGCTTTATTGCTTAAACCCTAATTGTGCATAGTCTGACTTGAGCATTGGAGCGCCTTTGCATGTACCAATCACCCCCGCTTCAACATATTACGTTGCTGCTCGAGGAGGAAAATACCAGTATGTGCCTACTCAAGTACACCTCAGTATCTACTACTAAACATTGGTGCCGTCTGTGAGAATCTTTAAATTCCTATTCCCATCCAACCATGGTAAGTACAAGACAGAACTCAAAGAGAGGAGATGCTACGTGTGTCCCTGCAGGCCAAAGGCCAACGACGCACCATCATCCTCACCTTGTCGCACCATAACACGATGACCGTATGACCCAGAATCAACCAAACCTCCACCACGAGGAACTAGGAGCCCAACACTAGTCGCCCCTGCGATGGGTTGGAAACCTCACTTTCTGATAAAAGCCCACACCCATCGCACAGGACCTCTATGAGGGATCGACTTCGTCCCCGCATGCATAGAGCCAATTCTGACGATCATGGGCCCATAATCTCAATGTATCAGTGCCTGGGGCATAAGAACAATGATGTTGATAATCGCATGTCCCGCCTAAGAGCCCACTCCTATCGCACAAGACCTCTGTGAGGGATCGACTTGGTCCCTACATGCATGGAGCCAATTCTAACGATCATGGGCCCAAAATATCAGTGCATCAGAGCTTGGGGCACATGAACAATGATGTTGATGATCGCGTGTCCCGCCCAGAGGGCACGATTCAATATGACATGTCCAGAACCCATCTGTTGGACAAAGTACAATGACAAGAGGTGATACTGGAGGAACAACATTGCAGAATAGAAAATCTAGAGCGATCTGTGCATAAGGGCTAGTCCTGATTGCACCAAGATAATGGAAGACGAAATGCGGCCAACGGCCTAGGAAGAACGTCGCACATTGATGTCGGAATGTCCAATGTTGTTAATAACAAACCAGATCCTGACGATTAAGAGCATCCTTTTTCTGCCCAATTAATGGATACAAAGTTTTTAGAAACTCCAAGTTTCCAGCCAATGTGGAACTCTACGACGAGATTACGGACCCTCAGGGGCATATAGATGTCTATGTTCAATCTATACGTTTCCATGGAGGATCCCCAAAATTGCTATGTCGCGCCTTCCATATTTCCTTATAAAGGGAAGCCCTCAGATGGTTCTTAACCCTACCATCGGGATCCGTCACCAACTGACAGGGCCTCAGACAATGGTTTTTGCTGCATTACAATACCAGCAAAGAGCAACCCAGATCTATTGAATCTTTTTCTAAGATTCGTCAAGGGCGTGACGAGCCCTTTCGTGAGTACCTAAAGAGTTCAACATAGCTTATATTAATGTGGAGAATCTCGA
The DNA here is from genome assembly GCA_029884605.1 of Ormosia emarginata. Classification (NCBI taxonomy): domain Eukaryota; kingdom Viridiplantae; phylum Streptophyta; class Magnoliopsida; order Fabales; family Fabaceae; genus Ormosia; species Ormosia emarginata. The sequence continues at coordinate 13,707,608 of JAQQTP010000077.1, read as the reverse complement.
TGAGAGGATTGCTATCCACTATGTCAGAAGTGGCCTCCAAACTAACTCCTGATTTTTCCAATCTTTGGTAAAAAGAAAGCCAAAAAGTATGGAAGAATTTCGGGAACGTTCCCATAAGTACATAAACTTGGAGGAAGTTAGTAAGGTTAAGAGGAGCCTGGAGAAGGGTGAGCCCTCTAACCAGAAAGGCAACTAGAATCCCTCTCAGCCCCATAACTCCTCTAAGGATGATCCATCCCTGACCAAATACTTAACCTATACCCTCTGAACACTTCACACGCAACGATTCTGAAGGAAGTGTTTCAGACCGAGTTCCGAGATATCAAGAGATCGCCTCCTTTGAAAAAATATGCACAAAAGTATTGTACAAAGAATTGTTCATGGCATAAGGACTACGACCGCGACATAGAAGATTGCTTTCAACTTCGTGATGCCATTGATCCCTAATTAAGGCAGGAAGGCTGAATCAATACATTAAGCAGTCCAAAACAATAGATGCTACAGAGGATGAAATGAAAATACAACCCTAGTGCTAGGGAGTTCAACTGATATTATGTTCATAGAGCTGTACGAAAAACTGGAGTTTTCGGACTCAGAGCTAATTCCCTACAATGGCGAGGTCACCAGTTTTATTAGTGAAAAAATCACTCTGATAGGGTATATTGAGACTTATCTGACCCCGAGGAGCAGCAAGCTCTTCAAGACTGTTAAGGTCAAGTTTATAGTCATGAATTGCCCTTAAACATATAATATCATCTTGGATTGTCCTGCGCTAAATGCACTTGGCGCCGTGGTGTCTACCACCCACTTGGCCATGAAATTCCTCAACAAAAACAATTAGGTTGTCATGATCAAGGGGGACTAGATCATAGAGTGCAAATGTTACAATGAGAGCCTCAAAATCAATAGGATCCTCAGGAGAGCGGAAGCCGGTACATCTAGCCCAGCCTTAGACCAAGTTAACATTCTCATGACTAAGTTAGATGTGCGTGAAGAAATCTGGGGTACCATACCCCAGCCGGACGGAGAACTACAGTCGCTCCAACTTGGTGTCAAGTCAGATCAAGTCACCAAGATTAGAGCAAACTTAGAGGAAGAAGAGAGGCGCCAGTTGATTGAGCTCTTAGAGAAAAACAAAGACCTCTTTGCCTGGACGTCCTCCAACATTAGTTGGGCTTGACCCCACCTTCATCTTCCATCGCCTATCTATAAAGAAAGATGCGAGGTCAGTCTCCCATAAGAAGATAAAGTTTGACCCAAAAAGACAGTTGCTTATTGAAGAACAAGTCAAAGAGCTACTTAATGCCGACTTCATCAAGGAGATTGCTTACACAACATGGCTATCTAATGTAGTCCTAGTGAAGAAGTCAAATGGGAAGTGGAGAATATGTGTGGACTACATAGATTTAAACAAAGTCTGCGCTAAAGATCCGTACCCACTTCATAACGTGGATAAATTGGTTGATAGCTCCTTGGACTTTCGTTTGCTACCTTTCATGGACACGTATTCCGGGTACAATCAGATCCCAATGTACCTGATAGTTGTTGAGACTATCAAATTAAATCAATTTATAAATCGATTCACCAAAATACTTGTAGTATAAGGCACAACTAGGCCAAGTCCTTGAATCACTCTAATTAAGTAATTAGATCAAGAAGTTAACAAATGGGGGAAAAAGGTTACAAAATTAATTAATAGAAAGTAATTAAAAATTATAAACATAATTAAGTAAATAATCGATCTAAGAAAATTAACTCTTCTTGAGTTTAACCCATCATTGATCACTAAGAATCCATTCAATTATTAACCAAGTTCTTGGCTTTATATTACATCAAGAAGCCTTAAGATGATTAATGGTATATCTATTAGTTAAGCATCTAGAATTTAATTAATTAATATTACATGAATCAAGCGTTCATCTAATCCTAAATTAATTTAAAATCCATAATTCAACCAAAGTAAACAATCCATCAAACACCTTTGATGCATTGTTTAGTCTCTTCCATTCAATTGTTAATTTAGATTCTTGGTCTTGGATCATATCAAGAAGCCTTAAGATGATCTATGAATTCTCTACTAAATAAGCACCTAAAATTTAATTAATCAATGTTAAATGAATTAAGCGCTTATCTAATCCTAAATGAATCTAAAACCCAGAATTCAACCAAGCTTAACAAACAATATCCAAGAAGCCTTTAATGCATTGTTTAGTTTTTGCAAACAGGTGGTAGTTAAGCAACCATTGCATGAACACCCAAACTGAGTTAAACACCCAATGAAGATGTAGCAAAATTAAGAGAAGGAAGAGAGAAATTTGATTAACAATAATAATGTAAACATTAATCGCAAGATCTTAAAATTAAAACATCAAGAATGTTTCAATCCCTAAGATTGATTAAAAAGTTCTTTCCTCTCATCCATGAGGATGAGAGAGAAGAGAAACATAAAAGAAAAAACCTAAAGAGAAAGGAGAAGAAGAAAGATGAAGAGAGAAAGTGCAAGCATGACGGGCTAGGAGAAAATTTAGTCCTCTCTTTCATGGTGGCTACTACTCCTTAAATAAATATTTTATGGTGGTGGTTGCTGCTACTGTATCTCAGGGTTAATCTTATCTCTCGTAACTTTAATTGGAACCTAATTTGCATAATTTAGGTTTAAGATGAGAGAGTTATGCTCAAAACATTCTTAACAACTCTCTGAACCCATCAGCCAACTTCAAAGGATGAAAACGCCATTAAAACATCATAGTTTTGATAAGTAGTCTTATAATAATTGAATATCTACGTCTTATCTTTTAAATGACACTAGTTTCAGCTCCAAAGGATACCTACAGCTCGAATTATGGCCCAATCTTTGAATATCATCTAGGTTCCAACGATAACATCTCTGTTCTGAATTCATAGCCCAATCTGACCCACTGGACATCCGATTTTAGTCTTCAATCTCTTAGCTTTCTTACAATGTCAAATTCTTAATTTTTAGATATCTAAAACTTAAGTTATGCCCAAAATACAGAAACAATGTAAAATTCTCAATAATGCTGAAAAATACAATTAAACTCAATTTGAACTCAAACTTATAAAATGTGGTCAAAACTAATCAATTAAGTGATAACTTCACAAAATATAGTTATTTGTGCCCTATATATGTTCTTCATAGATTGCTTAGTCTTTATATTTATGCATATTTGGAAGGTTTTAGGCTTATATTTGTTAAATGTAATTTGGACATCTTCCTATATGATATTGACCAAATTGTGCATATTCTTAAGTAATTAAGTGAATTTACAACTTATATTTGACTTGGTGATTTCTCTAATGTAGGTTGGGCTCAAAAGAGATGAATTGATGCAAGCCAAGACCCAACATTGGAGGAAAAAGCTAAGGAAGCATTCCAGCAGAGCACGCCGCGACGTAAGATATGTCACATCACGGTGTGATGCACATCACCTGCTATCAATACTTACATCTGAGGCATATACACTACGATGCAAGACATGTATCGTCGCGACGTGAGGCGGCAAATTGAGCCTATAAATACTATTTTATTATATTTTTAAATGAATGACCGTTTAGGGTTAGAGAAGCTACGCTAGGTCTTCATTTTGAGGCTGAGATGAGGCCTGGGGAGCCAAGGTTGGAGGTCATCTTCCTCATGGAAGAAGATTCAAGCATCAAATATCAAATCCATGAGCTTCCTTCATTCTCCCTCTTCTTTCTTCTCTTCTATTATCTTGAACATGTATTTTGTGATTCAATTTTCATGTTCATTGAGTAGCTGAGCTATATTTAAGGAATACTTTGGATCCTCCCATTAATATTAATGATATTGTTCTTCTTGAGTTTATGTGTATGTGTGGTTTTGTTCAATCATATTGATCTTAATGCGCTTGAGTGCTTGATCAACATTTAAGTTGATTTGATAAAATCTAATGAACCTAGGTATACGAATTTGGATTTGATATCATAAGAATGGTTGATGCATGTTCAATTTCATTTAATTGGCTTGGATAAGTTGATTTGCTAATGGGATAGAAATATACCTCTTAGCTATGCATAACACGTGTTTGAGAATAGACCATAATGAGTGGATATTGCGTTAGCTCTCATGGAAACTTAGTTAGATAGGTGAATGAAGACATGGTTAATTGACCTAGACATAGGCTTTTAGCTAATGTAGATTCTCAAGCTAATCTAATCACTGCATTCATGTTGTCGAAGAGGATTGCTTATTGTTTGTTGAAGTAGGGGGTGAAGAGGGATTTCCCTAATCTCTAACCATTATCTTTATTGCTTTTTAGTCTTTACTTTATTTCCTTTTTCCTATTTTTATGCTCTTGAATAGAATTATTTAAGTTATTGGTTGATATTTAGCATTGGAAGTAACCTTATCCTCGTGGGAAAGATATCCTACTTTTAAACTATATTACTTGTTCGAACCATGCACTTGCGACGTAAAAAGGGATAAACATTAAGTGTATAAGAGGTCTAAGAGACTAAATATGAGGGATTAATAATATATAAAAATGGTGTTTTGCATTTTCTGTTTATTTTTCATGTTTTTCTTTATTTATTAATGCCCACTTCTAATATGGCTGTTGTTTTGAATGACTCATGTACCTTATAGACCATGTACAACATGGACACAACTTCACTTTGGTTTGAGGAGTATCATTACATGTTTGTTTCTACTTTAATGCTTTATATATAACATGTAATGATGCTTTATGTATGCAGTAATAATAGCCACTATATTATCATGTTTCTATATTGAGTTTGGCTGTTACTGATGGGTTAAGAATTTTTTTTTATAATTTTTAACATTTTACACTTGATGTTTTGCATGCTTGAATTGAAAATGTTGAATCTATTGAAATGCATGACATATTGCCTATGGCTAGTATGGAATTGGTTGTCCAATGATATAAATGGTTATGATTTGACCTCTGTTAGCGAAACCATATGCGATCATGAAGCATGTGAAGCAATCTAGTAGCTTTTTATGCATGATTTACATCCCACTTGGATACACGTGTAACTTTGAACATGATAAAAGTGCATGTCTAGAGAAAGTTTATGGATGTACATGTATAAATTTCTTGTATCCTAGAAATTATTTTTAAACTCTCTTGAGGCGAAATCCTAAATTGTGCATTATTGAGAAAATGATTAGGGCATTATTTAGACCGATTGAGCCTTTCAAGCTTAACATGATACAATTATATCTTTAGGTCCCCTTTTGAAGCTTATTAAATGTTGGTCTTATACGTTTTTCATTACCATTGTATTCATTACTATGTTAACCATTCTAATGCATGTGAAAGCATTGCATTTTCTTTCTACCACCAATATTTATTGAGTACATAATATGTTATTTCTTGAAGTGAGTTTAGTGATTAGGGGTATTAATATCTTCAATATAAAATGAGCCTGAAGGAACTAGATACAGTCAAAGAAAAATCATTGCTTTGAGTATAAAAAAAAAAGAAAGAAAAAGAAAAAGAGAAAAGAGACAAGCAAAACAAATAAAAGAAGGAAGAAAAATTAAATTATGAAAAATATTGAATGGTTCTGGTAAGTTTTATTCTTTCACTGTTGAATACCCTGATAGTTTCACATGGTCTCAAGTCATGAAATAACATGTTTATGTTTCTCAATGTTTATATGTATCCTTTCCATTTCTATTCTTATACCCATTACCATTGGCTTGACATTACAAGTTGTTAAAGTCCTTTTTGATCCTCAGTTATATGTGATTTACATTAGTGGAAAGAGAGTTTAGAATCAATTTTGTGGATTATATGATTCATTTACATATATGCTCATAAACTTATTCGGTCGTGTATGACTTGAATAGGAGAAGTTTATCTTGCATGTTTGTGGAAAATGTGAATTTGTATGAAATGATGCTTTGATTGTTAGCATGTTAAGGATTGTGTATGTGTGGAGCTGATTGTGGACCATTAGCATTCTTTGAGGACTAATGCAATCATTCTACACTAGTTGGTTAATTGAAAAATTGAAATTATAATATTTATTGAATGCATGTTGAATATGATTTTTAAAAGTAAGTTTACTTAATCATACTTTGTTTTGCTCGATGATTAGCAAAAACTTAAGTTTGGGGGTGTGATAATTTCACAAAATGTAGTTATTTGTATCATATATTTATTCTTCATAGATTGCTTAGTCCTTATATTTATGCATATTTGGAAGGTTTTAGGTTTATATTTGTTAAATGCAATTTGGACTCCTTCCTATATAATCTTGAGCAAATTGTGCATATTCTTAAGTAATTAAGTGGATTTATAACTTATATTTGACTTGGTGATTTCTCTAATATAGGATGGGCTCAAAAAAGATGAATTGATGTAAGTCAAGGCCCAACATTGGATGAGAAAGCCAAGGAAGCATTCTAGCAGAGCACGTCGCAGCGTGATGCGCATCACCTGTTATCAGTACTTACATCTGAGGCATACGCGCTGCAGTGCAAGACATGTAACATCACGGCGTGAGGCAGCAAACTAAGTCTTTAAATACTATTTTATTATATTTTTAAATAATGGCAGTTTAGGGTTAGAGAAATTGTGCTAGGTCTTCATTTTGAGGTTGAGAGGAGGCCTGAGGAGCCAAGGTTGGAGGTCATCTTCCTCATGGAGGAAAATTTAAGCATTAAAGATCAAATCCATGAACTTCCTTCTTTCTCCATTTTCTTTCTTCTCTTCCATTATCTTGAACATATATTTTGTGATTCAATTTTCATGTTCATTGAGTAGTTGAGCTGTATTTAGGAAATACCTTGGATCCTCTTATTAATATTAATGATATTTTTCTTCTTGAATTTATGTGTATGTGTGATTTTGTTCAATCATATTGATCTTAATGTTCTTGAGTGCTTGATCAACATTTAAGCTAATTTGATAAAATCTAATGAACTTAGACATAGGAATTTGGATTTGAGATCATAGGTATAGTTGATGCATGTTTGATTTCATTCAATTGGCTTGGATAAGTTGATTCGCTAATGGGATAGAAATATACCTCTTAGCTATGCATAACACGTGTTTGAGAATAGACCTTAATGGGTGGATTTTTCATTAATTCTCATGGAAACTTAGTGAATTAAGTGAATGAAACCATGATTGATTGACCTAGACATAGGCTTTTAGCTAATGTAGATTCTCAAGTTAACATAATCAGTTCATTTATGTTGACAAAGATGATTGCGTAATGTTAGTTGAAGTAGGGGGTGAAGAGGGATTTCCGTAATCTTTAACCGTTATTTTTATTGCTTTTTAGTCTTTAGGTTATTTCCTTTTTCCTATTTTTATACTATTGAATAGAATTATTTAAGCTATTGGTTGATATTTAGCATTGGAAGTAAACTTATCCTCGTGGGAATGATATCCTACTCTTAAACTATATTACTTGTTCGACCTATGTACTTGTGGCCTAAAAAGGGACAAACATTAAGCGTATAAGAGGTCTAAGAGACTAAATATGAGGGATTAATAATATATAAACATGGTGTTTATCAGTACCCTGGAGATGAAGACAAAACCACTTTCATCACTAAGAAGGAGAGCTACTGCTATAGGATTATGCCCTTTGGACTAAAAAATGTAAAAGCCATCTATCAGAGAATGATGAATAAGGTTTTCGAGGGCTAAGTGGGGAAAATATTGGAGGTATATATTGATGATATGATAGTAAAAATTCCACAAACTGAATCACACATCTCGAACCTTGATAAGGTATTTAGGCAACTCTAGAAACATAACATGAGGCTTAATCTGAAGAAGTGCACCTTTAGGGTCCAAGCCAGTAAATTCTAGGGCTTTATGTTGATTAACGACAAGATTGAGGCAAATCCAGACAAATGTCAAGCAGTGCTCAGCATGCGTAGCCCACAGAACGTCAAGGAAGTGCAACAACTGATAGGCCAGATTGTGGCCCTTACATGTTTCCTTGCCAAAGTTGTTCATAAATCTCTTCCCCACTTCAGACTGCTAAAAAAGGGGAAAGAATTTGAGTGGACTCAAAAGTGTAAGGATGCTTTTACATCTTTGAAGAATCTTCTATCCTCTCCCCGCATGCTGACAAGATCGGAACCTGGTGAGACATTATACGTGTACCTCTCAGTTCACAAAAAGACTATAAGTTTAGCGCTGATCTGGGAGATGACTGAGGGGTAGAAGCCGATATACTTTGTGAGCAAGGTACTGCAAGGTCCCGAGCTCTGCTACTAGAAAATAGAGAAGGTTGCCTTTGCACTCATCACCACGGCCAGAAGACTCAAATAGTACTTTCAGTGTTATCCTGTGGTGGTGAGGACAAACCAATCCATCTATTAGATACTGCACAAGTCAGACCTAGCAGGAAGAATGAGAGCATGGTCCATTGATCTATCTAAGTTTAGGATCACATATGAGCGCCGGCTAGCAATTAAGGCTCAAGCACTTTCAGATTTCCTGACAGAGCTCACATCGGGCCTCGGCAACCCTAAGGGAGTTTCATGGACTATATTCATCGATGGATCTTCGAACCTTAAGGGAAGTGGTGTCAGGATGATCTTGGAAAATTTAAACGAGTGACAATGGAGAACTCTCTGAAGTTTGAGTTCCCAACTTCAAACAATCAGGTTGAGTACGAAGCGTGCATTACCAGATTAGTGAAGGCCAAGGATATGGGAGCAGCTAATATCATACTTTACAGTGACTGCCAACTTGTGTCCTCCTAGATTCAAGGTCATTACCAAGCTAAGGAGTCTCTCATTCAGAAATACATAGCCAAAGTCCAAGAGTTCCTCAAAAATCATCAGGCGGCAAAGATAGAACATATACCTAAGGAGTAGAATTCCTGGGCGGACCTCTTGTCTAAACTAGTTAGCACCAAGAGCTCGAGCAACAACTGCTCCATCATCCAAGAAACCCTTTCTCAGCCTTCCATCACGAACTCAGACTTTTTCTAGGTAGAAGGAGAGGATTGTACTTGGATCACCCCAATAATGTGTTGGATTTATAGGAGTTCAACAATCACCTTAGAACTCGTATGTACGTATGGACGTACATCAAGGGAGCTTGACAGCCAGCCTGCCAGTGTGCCAAGTATGCACTGCGAAACCCCTCGTGCTCGCCCGCAGTACATTATAGACGTGGGGCTATGTACTGCCACTGTAAGGAAATACAGTTGTGCCCTGGCTAACAGCTATAATTTTTAGCCTAGTGATAAGTGCTTGATCCTAACATAATATAGTACCTTTAGTATGGAACCCGACCTGACAATTCGAAATAAGCCTCGAAGTTAGTTAGAACTGCAGTCTGATACACTATCTACAATGGACGGTTGTATCGTCGTGGATTCTCTTTACTTCTCCTTAAATGCCTCACACCAAAAGAGGCAGAATATGTTTTGACCGAGGTCTATGAGGGGAGTTATGGACACCATTTGGGGGGAAAAGCCTTAGCTTTCAAGGCACTTAAGGTTGGATACTATTGACCAACAATGGAAGCTGACTCACTAGCACGTGTCTAAATTTGTGATAAATGTTTGCAACACTTAGACCATTATCAAGCTCCTCCTGAAGAACTATCCACGAAATCCGTACCCTAGCCATTCTATAGATAGGGTATGGATATCCTGAGTTCGTTCCCTCAGGCATATGGCAATTGAAATACTTGGTAGTGGCTGTAGATTATTTCATTAAATGGATCAAAGTAGAGCCTCTAGTCATGATCACCTGTGCTAGGATCTAGAAATTCAGTTGATATCACATCATCATCAGGTTTGGGGTCTCGGAGTCCATTGTGACGAACAACGGAACCAAGTTTTTGGAGAACTGCTTGCTGAGCTCAAAATCAAACACTATTACAGTTCCATTGAGAATCCCAAAACTAATAGACAAGCTGAAGCCGCCAACCGAGCTATTGTTCGAGGAATTAAAAGGAACTTGGATGAAGCTAAGGGAAACTGGGTTAAGTAACTAGACCACATCCTCTGAGCTTATTGGACTATGCCTCACACCACAATAGGGGAAACCCTTTTCAAACTCACTTATAGGTATGAGGCTATGATCCTGGTAAAGATAGGAGAACCTAGTTGGCGTTACCAAAAATTCTCACCTGACAACAACCCCAGACTGATTAAGAAGGACTTAGATCTTCTAGAAGAAGGAAGGCATGTTGCTCACATACGCAATGTTACCATCAAACAAAAGACTTTGAGTCGGTATAACTTGAAAGTTATCCTAAGAAAGTTCAAACCAGAAGATCTAGTACTTCGGAGAGTGGACATTGGTGATAGGAATGCCTCCCAAGAAAAGTTAGTCTTAAATTAGGAAGGCCTCTACTGGATCATGATCAACATAAAAAAGGGAGCTTACACCCTGGAGACATTAACTAGCAAGCCTATTAAGATTTATTTGAATGCGGACAAACTTAGAAAATACTATAACTAAGTGCCTTTTAAGACTTAGTCTCTTAGTTTTCTTTATGTTTGATCTACCCTAATTTTTGGGAGTCTACACTGTACAAACTTCGGTTCTTCGTTCATTCAATAAAGAGGAAATTGTTTGTGCATATGCTTATACTCTTTTTAAAGTTTTAAGATCCCCAAGCTAGACCTTGCCTTGAGAATGTCTACAGATCCCACTCCTTATGGGATCCAGGATTTCTTAGAATCCATGTTAAGAGAAATGACTCGTGAAATCGATCTTCGTGGTTTTGTTGTAAGTTGTGGGTCCTTACCTAAATCCTCAACACTTGGCCATAACCATTTTCTGGTTATGTGTAATTTATTAGCAACACGGGTTACGACATCCATGATCTGCCATTGGGCACCTACCATGGATGTTTTATGTTAAATTAGTTCTGAACTTAAAAATTCCTAAATGTTAGGCAGTTTTCTGAAATAGACCGTTAACATTAAAGACCTTGGTTATTGTTCACCTTTTATTTTGCCTAAGTCCTCAAAGGAATTCTGAATGCTACAAATGTGGGCGTTGGATCCTTGACCAAGGTTTCACGCAATTGAATTCTCCTAAGTCCCTAAATGGCTACCAAATGCACATTAATGATGGGCGTTGGACCCAATATGAACCATGAAAAAAGAAGCATACATCATAAATTGTAAGGTTAAAGCAAATATATTTAGTACGACCTGACAATCGAGAAAATTTTCTTTATAATAATAAAATGCCCTACACAGGGGGCAAAGGAAAGCAATAAGAGAAAAGAGAAAAAGCAAGCTAAGCTCTAGCAGTACCGCCCTCCGAGCTTTGATGGCCCACATCCACTGTACCACCATCCCCTTTAGCAGAAGTCACATTGAGGGTAGCAGTGGGAAGGACCCCGACAGCAATTTGGTTGGCCTTTTGAACTTCCTGTGCTAAAACCAAGTGACAGTTGAGGATCACATTCGCAGAGTTCAATTCATCTAAGGCTAGGGCAACCCCAGGGTTGAAAAACTAGACATAGGCAACAACATTCTAAAACTGCTCACTGCTTATATCCATACAAATCTTCATCAGCTGTGTAGTATCCTCCTGCAGCTGCGCCACCCTGGTCCATAGATTTGCGTTCTCAGTGCAGAGGTCGGTGACTACCTTTCCAGTTTTTTCGGAGTAGGTCTTCTCTTTTCCAACTTAGTGATATTCTCTTTAGCGTCCTCTAAGGCCATTTGGGCCTCCTCTTTAGCCTTGAAGGCCAAGTCGAGCCTCCAAGCTCCCTCCTTCTTGGTCGCCTTCATCTTTTCAGTCATTTTCTCTTCATATTGATCCAAGTTGCTTTCAAGGTAGCAGACTTCAGTAACTACTCAGAGTCCATAGGTTTGGAGCCTTGATAGGATCTCCGACTTCCTATTCTTGGAGATGTGGGCTAAGATTTCATCATCAAAGAGTTTCGAGTCCATAAATGGTCTGAGCACCGAATCCTTCCTATACAAGGTAATCAGACCCTGCTCATCAACCGTTTCCTTAATCACCATTTTTCTGCCGTCTTGCGCCCTACTGCCTTTAGCAACTTTCCTCTTCGACCTTTGAAAAGGTTCAATAAGATACCCATGTTGATCCGGAACCACCTCAATAATCGAGTCCTATACAGCGGGGGCTGGAGCAACAAGTATTGGAGCATTAAGGGTCCAACACCCCCTTTCCTCACCTTCATGGCCCAGAGAACGAAAAGAGCTTGTCCCGATGCCATGCTTTCTACAAAATAGACAACACAAGTTAGAAACATCAGGAATTTTATTCAAAAGGAAATACTATAAGCAAAAAGTAAAAATAGATTACGGCCTAAGCTCTACCTAGCATGGCCTTAAGGGTTTCACCATCAATGGCGTCCAGAACATCCTTACAAGAAATGTGCTAGACTTCTTCTACCTACATATTAATAAACTTAACACAGTTGGCATCCTCCAGACTGAGTTCAGACTACTCCACCTCAATTATCTCAATTGGATTGTCCCATGCTTGGATAGTCTAGTACAAATCGAACACAGAAGTCCCATCAATCTCCTCAAAGAATAAGCAAACTTCGGATGCTGCCATCAGCTTAAAGAACTTGCTCTTGAAGTTCTTAAAGCTTTCCTAGAAGACCTCAAAGAGTTTCCGTCCACCTCTTTAACCCAAAGTGTGAGCTAATTTTTCTTTGTTGCTCTTTCTGCTTGGGAGGACGACTGAGTGAAAAAGTAGAAGAATGCTTTCACCGAGTAACGATAGTCCGATCACCTAGCAGAACTTCTTGAAAGCAACGGTGAAGCCCCATCTGTTTGGATATAGTTGGGATGGTTCCATATTCAAATGGTGGAGGACTTTAATCTGGAAGTTGTTGAAAGGTAGTCAAAGCCTCCATTAGCAAAAGAGGTCTTTATATGAAGTGTCTGCCCTTTGTTCGGGATGAACACATTCTCTTGTCCTTTTATGGAGCCAAGATTAGGTATTCATGGTCCCGATTGTGACCCTTTTGTCAGCTCCAAGTAGCTCATGAGATTTTCAACATCCTTCATTATCTGGAATATGAACATGCTGCCCAAAACATCATCCTCAACCCAGGGGTATATGTTCCTCTTGGGGGAAACTATCATGGGCCTCTCCTCAGCCAGTCTCGTAGCCCCACCGCTCATCTCATTGCCATGAAATCCCTGAAAATACCCACAAGAGGCCGGTAAGATGTTGTTAGAATAAGAATATCATTACCCACAGATTCAGACATGGAGGAAGGCAAACCACAAAGAGAAAGCCTATAAAAGGTTCTCCACATCCACTGATAGCAATGTATTTTATTCATTTTATAATCCTCTCACTAGGCTTCTTAAGGTTCAATTAGGCTTAATTAAGTTGATTTTGTCACATTTTATGAAATTGAGCTTAATTGGATTATTGAAGAAATTATTGCTTAAATTATCATTAATTTAGGTGATTGCATTATTAAGTAAATTGACTATAATTTGAGTTGCAATTATCTTATTAATATGATTTTAGTCTTATTGAAAAGTTAAGATAATTCTCTAATAACTATTCACTTGATAGCAAAAAGTCACATTGTATAATTTTCAGTATAATCTTTCATTCATTGTATAATCTTCTCACTTGACTTTTTTAGTAAACTGGCTATAGTTTGAGTTACAAATATCCTATGGATGTGATTTTGGTCTTGTTTTAAAGTAAGACAAATTTCTACGACTTTCATGAAGACCACAAGACCTAGAACACATGTTTGGATAACTTAAATTGAAGTTGAAGTAAAATCTAGAGTTCTGAACCTGACAACTTGACCTATGCGTACTCATCAAATCATATTTTGAGTTATAGAAGAGCTTTGGGAATGAAACTAGTGCCATTTGAAAGTTAAGACCTAAATCTACAACTTTCATGAAGAACACAAGAGCCAGATCAGAAGTCTTGAAGGTGATATTGGGCTTGGAAGTCAGAATAGAGGAGCTGAAGTTGGGCCTGACCTATGTACAGTAATTGGGTCATATCTCGGGCTGTAGGTGGTATTTTTGGCTAAACCTGGTGGCTATGGAAAGCTAAGAGAATTTTCTAGAACTTTCATGAAGACCACTTGATCTGGTTCTAATGCATGCCATAAGCTTAGAGCAGAAACATTTCAAAGAAAACAATCTCTATAATTTCCACTTATTCATCATCATCAAGCAACTACTTTGGCATTTATTCATCATCATCAAACAACTCCATTATCATCTTGTACTCCTTGAGTCTAAAAAAGGGAGCTTGGGTGCTCATTCAGATCATCTTTAATCTTAGCTTAGATTATGCTATTGTGTTATTTGTTTCTCTTGTTGTAGTTTTTTTTTGTTCAAAATTGAAGTTATGTTCATCTCTCTCTTCTTATCTCTTTCTTTCTTCTTGTTCATGAGTAACTAATTTTCATTTTGCTTAGGTGAAAGGGTGAAGCTTTTGGTAATAAGTTGAGGTTAGATTAATTTTCTTCTTGTGCTTAAATGATATATTTTTAAATGATCATTATATGTGTTGTATGTTGTTTCCAATCAATTTAGAAACCTCTTCTTGTATAATGAAGAACTTAATTCATTGTAGACAAGACGTTGGCACAGTGGATGCTTGAGACCATTTATAAGTGTTGCTGGATAATTAAAAGAACCATAATATTATTACATATATAATCTAAATTGAACTTTGGATGTTATATTTTCTGATTGGAACATCCATTATGTGTGATTTCAATTGAGTTATAAAAAGAAATAATTTTATCTTTAATTTATTGCCAAGAGTGGATCTCTTAACTCAAACAAATCTTTTTGATTTGTGAATAACTTTTATCACCTTTAATATTATGACAAATCTTCTCCTTACCTCAAATAATTTTTTCTTCATCGATTCCCTATGAATCGACCTCGGACTCCCGAGAATTTACTACTTGAAACAACCTACACTTGGGTTTGCAACTTTTAATTACCATCAAGTTTTTGGCGTTGTTGCCGGGGACTTGATTTGAAGTTTTAATTTATTAAGGTTCTCTTTCTGTAACTAAACTTCACTATTAGGTATATTCTTCCTCAACTCTTTTAATTTTTTTTAATTTACTAACTTACTATTTAACTTACTAACTTACTAACTTATTAACTAACTTTTATATTTATGTCATTTATTTATGCTTTTTAATTTCCTAACTTTTATATTTATGTCATTTATTTACGCTATCTAACTTTTTTAATTAATGTCATTTATTTTTTTTTTCTGATTTATTTACTTATGCCATTTATTTTTGTTTTTTGACTTACTAACTTGTATCTTATTTTTTTATTTTTTTAAAGTCATTTATTTATGTTTAATATTTAATGACTGATTTATACCGCTAACTTGTACATTTTTTTGTAAGTCACTTATTTATACTTAATTGGTATCATGATTTAAATTCTGGTCATTTGGTTAAAATTAATCCTGATACTTTATATATTGATTTGTTTGAATCACAATCACACATAATTGACATAGTGACTGAAAATGAACCATGAGCTGAAAATGAAAGTGTACATGATGAACATGAAAATCAACCGTTGTGAACTATGCGTGCATATTTGCAACCATCTCGAAATTGTAGTCTATCATGTTTTATCTTTTCACTCACTGTTAACAATTTTATATTTACGTCAGGTATGATTTCTTTACTTCTTAATTTCCATGGTTTAGAATCTGAAAGCCCATATTTACATCTAAAATAATTTGAGGAAGTTTATATTGCTTTCAATGATCAAAATTACACTGAAGAGATTGTTAAGCTTAAATTATTTTCTTTTTCTTTGAAAGATAAAGCAAAAACTTGACTTAACGCTTTGAAACCAAGATCAATTGACACATGGCAAGAAATGCAATGTGAGTTTTTTAAAAAAAAATTTTCCATCACATAAAACCAATGCTTTGAAAAGACAAATCTAAATTTTTTTCCAAAATTCAAATGGAGTATATTTTCAATGTTAGGAACGTTTTAAAGATTTGTTAAATTCTTTCCCACATCATAGTTTTGAAAAATGGCAGACTCTAAGCTTCTTTTATGAAGGTTTAACCCCTAAAACCAAACAATTTATGGAAATGATGTGTAATGGCGAGTTTCTTGATAAAGAACCGGAAGAAGCTTTAGATTATTTAAACCATTTAGCTGAAAATTCTCAATCTTGGCATGATACTAATCCTTCTGAAAATTCAATTAGATATAACTTTGTAAATGCTGGTAAAGGAAAATATCATCTTAGTCAAGAAAAAGATCTAAATGCTAGGTACGCCAGTTTGGCTAGAAAGGTTGAATCCATGGAATTAGGAAAAGTGAAAGAAGTTAAATCTGTGCAAAATAAAGAAATTTGTGGCATTTGTGACGAATTAGGACACTCGACAAATGAATGTCTAAATATTCCTATTATTAAAGAAGTTGTGCATGAGCAAGTAAATGCAATGAACAATTTTAAAAGGCCATTCACCTCTTCGTTTTCAAATTCTTACAATCTAGAATAGAGAAATCACCCGAACTTCAGCTTGAGAAATAATAATCAAGCACAATTTATGCAACCACCTTCTCCTCAGGAACAACAGGATTCTCAAAATTCTCAAGGATATGCACCTTATGTCCCACCATATAGGAAAAACCTTGAAGGAACTTTGCATGCATTCATAGAAAAGTAAGAGGCCATTAATAAACAAAACACTCAAACCATGATTGACATAAAAGACACTCTTTCCAAACTTACTTCTACATTTACTATTCACGAGAAAGAAAATTTTCCTTCTCAACCTCAACCGAATTCCAAAGGTCAATATAGTTTAAAACAAGGTAGTTTAGAAAACCAACAAATAAATCAAGTCAATTCTGTGATAATTCTTAGGAGTGAAAAAGTTGTTGAAAAACAAAAGTCCTGAACCTTGTGAAGAAAATGATGAATCAAACCCCCAAGATAAGGAAGAGGTTGATAAGCCATCTAGTCAAAATGAGACCAAACTCTCATCTCCTCCACCCGCATTTCCTCAAGCATTAAGCAAGTCAAGGAAATTGAACCACCACACTGAAATTTTTTAAATTTTTAAACAAGTAAAGGTCAATATTCCGTTGTTAGATGCTATCAAACAGATTCCTTCTTATGCCAAATTTTTGAAGGACTTATGCACTGTTAAAAGGAAATTAAATGTGAAAAAAATGCATTTTTAACTGAACAGGTAAGTTCCATTATTCAAAGCAATAATGTTTTGAAACATAAAGACCCTGGTTGTCCTATGGTTTCATGCATTATTGGAGAACATAAAATTGATTAACCTTTACTTGATTTTGGTGCTAGTGTTAATTTGCTTCCATATCAGTTTATTAACAACTCAACCTTGGTGAGTTAAAACTAACTATTGTAAATCTTATACTTGTTAATAGATCAATTAAAATTCCAAAAGGAATAGTGGAAGATGTGTTGGTACAAGTTGATAAATTCATTTATCTTGTGGATTTTATTATCTTAGAAACTGAACCTGTGGTTAATAGTTCCGAGTCAATTCCTATTATTTTAGGTCGCAAAATTTTAGCAACATCTAATGCTTTGATAAATTGCAGGAATGGAGTGATGAAGCTAACATTTGGAAACATGACACTGGAGTTTAATATTTTCAATAGATGCAAGCAACCACATGAAGTCCATGATGAAAATGAGGAAGCTGATAGGATTGAGGCTATTGTAGATGAACATCGTCTAAAAGGGAGTTCTTCTGACCCATTAGAAGTTTGTTTAATTAATTTATTTGATTTAGGTACGCAAGTAGATGATGATATTTTTGAAATATGTTCTTTGCTTGATTGTAAATAGGTAATGGAATACAAGGGATGAAAGCCGAGTTTCGAAGAGCTAAAACCCATGAATGATAATACTCGTTGACTGTGGGATTTAAGGATGCAAACCCAAGTGTAGGTTGTCTCAAGTAATAAATTTCTCGGGAGTCCGAGGTCGATCCATAGGGAATTGATGAAGAAAAATTAATTGAGATAAGAAAGGATTTGTCACAACACCAAAAGTAATAAAACAAGTTCACAAATGAATTTAAGGGCTTGCTTGGGTTAGGAGATCCACTCTTGGTAATAAATTAAAGGAAAGATTATTTCTCTTTATAACTCAATTGAAATCCACACACAATGGAGGTTCCAATCGGAAAATATAACATTCAAAGTTCAATTATATATGCAATTATATTATAATTCCTTTAATTATCTACCAACATTTGTAAATGAGTTCAAACATTCACTGTGCCAATCCTATTGTCGACAATAAATCAAGATCTCCATTATACAAAGAATGTTTTTAACTTGATTGGAAACAAAATATAGCATATATAATGTCCAATTGATAATATATCATTTAAGCACAAGAAATAGAATAATCTAACCTTATTTCATTACCAAGAGCTTCACTCTTTCACCCCAAGCAAGATGAAGATTTAGTTACTCATGGATAAGAAGAAAGAAAGAGAGAAGAAGAGAAAGATGAACATAGCTTCAATTTAGAACAAGAAAAATTACAACAAAGGAAAACAATAAACAAGCATAACCACAACTTGTAAAAACTAAGCTTAACACCAAGTGCCCTAAATGGTCAGCCAATGGTGACTTTTATAGAGGATTAGGAATACAAAATAACAAAGGGGCTGATTAAGAGTAGGTGGATGAGTGGATGAATGAGTGGAAAATGCCAAATGGTGAGGATAAGAGTGAAAAATCATTGAGATTTCTAGTCTCCGAAATCATTCATTGCTTAAGTCATGGATTCCGTCATCAAATAGAAAAGTCATCTTCATGAAAGTTGTATATCTTGATCTTAACTTTCAGATATCCAAATTTCATCCCAAGATAATTCTTACAACTCGAGATATAGCCCAATTACTACAGACTATTCAAGCCCAGCTTTAGCACCTCTGTTTTGACTTCAAGACCCAATATCACCTCCAAGCTGTCCGAATTAGCTCTTGTGTTCTTCATGAAAGTTGTAGATCTGGGTCTTAACTTTCAAATATCTAAATTTCAGGCAAGATAATTCTTACACCCCGAGTTATGCTCTGATTACTGTACACTGTTTAGGTTCCAGACACAAAACTTGTGTACTGTCTTCCAAGCCCATTTAGCTCTTCTAGATGTCCATATTTTACCTGGAGCTCTTCATGAAAGTTGTAGAGCTTTCTCTCAGATTTTCTACAAGGTAAAATTCATAATTGTTAGACATCTAGAACTCAAGATATGACCAAAATACAGAAACAGTGTAAGACCTAAATAATGCTGAAAAAAATCAATTAAGTCCAATTTGAGTCCAATCTGAGTCCAATCTTACAAAACATAACCAGGCTTAATCAATTAAGTGCATGAAGAGTGTAAATGACTAAAAATGAGGGTTTATTAATGTATAAAATATATGCTCATCAAATTCTCCCATACTTAGCTTTTTGCACTCTTGGGCAAAACACATAAGACCAAGGTTAAGAGACAAAGAAAAATGACACAGACTCAAAAGCTAAAAACTCTAAAAGACTCGATGAAGCAAGAAGAGCAACAAGAAATTCAAGGGATCAAAGCATGAATGAAGTTTCTTTACATCTCAAACTAATAAGCAAGGAAACTTCAGTTGAAAAGAATGAATCAAGAACGATAGATCCTCACAGAATTCACTCTCAGTCTCTCAAGTGTTTAAAAGGTAAGTATTTCACTCTATTCAACCCATGAACAATTGCACTACCATAAGCTTGCTTATCTTCTACTTCTCCGCTACTCAAAACATATGTATACAAAAATCAAGAGGACTTTATTCAAGGTTATAATGGGGTCATGGTAAATGAGAGGGGATAATATGGATATGCAAAGATAAATACCAAAGAGAATAAAAGAGCATTATGGTACAGTTAGAGTGGAGAAAATGTTTGAGAACATTCATCATAAAGGACAATCACCAATATTTGACTAATGTTTTGTTGAAGATCAATCCCAAAATGGTGAATTGAATTCATTGTTAGACTTGAACATTCTCCTTTTCTTCCTGTTGTTTCCAAGTATCCACCTTTATTCTAGACTCTGATAATCCTTTAATTGCGGTGGTCAAACAAATTTTTTTTTGTTAATAATTTTGCACACACACCTCCACACTTGTTCAAGAACAAGGTCAATGCTCTCTTATTCCCTAAGGTTGGGTAAAAACATGTTTTTTCTTTCTTTTTTTTTTCTTTTTTTTTTGAAGAATGAAATGAGCTAAAAACAAGGAATGGTCAAAGTTCAAAGGGGTTACACAATGGAAAATATACAAGGATGGCTATTTGGTCAAAGTAACTATTTCAAAATGTCTCAATCATATTAATGTATGCATGTGAAAATATAGCCTCAAAAAGAATCAAAGCAAATTCTAGAGTAACAATTCCATGAGTAAAAATCACACAAGAAAGAAGAGAATGGTACAGATATTCAATCCATTCATCAATAGGCTCAAAATCTCACAAGGCATATTCTATCATTCTCAATCCATTATATCAACATTCATATCCAAGCTTGTGATTTTTAAGAAAGAAGACAATTTATGCTAAGATCCAAGAATCCATTTGCTACTTCTACACAAAATAATTATTTCCTCAACTAAGATGCGTCTCAAGAGTAATAAATTGTTTCCAAAATTTACTCCTTACTCTGCCATCCTTAATTGGTTTTACTACGAATAGGTTTCTGATAGTCATATCACTAAACATGCTTCCCAATTTAGATGCGTCTCAAAAGTAAATTTACTCCTTACTCTGCCATCATTCATTGGTTTAGTAAGTCCATGACAATCATATCATACTTCCCAAAAGAAAAGAAAAAAAAATTGGTAGTCAACTATCCTTTCCCCCCAACTAGATCACAACATTGTCCTCAATGTTAAAATATAGATGAGTAAAGGATAGAAGATATTACCTGTTGGAGAAATCTGACACAAATTTAAACAAAAACAAAGTACGATAAATAAAATCAAAAGAAAAGTTATAAACGAAGTGTCAAATCTGGCTCCTTTTTCATCCTGTTTCCCTCACTGCTTCCTACTGACCAATCTATCTGAGCTATTGCTGGGTCAGGTTTATGAACAAAAGCTTGTAATTTATCAATCAACTCATCAATAGTGGAAGCAGAGATAAGAAGTTGTCTTGCCGAAGGTGTGATAAATTTCTGTTCCACAGCATTGTCAAGAAAGATTAACAAAATATCAAAAAAATTATTTACATTCAACAAACCTATGAGTTTATGGTGGATGTTCAGTTGGGCCCAAGAGACAATTTGAAAAACTTCTTCCAAGGTACCAAAATCACCTAATAAGGCAATGAATGCATCAGAGTTTTCAAGCATTATCTTCATTCGTTCATGCATTGATGATACCTTAAGTTCCTCTCAAATTGTCTTTCCAGTGATGTTCTGTTGAGCTACAAGTTCAGGAATGACACCTAAAACCTAACTGCCTCCTATATATGCAGCAAGTGATACAGCCCCCATTAACCCACGGCAACCCCCCCATATACAAGATGAATATTCCTCGCAGCAAGTGATCGACCAAGAGTGGTAGCTACGTTTACAAACTTTAAACCCTTCCCATACTTAGATCCACAAAATACACAGATATCTTTAAGTTGACGAACAGAAACACCTTCCATTTCTATTCTCACCTTCCCTTTGATTGATTTTGAGATGGAGGAAAGTGGAGAAAGTGGAGTGTTTAAATAGGAAAAAGAATGGAAAGGGTAATAATTGCAACTATTAGGGTAGGTTGGCTGTTGTCAAAAGAGTTTGAAATTGAGGAACACAAAATCTCTTTTTTTTTGGGGCTTTTTTTGTTATTTTTTTTGTTTTTGTTTTTTTTTACTTCAAGAAAACCATCAGGGTAAAGAAGTCTAGAAACCCCTGAAGGACCCTGCTCAAAGGATCGTCTGTCCAAAATCAAAATACAACAAAATCATATAAAGATAAAAGAAATATAATAGCAAATGATGACATACATGTATGTACAACTTTTATAGCTTATCTTTATACTGTGCGTCATGAGTGCAGTAATGGCATATCTTTATATTGCGTGTCACCAGTGCAGTAGACACTCACGTCCGTTTATTCGAAGAAATGAGAAAGAAGAAACCATCGAGGGTTTCCATCCTGGGTCTGGAACCTGGAGCGCTCACACTTGGGCTCGTAACATCAATAAAGATGCTAAAATCTAAAACCCGTAATGTCCAAGATTCAAAACATCTCATCCCAGGGCGCTGAGAGCCCCTTCTAATAAAATAGAGGATCAAGCTCAGATGCCTCATACGCTTCGGCAGCCGCGAGTTACTTTTCACTAATAACCAGAGTGGGACGCTTCTGCCTGTCCATCAACTCCACAGTGCCTAGATGGTAAACATTGGGTTATGGAGTGCGGCTCTCTACAGAGCATGGTACACGAACTTTTTTAAGGACTAACGTGCAAAGGTCTACCCGAGTCAATGACGGGTCAGCCAAAGGCTGGGGCTCCACAACTAATTAATGTCACGGTACTCCTTCCTGATCGTCCTTGTTCAAACATTTTTTCTCTTTTTTTTAATTTTTTAATTTTTTTAATTTTTTCTTTTCTTTTCTCTTTTTTTTTTGGAAGATGAAATGAAGAAGAAGAAGATGATCTGTACAGATTGTTGTGGATATGACTCACATCTGCCTCTGATTTAACGTCCAGTAACGACTTAAACGTCTTCTATGAGTCAAGGATAAGCTTCCCATCCAATTTTCTTATAAATTGGCAAACAAGGTCTTTTAAAGTCAGATTCCCAAGACTGTAGCATTTTTCTTCATCCTTGAAGAGATTCCACAAATTAAGAATTTCACGATGCACCAATCCACAAGAATGCGTCTCAAGAGTCAATAAGATATCATCTAATGACTTCTTACTCAGTCCATTCTTAATGAAGAAAATTTTATCTTCTCTGTTTGCGGAAACCATCCACAAAGTACGACATCGCTTGTTACAATTCCATCGTCCACATTTGTAACAGACTTGTAACCTTTTTGCTCTTCTCCTTTTAGAATACGAACTTCTTCCAAGACCTGGCATGTATGAGTCAAATGAAATTGAAGACTCAACTGCTAGTCAGACCTTTGCTTCAATTATCCAACGCACATCTTCTAGCATACCTTTGTGCATTAACAATCTCAATCTTTCATATTAAACTTTGTAGATTTTTTTCAGAGCATTTTGAGGGAGAGAAAGAAAATGTTTTCTCAGGTTTGAAATAATGACATCCATTTTTAAGGAGAAGAAGGATTCAGTTATTTTGGGAAACTGAAAAACAAACCGACTTGAGAGTCATGGAGTACCGTATCCGCCACTTAACCGGCAACACAAAGAACTGCAAAAACAAGGCAACAAAATTAGAGTGAATTCTATTCATAACAAGGATAAAAAAAAGAGATCAATTCTACCTCATTAACTTAGTTTTCCAGAAATGATTTGAGCCTTTGTCCATTGACTTTAAACACATTACTATTCCTAGGATTCTCAATATTTACGACTCCATGAGGATACACGTGTTTGATAACAAAAGGACCACTCCACCTAGATCTCAATTTTCCAAGGAATAGGTGCAAGCGAGAATCATAAAGTAGAACTTTTTGACCAATTTCAAAAGATTTTCTCAAAATTGTCTTGTCATGAAAAGCTTTTGTTCTAGCTTTATAAATCTTTGAGTTCTCATATGCATCATTTCTCAATTCCTCAAGTTCATTTAATTGCAATTTGCGTATCTTGCAATCATCATCATGATTTAGATTGAAAGCTTTAATGGCCCAAAATGCTTTATGTTCCAATTCTACAGGCAAGTGACAAGGTTTTCCATAGACTAACCGATAGGGTGACATGCCCAAAGATATTTTGAAAGCAGTACGGTAAGCTCAAAGTACATCGTTTAGTCTTAAAGACCAATCTTTACGATTTAGGTTAACCATTTTTTCCAAAATTTGTTTAATCTCTCTATTTGCTAATTCAACTTATCCACTTGTCTGAGGGTGATAAGGGGTGGCAATTTTATGTGTAATACCATATTTCTTCATTAAAGATTCAAATGATTTATTGCAAAAATGTGTTCTCCCATCACTTATGATAGCTCGAAGGATTCCAAATCGACACAAGATATTTTCTTTTAAAAATTTGAGAACAGTTTTATGATCATTGTGTTAGTATGGAATCGCCTCAATCCATTTTGAAACATAATCAACTGCAACCAAAATATACACAAATCCAAATGAAGATGGAAATGGACCCATGAAATCAATTCCCCAACAATAAAAAATTTCAATGACAAGGATGGGGTTCAGAGGAATCATGTTTCTTTTTGAAATTGAGCCCAACTTTTGACAATTTTCATAATTTTTGCAAAAAGTATAGCAGTCCTTAAATAAAGTGGGCCAATAAAATCCACACTGCAAGATTTTCGCAGCTGTTTTCTTTGAAGAGAAGTGACCTCCACATGCTTCTGAGTGACAAAATTTAATGACACTACCTACCTCACTGTTGGGCACACATCTCCGAAAAATTTGATCAGCACAATATTTGAACAAGTATGGGTCATCCCAATAAAAAATTTTCACCTTTGTCAAAAATTTCCTTCTATCTTGGTGCATCCATTGAGACGACATCTTTCCTGTTATAAGAAAGTTGACTATATTAGCAAACCAAGGCATGGAATTGACAGAAAATAAAAATTCATCAGGAAAAGAATCATTGATAGGTGTGCTATCAAAAGGTGAGCCTATTGTAAGTCTGGACAAATGATCAGCGACAACATTTTCGGCTCCTTTCTTATCTTTTATTGTGATGTTGAATTCTTGAAGCAACAAGATCCACCATATCAATCTTGGTTTGGTATCCTGCTTAGACATCAAATATCTAACAGCAGAATGATCAGTGAAAATAACAATAGAAGAGCCAATTAAGTAAGATCGAAATTTGTCCAATGCAAAAATTACAGCAAGTAGTTCTTTTTCAATAGTAGTGTAATTCATTTGTACACTATTTAAAGTTCTGCTTGCGTAACAAATCACATGAGGCTTACCTTCATTTCTTCAGCCTAAAACAACGCCAACAACAAAATCACTAGCATCACACATCAACTCAAAAGGTAAAGACCAGTCAGGGGATTGCATGATATGAGCAGATGTCAGAAGACCAATTAATTTTTCAAAAGATTTTTGATATTCTTGAGTCCAATCAAATGGTGAATCTTTTATCAGAAGATTGTATAATGGTCTAGATATAACACTGAAGTCCTTAATGAATCTTTGATATAATCCTGCATGTCCTAAAAAAGAATGAACTTCTCTGACTATTTTTGGGGAAGGCAAATGAGCAATTAATTCAACTTTGGCCTTATCAACTTCAATTCCTTTAGAAGATATCATATGACCTAACATTATTCCTGAGGTAACCATGTAATGACATTTTTTCCAGTTTAGCACAAATCCTTTTTCTTCGCATCTTTTACGAACTTTTTCTAAATTATCAAGACAATTTTCAAAAGAATTTCCAAAAACTATCAAATCATCCATGAAAACCTCTAAATAATGCTCAATCATATCACTAAAAATGCTTAACATGCATCTTTGAAATGTTGCCGGAGCATTACAAAGGCCAAAAGGCATTCTTCTATATGCAAAAGTACCAAAGGGACATGTAAAAGTGGTCTTTTCTTGATATTCTAATGCAATTGGTATTTGATTATAACCTGAAAAACCATCTAGAAAACAGTAGTATGGATGTCCTGCTACCCTTTCCAGAATTTGATCAAGAAACGGCATGGGAAAATGATCTTTCCTAGTAGCAGCATTTAATTTTCTAAAATCAATACACATACAGCAACTAGATGAGACTCGCGTAGGTATTAATTCACCTTTATCATTTTTAACTACTGTTATTCCAGATTTCTTAGACATAACTTGTGTAAGGCTTACCCATTGACTATCAGAGATAGGATAAATAATTCTAACATCAAGCAATTTAAAGACTTCAGCTCTAACTACCTCTTTCATGCGTGGATTTAATCTTCTTTGAGGTTGTTGAGAAGTTTTAGCATTATCCTCTAAATGTATTCTATGTGTACAAATTAATGGATTAATACCTTTTATGTCCTTTAATGTCCATCCAATTGCACTTTTATGCCTTTTAAGTATTTCTGTTAACATACCTTCTTGTTCGGGACCTCAAGTACGTTCATAAATAAATATACACAGGGAAACACATACAATAAAAGGGGGTAAGACAATGTAAAATCACCACAAACATGTGGCCAATAAGAGACGACAAACAACAATTCATGAAGAGCGAGGAAATTACCACTGGAAAGTTTTGCTTTTCTCCCAAAAATGTGTACTTCAACCCGGCAAGTAATGACTTTAGTTCCAGAGTGGGTACTTCTTCATGGGCATTATCATTCATGGGTTTTAGTTCTTCAAATCTTGGCTTCCATCCTTTGTACTCCATTGCCTGTGCACAATCAAGCAAAGAGCATATTTCAGAGATATCATCTTCTAATTGCATGTTTGAATCAAATGAATTGACTAAACAAATTTCTAATGGGTCAGAATAACTCCTTGTTTGAAGATGATTATCTATAATGACTTCAATTCCTTCAATTTCTTCCTTTTCATCAAGGACTTCCTATGGTTGCTTGCACATGTTAAAAACATTGAGCTCCAGTGTCATGTTTTCAAATGTTAGCTCACGAATAGGCATCAAATACTACTTGTCGATCTTCCTACAATACATGGGTAAGACAATCTCACCACTCCATTTACGTAATTTATCAAAGCATTAGATGTTGCTAAAAATGGATGCGGCCTAAAATAACGAGGAATTGACTTGCAACTATTAACCATAGGTTCAGTATCTAAGACAATAAAATCCACAGGATATATGAATTTATCAACTTGAACTAACACATCTTTCACTATTCCTCTTGGAATTTTGATTGATCTATCTGCAGTAGTAGAAGAGTTACTTATGAAAGTTGATTTTAACTCACCTAAGTTGAGTTTTTTGATAAAAAAATAATACTTAATATGGAAGCAAATTGATACTAGCACCAAGATCAAGTAAAGCTTTTTCAATTTTATGTTCTCTAATAATGCATGAAATTGCGACAATCGGGGTCTTTATATTTCAACGAAATTCATTAAATTTACTTGACAATAAATTGAATTATTTGAATTGAAACAACAATGCATTATTTACAATCAAAGCATTCAGCAAATAGATTTGGCATGTTGGCTTAATAAAAAACTTTGGTTTCCAAATTATTTTTCACTTTTCTAAATACATGTTAATTGACATTGATTAAATAGAAAATAATTTTAGAAATCAAAGTGTTGAAGTTAGACTTGTTGGCCGAAAATGTATGGTTATGCATTTGATTTCCAAATTCATTTTTCTTGAGTTAAACAACTTGAAATCTTCTTAATTCTCCTAAGTTAATTAAATCAATAAAATCACTTGAGCATCACTAGTGGAAACACAGATGCATTTTCTGACATGTTGTTCATCCTATACACATTTTTTCACATTTAGTTTCCTTTTAAAAAACTTTCAACGAGAATGTTCTTAGGTCGGTTTTAAAATGGTGCACAAGTCCTTCAAATATTTGGCATAAGAAGGAATTTGTTTGATAGCATCTAACAGAGAAATATTGATCTTCACTTGTTTCAAAATTTCAAAAATTTCAGTGCGGTGGTCCAATTTCTTTGGATTATTCAATGCTTGAGGAAATGAGGGTGAAAGCAAGAGTTTAGTCGCCTTTTGGTCAGCTTCTTCATTTTCTTAGGGAATTGGTTCATCTTCTTTCTCACAGAGTTCAAGAATTTGTTTTTCAATAACTTTTCCACTCCTAAGAGTTATCACTGACTTGACTTAGTCCATTTGTTGGTTTTCTGAACTCCCCTCATTTAGACTGTACTGACCTTTGGGATTTGGTTGAGGTTGAGAAGGAAATTTTCCTTTCTCGAATGGTGAGTGCGAGAAGAAAGTTTAGCAAGAGTGTCTTTTATGTCATTCATGGTTTGGTTGTTTTGTTTATTAATGGCCTCTTGCTTTTCTATGAATGCATGCAATGTTTCTTCAAGGTTTTTCCTATATGGTGGGACATAAGGTGCATATCCTTGAGAATTTTGAGAGTCCTGCTGTGCTTGAGGAGGTGGTGGTTGCACGAATTGTGACTGATTATTATTCCTCCAGCTGAAGTTTGGGTGATTTCTCCATCTCGGATTATATGTATCTGAAAAAGAAGAAGTAAATGGCTTTTTAAAATTATTCATTTCATTTACTTGCTCATGTACAACTTCTTTAAAAACAGGAATATTAGAACATTCGTGTGTTGAGTGTCCTAAGTCATCACAAATGCCACAAATTTCTTCATTTTGCACAGATTTGATTTCTTTTGCTTTTTTTAATTCCATGGCTTCAACCTTTCTAGCCAAACTACCAAACTTGGCATTTAGATCTTCCTCTTGACTAAGGTGATATTTTCCTTTATTAGCACTTGCAAGATTAGATCTAATTGAATTTTCAGAAGGGTTAGTACTATGCCAAGATTGAGAATTTTCAGCCAGTTAGTTTAAATAGTCTAAAGCTTCATCAGGTTCTTTATCAAGAAACTCACCACACATTGTTTTCACAAATTGTTTAGTTTCAGGAGTTAAACCTTCATAAAAGAAGCTTATAGTGTGCCATTTTTCAAAATCATGATGTGGCTAAGAATTTGACAAATCTTTAAATCGTTCCCAACATTGAAAATATGCTTCATTTGAATTTTGGGAAAAATTTTAGATTTGTCTTTTCATAGCATTGGTTTTATGTGTTGGAAAAAATTTCTTCAAGAACTCACCTTGCATTTCTTGCCATGTGCCAATTGATCTTGATATCAAAGTGTTAAGCCAAGATTTTGCTTTATCTTTTAAAGAAAAAGGAAACAATTTAAGCTTAATAATCTCTTCAGTACAATTTTGATCATTGAAAGCAGTACATACTTTCTCAAATTCTTTCAGATGTAAATATGAACTTTTGGATTCTAAACCATGAAAATTAGGAAGTAAAGAAATCATACCTGGCTTAAATCTTAAATTGTTAGCATTAAGTGGAAAGATAAAACATGATGGACTAGAATTTCGAGGTGGTTGCAAATATTCACGCATGGTTCGCAATGGTTGATTTTCAGGTTCATCATGTACACTTTCATTATCAGTCATTGTGTCAATTGTGTGTAATTGTGATTCAAACAAATCAATATATAAAGTACCAAGATTAATTTTGACTAAACGACTAGAATTTAAATCACGATACCAATTAAGTATAAATACATAAATAACTAAACAAAAATAATGTACAAGCTAGTGGTGTAACCCACCATTAAATATTAATAAGGATGTGGTATAAACTAACTACCCAATAAATATTAACAAGTAAAAAGTTAGATAACTAATAAAGTAAAAAGTTAGATAATTAGAGAGTTAATAATTAGTAAGTTAGAAAGTGTAGAAAATAAATGACGTAAATTAAAAGTTAGAGTGCATAAAATAAAAAGTTAGTAAGCAGAAAATAAATAACATAAATAAAAAGTTAGTAAATAGAAAATAAATGACATAAATATAAAAGTTAGAAAGCTAGTATGTTAGCAAGTTAGTAGGTTAGTAAGTTAGATAGTTAGTAAGTTAGAGAGTTAGTAAAGAAACTGAAGGATCGGCAAGCCGATCTTTTGCTCCGGTGAGGGAGAAGAGAGAATAGATTTTATTAAAGAAAACAAACCTCAATAAATTAAAACTTCAAATCAAGTCCCCAGCAACAGTGCCAAAAACTTGACTGCGGGATTTAAGGATGCAAACCCAAGTGCAGGTTGTCTCAAGTAATAAATTTCTCAGAAGTCCGAGGTCGATCCATAGGGAATTGATGAAGAAAAATTAATGGAGGTAAGAAAGGATTTGTCACAATACCAAAAGTAATAAAAGAAGTTCACAAATGAATTTAAGGGCTTGCTTGGGTTAGGAGATCCACTCTTGGTAATTAATTAAAGGTAAGATTATTTCTCTTTATAACTCAATTGAAATCCACACACAATGGAGGTTCCAATCAGAAAATATAACATTCAAAGTTTAATTATATATGCAATCATATTATGATTCCTTTAATTATCTACTAACATTTGTAAATGAGTTCAAGCATTCACTGTGCCAATCTTATTGTCTACAATAAATCAAGATCTCCATTATATAAAGAAGGTTTTTAACTTGATTGGAAACAAAATATAACACATATAATGTCCAATTGATAATATATCATTTAAGCATAAGAAATAAAATAATCTAACCTTATTTCATTACCAAGAGCTTCACTCTTTCACCTCAAGCAAGATGAAGATTTAGTTACTCATGGATAAGAAGAAAGAAAGAGAGAAGAAGAGAAAGATGAACATAGCTTCAATTTAGAATAAGAAAAATTACAACAAAGGAAAACAATAAACAAGCATAACCACAACTTGTAAAAACTAAGCCTAACACCAAGTGCCCCAAATGGTCAGCCAATGGTGCTTTTTATAGAGGATTAGGAATACAAAATGGCAAAGGGGCTGATTAAGAGTAGGTGGATGAGTGGAAGAAAATGCCAAATGGTGAGGATAAGAGTGAAAAATCATTAAGATTTCTTATCTCCGAAATCATTCATTGCTTAAGTCATGGATTTCGTCATCAAATAGAAAAGTCATCTTCATGAAAGTTATAGATCTTGATCTTACTTTCAGATATCCAAATTTCAGCCCAAGATAATTCTTACAGCCCGAGATATAGCCCAATTACTGCAGACTATTCAGGCCCAATTTCAGCACCTCTGTTTTGACTTCCAGACCCAATATCACCTCTAAGTTGTCCGAATTAGCTCTTGTGTTCTTCATGAAAGTTGTAGATCTGGGTCTTAACTTTCAAATATCCAAATTTCAGCCCAAGATAATTCTTACAGCCCGAGTTATGCTCTGATTACTCTTCACTATTCAGGTTCTAGACACAAAACTTGTGTTCTGTCTTTCAAGCCTATTTAGCTCTTCTAGATGTCCATATTTTACCTAGAGCTCTTATGAAAGTTGTAGATCCTTCTCTCAGCTTTTCTACAAGATAAAATTCATAATTGCTAGACATCTAGAACTCAAGATATGACTAAAATACAGAAACAGTGTAAGACCCAAATAATGCTGAAAAAAATCAATTAAGTCCAATTTGAATCCAATCTTACAAAACATAACCAGGCTTAATCAATTAAGTACATGAAGAGTGTAAATGACTAAAAATGAGGGTTTATTAATGTATAAAATATATGCTCATCACTCGTGAAGAAGTATCCACATTGGAACTAAAGTCATTACCTGCTTGGTTGAAGTACACATTTTTTGGGAGAAAAACAAAGCTTTCCAGTAGTAATTTCATCAATCCTTATTGAAGAACAAGAAGGTATGCTGATAGAAGTACTTAAAAGACATAAAAGTTTAATTGGATGGACATTAAAGGATATAAAAGGTATTAATCTATTAATTTGTACACATAGAATGTATTTAGAGGATAATGCTAAAACATCACAACAACCTCAAAGAAGATTAAATTTACACATGAAAGAGGTAGTTAGGGTTGAAGTTCTTAAATTACTTGATGTTGGAATTATTTACCTATTTCCGATAGCCAATGGATAAGCCCTACACAAGTTGTGCCTAAAAAATCTGGAATAACAGTGGTTGAAAATGAAAAAGATGAATTAATACCTACGCGAGTTTCATCCAGTTGGCAGCCATTAGGAAAGATCATTTCCCCTTGCCATTTCTTGATCAAATTCTAGAAAGAGTTGTAAGACATCCCTACTATTGTTTTCTTGATGGTTATTCGTGGTATAATAAAATACCAATCGCATTAGAGGATCAAGAAAAGACTACTTTTACATGCTCATTTGACACTTTTGCATATAAAAGAATGTCTTTTGGTCTTTGTAATGCTCCGGTAACTTTTCAAAGATACATGCTAAGTATTTTTAGTGACATGATTGAGCATTACTTAGAGGTTTTCATGGATGATCTGACAGTTTTTGGAAATTCTTTTGAAAATTATCTTAATAATTTGGATAAAGTTCTTAAAAGATGCGAAGAAAAAGGATTTGTTTTAAACTGGAAAAAATGTCATTACATGGTTATCTCAGGAATCGTGTTAGGTCATGTGATATCTTTTGAAGGAATTGAAGTTGATAAGGCCAAAATTGAATTAATTGCTCATTTACCTTCCCCAAAAATAGTCAAGGAAGTTCGTTCTTTTTTAGGATATGCAGGATTATATCGAAGATTCATTAAGGACTTCAGTGTCATATCTAGACCATTATACAATCTTCTGATAAAAGATGCACCATTTGATTGGACTCAAGAATATCAAAAATCTTTTGAAAAATTAATTGGTCTTCTAACATCTACTCATATCATGCAATCCCCTGTCTGGTCTTTACCTTTTGAGTTGATGTGTGATGCTAGTGATTTTGTTGTTGGCGTTGTTTTAGGCTGAAGAAATGAAGGTAAGCCTCATGCGATTTGTTACGCAAACAGAACTTTAAATAGTGCACAAATGAATTACACTACTATTGAAAAAGAACTACTTGCTGTAATTTTTGCATTGGACAAATTTCGATCTTACTTAATTGGCTCTTCTATTGTGATTTTCACTGATCATTCTGCTGTTAGATATTTGATGTCTAAGCAGGATGCCAAACCAAGATTGATACGGTGGATCTTGTTGCTTCAAGAATTCAACATCACAATAAAAGATAAGAAAGGAGCCAAAAATGTTATTGCTGATCATTTGTCCAAACTTACAATAGATTCACCTTTTGATAGCACACCTATCAATGATTCTTTTCCTGATGAATCTTTATTTTCTGTCAATTCCATGCCTTGGTTTGCTAACATAGTCAACTTTCTTGTAACAGGAAAGATGCCACCTCAATGGACGCACCAAGATAGAAGGAAATTTTTGACAAATGTGAAAAATTTTTATTGGGATGACCCATACTTGTTCAAATATTGTGCTGATCAAATTTTTCGGAGATGTGTGCCTGACAGTAAGGTAGGTAGTGTCATTAAATTTTGTCACTCAAAAGCATGTGGAGGTCACTTCTCTTCAAAGAAAACAACTGCGAAAATCTTACAGTGTGGATTTTATTGGCCCACTTTATTTAAGGACTACTATACTTTCTGCAAAAGTTGTGAAAATTGTCAAAAGTTGGGCTTAATTTCAAAAAGAAACATGATGCCTTTGAACCCCATCCTTGTCATTGAAATTTTTGATTATTGGGGAATTGATTTCATGGGTTCATTTCCATCTTCATTTGGATTTGTGTATATTTCGGTTGCAGTTGATTATGTCTCAAAATGAATTGATTCGATTCCATGCTGACATTATGATCATAAAACTGTTCTCAAATTTTTAAAAGAAAATATCTTGTGTCGATTTGGAATCCCTTGAGTTATCATAAGTGATGGGGGAACACATTTTTGCAATAAATCATTTGAATCTTTAATGAAGAAATATGATATTACACACAAAATTGTCACCCCTTATCACTCTCAGATAAGTGGACAAGTTGAATTAGCAAATAGGTAGATTAAAATTTTTTTGGAAAAAAACGGTTAACCCAAATCGGAAAGATTGGTCTTTAAGACTAAATGATGCACTTTGGGCTTACCGTACTGCTTTCAAAACATCTTTGGGCATATCACCCTATCGGTTAGCCTATGAAAAACCTTATCACTTGCCTGTAGAATTGGAACATAAAGCATTCTGGGCCATTAAAACTTTCAGTCTAAATCTTGATGATGCTTGTAAGATACGCAAATTGAAATTAAATGAACTTGAGGAATTGAGAAATGATGCATATGAGAACTCAAAGATTTATAAAGCCAAAAGCAAAAGCTTTTCATGACAAAACAATTTTGAGAAAATCTTTTGAAATTGGTCAAAAAGTTCTGCTTTATAATTCTCGCCTGCACCTATTCCTTGGAAAATTAAGATCTAGGTGGAGTGGTCCTTTTGTTGTCAAACATGTGTATCCTCATGGGGCTATAGATATTGAGAATCTTAGGAATGGTAATGTGTTTAAAGTCAATGGACAAAGGCTCAAACCATTTCTAGAGAACTAAGTTGATGAGGTAGAATTCATCTCTCTTTTTTATCCTTGTTATGAATAAAATTCACTCTAATTTTGCTGCCTTATTTTTGCAGTTCTTTGTGTTGCCAGTTAAGTGGCGGATACGGTACTCTGTGACTCTCAAGTCGGTTTATTTTTCAGTTTTCCAAAATAACTGAATCCTTCTTCTCCCTTAAAATGGATGTCATTCTTTCAAACCTGAGAAAACATTTTCCTTCTCTCCCTCAAAATGTTCTGAAAAAAATCTACAAAGTTCGATGTGAAAGATTAAGATTGTTAATGCATAAAGGTATGTCAGAAGATGTGCGCTGGATAATTGAAGCAAAGGTTCAACTAGCAAGTGAGTCTTCAATTTCATTTGACTCATACATGCCAGGTCTTGGAAGAAGTTTGTATTCTAAAAGGACAAAAGTAAAAAGGTTACAAGTCTGTTACAAATGTGGACGATGGAATTGTAACAAGTGATGTCGTACTTTGGAGATGGTTTCCGCAAACAGAGAAGATAAAATTTTCTTCATTAAGAATGGACTGAGTAAGGAGTCATTAGATGATATCTTATTGACTCTTGAGATGCATTCTTGTGGATTGCTGCATCGTGAAATTCTTAATTTGTGGAATCTCTTCAAGGATGAAGAAAAATGCTACAGTCTTGAGAATTTGACTCTAAAAGACTCTGTTTGTCAATTTATAAGAAAATTGGATGGGAAGCTTATCCTCGACTCATAAAAGACGTTTAAGCCGTTACTGGACGTTAAACCAGAGGCAGATATGAGTCATATCCACAAACAATCTGTACATATCATCCTTTTCTTCTTCATGTCATCTTTCAAAAAATAAAAAAACAAAAAAAAAAAAAAAAAAAAAAAAAATGTTTGAACAAGGGCGATCCAGAAGGAGTACCATGACTTTAATTAGTTATGGAGCCCCAGCCTTTGGCTGACCCGTCATTGACTCGGGTGGTCCTTTGCACGCTGGTCCTTAAAAAAGTTCATATACCATGCTCTGTAGAGAGCCGCACTCCATGACCCGTCCTTTGCACGCTGGTCCTTAAAAAACTTCTTTTATTACTTTTGGTGTTGTGACAAATCATTTTCTTACCTCAATTAATTTTTCTTCAATTCCCTGTGGATCAACCTCGGACTCCCGAGAAATTTATTACTTGAGACAACCTGCACTTGGGTTTGCATCCTTAAATCCCGCAGTCAGAGTCTACCCATCTCAGGTCTTTGGACTTACTTGTCATTCTAGATGATTGACGTCATCTTCATATAGTGATGCCCCATCAAAAGTTGAATATGAAAAACTGAAGTTAGAAGTTGCAACAAATACTGTGATACTTAAAGAATTATTAGCTTATGTTATGCAAACTAAGATGGGTCAATTGCTGCATGGTTTTCCCAACTTAGGAGTCAATTAGGTAAATTCATAGATCAATGGTATTTGCTTGGTTTTCCCCATTACTGTTGGATTTGTGGTATTTGCTTGGAATATACATGATATTATGTTTGGTGCTTGGAGCTTGGACTATTTTTATTTGGTGATTTTACTTTCTGTTTAGGTGAAATTCATGGGACAAGGACTAAGGTGAATGGGGACCGAATTATTCTTGTTTGCATGATAACTTAGAGTGTTGTTGTTCTCTTATTTTTTTGTTAAGGACAGCCCCTTGAGCTGGGCATTTTCTAAACAAAAATCAACTTTTGAATGATAAATTTGTATGGATAAAGATGTTATTTTAAAAACTAAGATCTTACTACTTTACTCTACATTTTTTAAAATTGTCAAAAAGTATCAAGTAGTATGAAAGTTTTTTTTGTTAATTATCCTCCAATGAAGGTTTTGGATGATGATTTTGGATAGTAAGGCT
Source organism: Ormosia emarginata (assembly GCA_029884605.1). Taxonomy (NCBI): domain Eukaryota; kingdom Viridiplantae; phylum Streptophyta; class Magnoliopsida; order Fabales; family Fabaceae; genus Ormosia; species Ormosia emarginata. The sequence goes on along the minus strand of JAQQTP010000077.1, from coordinate 13,671,520 downwards.
TTGGTTGAATATGTACACAAAGCCCTATAAAGATTTGTTTTAATTTGTCTTTACTATGAGCATGTATGTTTGACCAATAAGTAATGCTTACTTGATTTCTATTTAGATTTGCTCTAAAATATGCATGTAAATTTTTTCATTCAATTTCAGGCTACAGACTCAAGCTCATCAGCAGATGCAAGACGCTCTTCCAGCACTAGTCATCAACCATAAAGCCATGGACCATCATCTTCTGCTTAGTTCTTTATTACTTAGCACTTCAGAGCAAGATATTAGACTTGCATTTTGTACATTGTTACTTTGACTAGGAATTTATGTTGGGAATAGTTGTTTTTATGCTACTTAGCACTTTTGAGCAAGATACTAGACTTGCATTTTGTGCATTGTTACTTTGACTATGCTTTAGATCAATTAATGTTTTAATGGTCTAAAAGAATTTTAAAACCAAATTAAAAATCATTAGTGAATGTAAATAGAAAATATGCAAAAAAAAAATATATTTAATTTTCTTCAACTATCACTGGTACAAATAGATGAAATTTTTTTAAATAAAGAATTAAAAAAAGATTGCAACGATTACAAAAACAACCGCAAGTTTTAGTTGTGAAAACGTTCCAAATAATAGCGGCAGTTGACATCTATTGTCAATTTAAGAAAGGTAAATTTAATTTTATTACTAGATTTTTTAAATAATTTATTATGGCGGTTAGAAACCGCCGCTAAAATAGAGATGACATGTTTTAAAAATTTATTACGACGGTTTAAATTTGCTACAGATTTTAAAACCAAATTTTTAAAAATGGTACTTAACGGCAATTAACTACCGCCGCAATATTCAATATTCATTCTGTGGCGATTATGCCAATGGTGCAGATTCAATCTCCTAACACTAGAAATAGCGACAGTTACATAACCGTCGCTAAATTCTTTTCACGGCGGTTCAAACCATGACAGATGGCTCACAGAACCGCTGTCATTAGCCTATTGTGTTATAGTGTGAGTTGAACTTGAGTTAAAATTTGAATTCGTTAAATAAATGAGTTGAACTTGAACCAAATACTACTTGACTTATTTGGTTCATAAAAACAAAAAGTATCAAAAAAAAATATGGAATATTTGTTGGTTATGAAAATTCTTTTCGATTAAACCATTACATATATATATATATATATATATATATATATATATATATATATATATATATATATATATATATATATATATATAATGTTTTATATTTAAAAAACTAATTTAAAAACAAAAAGTATCAAAAAAAATATGGAATATTTGTTGGTTATGACATTTATTTAAAATTAAAATTGAGTTATGAACCAAGTTAATGCATAAAAGTTCACGAGTTAGCTTGGTTCATTAGGTTCATATTGTTTTATCTTGATATTTGGTTCATTTAATTCGAGTATATATATATGTGTGTGTGTGTGTATATATATATATATATATGTTTTATATTTAAAAAAACTAATTTAAAAACAAAAAGTATAAAAAAAATATGGAATATTTGTTGGTTATGACATTTATTTAAAATTAAAATTGAGTTATAAACCAAGTTAATGCATAAAAGTTCACGAGTTAGCTTGGTTTATTAGGTTCATATTGTTTTATCTTAATATTTGGTTCATTTAATTCGAGTTGACAAGTCGAACCAAACTATTTGTAAACTTGATTCGAGTCAAACTTGAGCTACAAAAAACTTCGTATTGAACTCAAACTGAGTTTCAAGGTAGACCATTCATTATTGAGTCAAGTTGAGCTGAGCTTAGTTTGGCTCAGCTTGATTCGTTTCTAGTCCTAGCTGAAACAATTGGGTGGGTGAATCAAATTTGATTGAGAATTGGAATTGTAGAAGAGGGATTGTAAAATAAATTGTAAGGAGCTTGGATTTTGATGGAAGAACAAAGGAGACAAGTAGACCTATTACTCAAGGTTGTTGTCGTATCCTCTATTGAATATTAAAAAAAAGGATATTAAAGAAGAAATGAGGAAAATACACGACTAGGGAAAATATTAAAATAACTTATCCTTACTTATTTCCAGTTTTCACAAAAAAAAATGAGGAAAATTTAGGGAAATACATGACTAGTATGGGTGATAAGGCTGGCAATAAATCGAACTAGTTCGTTAGTAATTTGAAATTTGATTCGTTAATTAGCTCGATAAATTTAATTCATGAACCAAATAGGTTGGACTTGAGCTCAAATTTTAGTTTGTTAAGTAAATGAGCTGAACTTGAGCCAAATACTGCTCAACTCGTTTGGTTCATAAACTGACTCGATTAGGGAAAATACACGACAAGTATGAGTGATACGGCTGGCAATAAATCAAACCAGTTTGTTTGTAATTCGAAACTCGAGTCGTTAATTAGCTCGATAAATTTAATTCATGAACCAAATGAGTTGAACTTGAGTTCGTTAAGTAAATGAGTTGAACTTGAGCCAAATACTGCTCGACTCATTTGGTTCATAAACTAGTTCGATATATATATATATATAATGTTTTATATTTTAAAAAAAGTATTAGAAAAAAAATATGAAATATTTGTTGGTTATGACATTTATTTAAAATTAAAATTTAGTTATGAACTAAGTTAATGAATCAAGTTCACGAGTTAGCTTGGCTCATTTGGTTCATATTATTTATTTTGATATTTGGTTCATTTAATTAGAGCTGACGAGTTGAACCGAACTATTCGCAAACTTGATTCAAGTCAAACTTGAGCTACAAAAACTTCATATCAAACTCAAATCAAGTTTCGAGCCGGACTATTCATTATTAAGTCGAGTTAAGGTGAGCTTAGTTCGGCTCAACTCGATTCGTTTCCAGCCCTACTTGAAACAATTGGGTGGATGAATCAAAGTTGATTGAGAATCAGAATTATATATGAAACAAAAGGATTGTAAAATAAATTGTAATGAGCGTGGATTTTGATGGAAGGACAAAGGAGACTAGTAGACCTATTTCTTATTTGTTACCAAGTAGCTTCAAACTCAAGAGGGGAGTGAATTGAGTTTGTAAGAGATTTTTGCAATTTTTTTTCAAAAACACTTGTTTATCAATTTTTGTTGAAGCTATTAATTGTTAGAGATGAATAGATAGATGAGAATGAACACTTCTCACACCAATAAACTAACCAAGATATAAAGTATTCAAGAAAGCATACAATAAGCAAAGAACAAATGTAAATGAGATAGAGTGAAGAGAAGCAAACTCAAGATTTATCCGAGTTCAGATTTATCCGAGATTTATCCACTAAACTTTAAACTTCAACAGGTGCTTACAACCTTTACAATTAAAAGTACTCATAACACCTTTGGGATATCTCACCCTTTGTGTTTGAGCTTTACTGTGATACCTCACCATTTTTTCTCTTGAGGAATACCTCACCCTCTTACAAAGGAAATCAGATAATAAAGGATTGAAAACTCTCACAAGAGTGGATTAAACAAATTAAAGCTCTAGAGGTAGAAGGATGATCACACTTTTTAGCTTAAAACAAAGTAATAAGATTGAAGGCTGGTAAAGTTCATAATAAATGCTCAATAAGCTCTTTCATATTGATTTCGTCACTCCCTTACATCCCCAATGACTTGTATTTAAAGCCTAGGTCATTAAAGAGTCGTTGGGAGATGGTTAGGAGCATTAAATGTGAGCTACTAGCCGCTTATTTCTGTATTTAAAAACTCAGATAATCGATTATTGAAATCCATAATCAATTATCGAAATCCATAATCAATTATCATCGAGATAGTATAAAATAAATGAGTTTTTGAAACTCAATAATTGATTATCCACGAGGCATAATCGATTATTAGCTTTAAAACAAAGAGGTGTGTGTGACTTTTAAACTCAATAATTGATTATCACAAAGCAATAATCGATTATTGCTTGAAAGTTTTAAAATCATGGCATTCTGACTTTTACTAATCGATTATGGTAATCACATAATTGATTATGGCCTTTAAAAATCCAAAGTAGGGCATCTGTTGAACTCAGATAATTGACTATAACAAGCTAATAATCAATTATTTGGCTTCAAACAACATTGAAAAACTTAGTCATTTTAAAGCTAAATGTCTCTAATTATTCTAACAAACTTTCAAGCACTTAAAAGTTATTTCTCATTATTTTAAAAACATTTTAACAACTTCAAAAACACTTTGATTCAATGAGTGTTATCTTGGATTTTCGAAAAATGGATTTAGAGCTTAAGTATGAATATTTTTTACCTTTACATAAGATCTAAGTTTTATAACTAATCTTGAAAGTTCTTAGATTTGATCTTACAATCATCTTCTTATTTTGTAATCATCAAAATCATCGCCAATTGTTAGTTACAATATCCTTTATTGAATATTTTTTATGTGCTAAAACACCCGAACGGATTTAGTTTTGGCTTGTTTAATTGTCACCATTTTAACTAATTAATGAATTGAAGTCTATGCATTGAGGTTAGATGTTAGAGTTTTTTCATCTTTTTTCCCCTTGCTTTGGAGTCAGGGTCTAATGACCCTTTCGTCTAGTTCTAGCTCATTGAGCCTTTCTTTCTTCATGTCCAATAAGGACTTGTCCTTTATTTTCAACCTTTTCATTTGTGAAGTGCCTCGTTCTTTTCCATTTGACAAAATTCAGTTAATTTGGGAATTATTATATTTTTTATTTAAGCAATTTCATAGATTTTAAAAAATTCAATCATGGAATATGTACAAAAAAAAAAATCATTCATGGAATAAGTACTTGTCACTATAATAATTAGCCTAAAACAATAGAAGTCAGTATTTGCGACTCCATTGAATACGTAAAAATAAGAGAAGTATGAAAAATTCTAAAAGAATAAATGTGTATAAAAGAAAACATGAGTATAACATTCAATTAATTAATCTCTATAGCTATACGTACCACTTAGCATTTTATGATTCAAGTATAAAGCATAAAGCCATCAAATACAGTATGGTTCTTACAACTTTCTGCCCATGCTTGTAAAAATTATTTATTTATTGTTGAAAAGCCCATTATGTATGTATAATAACATCTCTTTAAATGATATTCTTATTCGAAGGGGAACTTATTTTATTATACTTCTACGCATCAAAACATTTTCTACTTGTTAAAATATTGTGAGACATGATCAATTAATAGTTTTGATATATCAATTTTTTTTTATAGTTTGTTACTATTATTCAGAAGTATTTAAAACCGAACCAATCCAATCAAACTGAAAAAATCGAGATGAAAACTTGAAAACCCAATAAATCGAGAAATTGAAAAATCAAAAATTTTATTTGGATTGAATCAAATTTCGGATCTAAATTTAAAAATCAATTCAATCCAAATCGAACAGAAATTTTATATAAATTTTTTAAAATAATATTTTACCTAAAAAATTCTTATGTAACTTATACTTATTTTGAACTTTTTATTATTTCTCAAATCAAGCTTAATTATTTTTCTTAAATTTGGACATTTATTATAAGATTAACAATTAATCTGGATTTATATTTATAATTTAAATTTATATTTTGATGAATTAATTTGAATGTATATTTATTGTACTTTGATGAATTAATTTAGACTTATATTTGATGTATTTAACGAATTTGAATTTTTATATTTTGATGAATTTGATCAACTTATATATAAAAAATATATAACAAAAACCGAAAAATGACTGGATTGTATTAAATCATATTTACATTTTAAACTAAACCGAGTAAATAATAAAATAACAAAACTGATTACATTAGATCCGATAATTATTTTTTCTTAAAAACTATCCAATTCAATCTGCAAACACCCCAACTATATATCCATAGTAGATTTACTAAATCTCTTGAGAAGTCGCTGATTCTGCCTAAAGAACATATAGGGTTGGCATGTAGAGTCCTCATGTATTTCATGCAGAAAAGCAGAACAACCTTACATGCTAAAAGTGAATTTAACTTAATGGGGCGACAAAACCTTCCTTTTGGAAAAGAGTTTTGTGTTGTTAAAAACAGATTCCTCGTGTAGAGGCACACATTTATTATATTTTAGTTAAATCATTGTGCTCTTACTTTTTTTTATAGAGAATCAACTATAAAATTTTGTGTTTAACTTGTAAGGATTAGTAACTAACAGCTGATAACAGTTAAAAGGTGAAGAAAAAAACTGAGGGAGGTGGTATTTACAAAAAGCAATCAGAATTAGATGCGCCATTTCCCCCAATTTAATAATGTTTTGCGTTATCTTTTGAAGCAAAAAAGTTAAGCTTTATTGATTATGATAAACATCATGATGGATGTCTAAGATTTTCACGGTGAATGTAAAATGAGTTTAATTTTAATGTATTATCAATATAATATTTTTTTTATATTATCATTGAATTAAGGGCGGAGCTAGACAATTTTTACTATAAGACCAAAGGCTAATAGGTTTTAAATATTTTATGAATTTCTTTTTTTCATCAATCAGTAAAATAAGTTGGTAATAGTATTTAAATTCTTCAATGTTTTGGTACGTCAAATTTATTATGCGCCTTTCTTGCTTCTAAAAATCCATAAAATAAAATTTATAAACAAGAATAGATATATCAACAATACTAAAAGACTTGTAGGAATATTTGTGATATATAATTATGCTTAATATGAAAAACTTTGTATTAAGTGAATTTATTATTAAAATCTGTTAATTGATAATTGATAATTGTAACAATTATATATATATATATATATATATATATATATCCATTAATTATTCTTTTGATGAAAAATGAGTTATATTAGAAAAAGAAATACTTATATCTATAATTGTTATTTTTATTAGTTTTTAACATGCACTTGAGTTTATGTTAATCTAATTTATTATTTATTATTATATTTGAAAAATAAAAAAGAATTTAAGAAATTATAAATAACTCATCACTAATTTATTATTTTTCATTTCATTAATTAAAATTACCATGAAATCAAACCCTACACGAATAATATAATTAATATAAATATTTGTTTGTGTTCATTTAATTTTCCTACTCTCACAACTCTTTTCCTTTGCTTAAAAAAAGAGGTAAGAATGTGGTGAGATGCATGTACATTAGAGATATTTTTGTACGTGCTTATTTAGTTTGAAAGTATGTTTTCAAAATATATTACTTTAATGCTCTATTAATATAAAAAATATATATTTACATTTAATAATATATTACTACATTATTTAATGAGTTTCATATCTCTGTATAGTTATTAACTCATGAGATGTATAAGAATGACTTCTTTAACATGGGTAACATATATTTGAATGACTTCTATTGTATATATAAAAATGCATAAGAATGAAATTAAGCTACATCCACACTTTCTTTTTATAATATAATTCAAAGAAGCAGCAAGTGACATGTCCACTAATTTACCCATGCTTCTATAAATATATATGATAAAATAATAATCTTTAAACCTTTTCTGTGGCATAATATCGTGAAGGATTCCAAAGCATTAGTAACCAAGGGATCAATTCGCTTATTAATGAAATCTCAATATTATTTATATTGAGTGTTTACTTTTAAAACATGACAGCTAGTTAGGTAGAGAATGGAACTTATTCTAAGTAATTCCAAAAGAGCCATCGCAAAATATTGTAAACAAAGCGGATTACAAATTAAGTGCCTCAAAAGAAGAAAAGGCACAAGCTTTATCCTCTTTGTCGAGATCTTAAAGATTAAGAATCATAATCATATTATCATTGATATCCATGCATGTAAAGTAAGGAAAAGACAAATATTGTTTCACGCTATAATATGTAAATAATATGCACCTAGTATCGATTAATTAACTGAACAGAGTGAGAGGACCAACCTGCTCTAGCTCTTGTCTATTCTATGTTGATGCTTACGTATACTATTTGAACGTGACTTCTTAATTAATTTTCCACTTGCCATTGTTTAATCGAACGCTGAAAAGGTGAGGGCTCTTTCTAAAGACTCATTGTAAAGTGCCTTTGACCCAATAAAGCTTCTGCATTCTTGTTAGTGCTTTGCCATAGGTTCCATCGGAATACACTTTGATAGTTAAATGATCAAGGGCCATACGAGTTTTTTCCATCGGACATAGCTTCTGTATTCTTTTCATTCTCACAAATAAGCTATTCCTCTTATTTGATATACTCCATATATACTGGTAATCTAGCAATGTATGCATGTGCGAGTGTGCTTGCTTTTGTCTTTCTTTAATAAAATGTGTCCTTGCCATGACAAACAAAGAATTAGAAACTTTCACGTTATAATAAAGTAAGAGTTAAACCCATAATTGCCATGTAACAAATAATGAATTAGAAACTTTTAAACCCATAATCATATCAGTAATACTATTTGTAAAGTCTTATCTCTATGAACCATTAAGATTAGAGTATTACCTTACATATCAAGTAAAGGATCAATCTAATTAACCCTTATTTCATGTTGAATATTCATAAAAAAAAAAAGGTTTGAAATTGCATTGGTATAGCATACGAGTACCGAAAATATTTAGTATTAGCCAAAACATATATGATATATCACATCATTAAATTTTCTTAACTATTATGATGCACACGTGCTTATGCTTTTGTCGCAACGAAGGTCAACAACAACAAAGCATCCCTAAATCTAAATAATATTTTGTTTTCATGTCATGTAACAAGCAAACATTATTGTGCCTAGAAATGTGCATAGACGAGAGTCAAGAGACTTGTCCGCAGCAAAATTGCTAAACCCAAAATCAAATAATTGAAAGCATTTGCTAAACCCAAATCCAAATAATTGAAAATAAGTTCCGGAAGCCAGTGGCGTAAAATCATGTCACTGTACTCCTTGTGCCTTCGGCCTATCAAAACTTGAAAGCTATTGCAGAGTTTCAATTTTGATTGAAAATCGCAGTTTATAAATCTTGTTTTGAAGTTCTCGATCACAACTTCTTGGCCAATATATAGTTAGACCAAGAAATCCATATATAAAAAAGAAGTTAGATCAAGATAAAAGAAAAAAATTAAAAGCAAAAAGACTCTCATGACTGTCTTCAAATAAGTTTTTGGATAAATTTTTAGTGGTTAAATTAAAGTTTTAGTTGATATATCTTTTATTTATTTTTAATTTAATTTTTATAAAAAAATTTAAATTTGTCCTCATATTTATAAATATTTAAAATAAATATTATCATCAACTTCTATTATAATGTAGTTATAATATTGTTTGTTAACTAATCTAGTAAATGTTCTTTTGTCTGATAGATGCTCCTTTAAATGTTTCTTTTTTATAAAATGTCTAGTAAATATTCTTACATTTTAATAAGTGTTTATGTGTTCATTTCTTTTGAGTAAGTGCTTCTTTGTTAAGAAAGTATTCTTTTTTAAGTACTCTTTTTTATTATGTAAAATGTTTAATAAAGATTAAATTAATATTGTTATAATAAAAATTAATTATAAAAAATATTTTAAAAATATTTATAAGTGTAAAAACTAATTTAAAAAATATATAAAAATTAAGTTATAAATGAAGTAACTATAAAGACTAAAATCTTTATTAAAAATATACAAAGTATTTTCTGTAACATATCTCTTTAAATGTGTAATTTTCTTTTTTAATTCTTCTATCTACTACCTATGAAATTGAAGCCTCCTAGGTCTCTCTTGGCAAACAGGATAGGCTAAAGTAATTTTTATAAATAAAAATAGTGTATGTAATTCACCTTATCTGAGGCTTTTATTTTTAACTGAGAAATGACAAATTGTCCATAATGTGCAACCAGTATTTTTCAATTTTTAGATCACTAAGTACTGTCAAATCTTTTTTGTTAAATTTTAAGGATGAACATGGTCAGGTTTAGAGAAAATTAAAGTCTAAATCAATTATCTTTGTTGGGATTGGGTTGAATTTGGTTTAAAAAAAAAATTAACTAGTATGAACCCAACTAACCCGACATTGGATTGGTTTGGGTCCGATATATGGGTTACACAATTTTTTTCCAGTAATCCACATACATAAAAAATTGTAAAAATATTAAAAAATATTAAAATTCATAATTTCTATGATCTCATAACATTAATTAAAGATCCACCCTTAAAATTTTGTTTCTAACCTTAAAATCAAATCCAAATAGAATTAAAAAGCAATAAGGTTAATTTTTTTTAATGAGATCAAGTTATCGCATTAGGTCATCAGGTTTTTTTTTTTTTTTTACTTGCTACCCAAACCAATGGTTGATTAGTTTAATCGAATTTTACCAGAACGACTTCAATTATCTGACCCAACTCAAAAATTTTAAGTTATATTGGATTGGGTTGATCGGATCACCAGGTCAACCTAGATTGTGTACATCCCTATTAAATTTATATATATTTAATTCAATGATCAAAAAACACTTACAATAACAAATGCACCTATGTAAATAATTTTTATTGTACACTATACCTTAAGATGTATATAAACTAAGACAACTGTTTTTTCCCCTACAATGATACGGAAATTAAAACTTATGATCTTGTATAAATTACTTAAACTTCCCTTCACTATAGCTCACTCCCAATTATTTAAGCTAGTGGGTTAATAAAAGTTAGGCTTGAATAATATTTTAGTCCCTATAATTTTTACTCATTCGGGTTTTGGTCCTTATAATTTATTTTTTAGATATCAGTCTCTATATTTTTATTTATTTGGATATCAATGCTTTAATAAGTAGAAATTATATATAAGGATCAATTATTTATGAAAAATAAGGATCAATATCTTAACAAGTAGAAATTATAGGGACTGAAACCCAAATGAATTAAAATATAGAGACTGATTTCTTAAAAATAGGGACCAAAACCTAAATGAGTAAAAATATAACGATCAATATCTAAAAAATAAACTATAGCGACCAAAACTCAAATGGATAGCACTATAGGAACCAAAATCTTATTTAATAGTAATATTAGTAAAAATAATTCATTACTATAATTTTACTAGGAGACTTTTTTTAAAGTAAGAGAAATAATTCTTGCACATCACTTTTTTTACAATTTTTGTTATACTTATTTGTTTAGGAAAAGAGAAAGAATATATTAAAAAGTATATTTCTTTTGTTTTGTTACCTAAAGTATATATAGTGTAAAAATGGTGTAATAAAAGACGTATATAAATAACATTGTTGAGAAAATTATATTGAAATACAGTTGCTTTCTTAGGAAAGAAAATGGGCTAACTTGGCTTCAATCGTATAAAGAACCCTCTACTTTGGGATGCTGTTTTACATCTAGCATGAAAGGCTCCTCCCATTTTGGGATGTTGTTTTACATCTAGCTTGAAAGGCTCATTTATATCATCTCTGAAATGAAAGCAATTTCAAAACTTTTACAGCTCAATAATGATATTTTATCCTGGGTTTATAGTAATGTAAAGTTTAATCTTTAATTAACCTCCATGAACTTTAATAATAATGCTACTAATAGCTATGCCTGTAGGAGGTTGGTGCTCTCGATAATACTCTAGTCTAATCTTGTAACCTTGTTTTAGTTTTTTTTTTAATTAATAATAAAAATTAAGGAGTTTGGGTGGTTTCATACCTATGTCATGAGTGAGTATGGTCTACTTCAGGATTTTAACTCCCTTTAAGTCAGATCAGAAGCAAAACGGTATGTCTCCCTCTCACAGAGTTTATTCAGGGATGAAACACATATTTTTTTCTGAGAGATGCAGCTCACTTTCACTTCACCACCTAATGCAAGTAACTTTTAGTTTAAGTCTTGAATAAGATTCCTGATACATAAAACAAAATTTAATGATTATGTTTGTTCCTTTTACTTCTCTCTATTTTGAATATTTCCACGAATTTCATTATTAACCATGTGAATTGGATACTAATTAAACTATAGAAAATTTAATGAAGAGTATATAGTGCATAAATTTATTTGTTTTACGAGAAACAAATGTGATTTAATTTTCGAAAAGAATAGACATGGCAAAATTGTTCTAGGATGACAGACATGGAAAAATTAATGTTTTTGTTCTACTATCCGAAGAATAGAAAACGAATCAAGTTTACCAAGGAAGGAAAAGGGGAATAAATCAGATTTTGGGGTAAGTTTGGCATTCTCGCCTTCTCACATAAAACTTTATTACTCAAGAATTTTTCATTCATATTTTTAAGGATATTTTATTGTTTATTTAGATTAATTTATTTTATATTAAAAAAAATTATGATAAAAATGTCGTATGTAGAGAGAAATTTTGACTGAAGCTATTTTTGTCTAAAAATTAAACAAAACTAAATATGTGATGAATGAGAGGAAATAATAACCTGACATGGGATTCGAATGTAGAACTTGCTTGTTTTTATTTAATCGAAAAATAGAAAATTATCATTAAAGACAAAAGAACATATATTTGAGGAAGATCAAGTGACAAAACCCCATGCAAAACCTAGGTACGTATTGGTACTCAAATTCAGTTATGAAAACAACAACAAAATTCTGAAATAAGAATAGAGATTGCGGGGAGGATGCTATGATGCACCTAAATAGGTTTTGATGCATCATGCACCTTGTTTTTAACCTACGACCACCGGTTATCGTTCATTTTTAGCTCGTCTTTGTGAATTTGTTGAATACTTCTTGTGGATATTAGTTGTATTTATAAATTATAATTAATAATTTTGAAGTTAAAAAGTGAAAGTGAAAGGTGGATGCTGACACGAAGGAACTGGGATGTAAGGAACTGAATAGGTTGTAAAATGAAAAGGTAAAGACAAAACGAAACCCTAAAGTGTATTGTGAAAGTTGAGATTAGAGATTGGCAACATTGAGCACGTAATTGTAAAGGTAGAGTTGTTTGGCAAGGTGTGTATTGTTCAGGGTTTGAGAAGGATAGGCAACGATTGTCGGCATGGGTTGGGTAATGGTGGGGCTGGAAGGCTTAGTGAATAAGCGGTAAGTTTGTTCAATTTGATTTTTGTCTGGTGGTGTTCTGTTGGATATTGTGTGATATGAGAGAGTGAATGATTGAACAAGTGAATGGTGATTAAATTTTTTTTATGTGGGCAGTGATATATATTTCGGGATTGAGTTATTGTTGTTCCACTCTCTGCACAGAGTATAGCAGCGGCACATCACCGAGAGTGGGCTTCTCAGTAGTTGTGCCAAATTCATCCAATATTTGTATACACTATTGCGATTAGGGAAAAGAGTATTCATTTCACGTGAACTTTAACTATTTTATACATCATTAAAACAAATTTTAAATTTTTTTTAATTAGTCCCTAAACTTTAATTAATGTCTCAATAAATCTTTTTATTTAATTTGAATCTGTTAATTTATTAATGATGATATTATGTAACAACATCTTATTTATTTTGTAAAAAAAAATATATTTAAAATTAAATTTTAATAAATAAATTAATAAATAGTTCTTGAATTAATATTAATACAAATAAAATGATATCATGCAATATTATCATTAATGAATTAACGGATTCAAATTAAATATAAAAATCTATTGAGATATTAATTAAAATTTAAGACTAATTGATAAAGTTTTAAAATTCATGATAATGATTTATAAAAAAATCAAAATTTAAATAATCTCTATACTATTTTTCCTTGCGATTATTAGTGAATAATAAACATTTGAGGTGGAATGATGGAATTAGTAACGCAGTGATTTTTTTCCAAATTGTGTATAAAGTTGAGCAGTAGTGTATTATTGATGTGGAAGTTAGTGGAATGATTAACATTTTTGCTTTTGTGTTTAACAATTAACAGGAGGAGTGAGAGAGAGTGCTAATGTTGCAAAATTGTTTATTTTAGCAGGTAGTGGATTTTGCTTAGCATCATTTATTTGATTGTTTGCTTATGGCATCAAATAAAGGGAAGAGTAAAGTGGTGTTTGAAACGGGATTTGATGATTGTCACGACACCGTTGGTGATGGGCAAGCGTCGTATTTGAACAACATGACACAAAATAGCGTGGATGAGGTAAAAGCCATCACTTTTGTGGATAGTTTATTGGATTTAGTTTAATGCATGATTGTTGTTATTGTAATGTAAAAAAAATGTAGTTGAAGGTTCACCTATTTTATGTTGTTATGGATATAAATTGATTGAATTGGTGACTTAAATGTTGTTATTTGGCATTAGTGAATTTGAATTGAATGGTAATATTTGTAATTATTGAATTTGTAGAGACTTGATGGAATATCGTTAAGTGGGGGTGAAGAGAATGGATTGGAAGGTAGTGATGGTGAAGACATGGAAACTGATGAAGTAGGTGATACCAAGTTTTATACTTTAAAACCCAGTGAAGTGAAGACCTTGGACTTTATCAACGTGGATGTAGCACATTATTTTTACAATAAGCATGGGAGGGAGAATGGCTTTAGTGTTCGCAGACACAAGCTTGGGCGCAACAAAGATGGGGAAAAAGTCTGGTAGATTTTTGTTTGTTCTAGGCATGGGTTTTGAAGCAGTATATACACAAATAAACCTGACCATATGAGAGAGCACAGACCAGTCACTAGGTGTAGTTGTCAGGCAGAGATGAAGTTTTGATAAATTAACTACTTAAACATAAATAAGACTTGTTTCAGGTTAGTCTAGACTAAATTAATCGAATTTAATATTTTCATAGAGTATTGTGAAATTAATTGTGAGACACAAAAATTTATGAAAATATTAAGTCCTGATTGACTTAGTGTACCTAACTGTAATACATCATGTTTATGTTGGTGGTGATAAAAGCCGATGGTATGTAGCCTCATTTAATGATGATCACAATTATCCATTACCACCTGAGAAATTTATGGGATTGCTGCGGAAAATTTCAGAAGGTGATGTTGCTCAATTCAATAGCATGATGAAAAGTGGGATAAGTAATCCAAAAATTTATGGTTCATTTGCTAGTCAACCTGGTAGTTTTCATAAGGTTGGATTTCGAAAAAAAAAAAGAGTTATACAATCAGGTTGGAAAGGAAAGGAGATTGCAAGACGGGGATGTAAAAAGTGCATTTGCTAGTGTATTCTCTGGTGTAAACCATCACAAGCAGACAAGTGTATTTGCTAGTGCCCTTGTCTCAGATGAAACATAGGAGACATATTTGGTTATTACAGCAATTATTAATTGCAATGAAGGGGAAACACTCGAAATCTATCATTACTGATGATGACCTTGTAATGAGAAATGATATTTAAGTACTATTTCCAAAGGCCCACCACAGATTGTGTCTATGGCACCAACTAAGGAATGCAACTACAAATGTTTGTCAACCAAAGTTCACATAATTGTTCCGGATGTGTATGTTGGGTGACTACAAGATAGATGAGTTTGAGGCAAAGTGGAGGTCAATGGTTGAACAGAGTAAGGTGAGTGAGATTGAGTGAGTGCAAGATCTGTATGAAAAGAAGTTGATGTGGGCAAATGATTATATCTGAGGAATTTTTTTTGCAAGATTAAGGACAACTTCTAGCTGTCAGGCCCTATATGCTCAAGTTGGGAAGTATGTTCAGTCTGGTTACAATGTGACTGAATTTTTAAACCGCTTCCAACGTTGCTTGGAATACCTGCAGAATAACGAGATTGAGTCTGATTTTAGGTCATGCTATGATGAACTTGTGATGCAAACACCGTTGGAAGGATTGGAGAGGTTTGGGTCACAGGTGTTTACTAGGGATGTGTTTGTTATGTATCGTTCCATCCTTATTAAATCAGCTACAGTTAAGGTTATTGGATTTAGAGAAACAAAGAGCTCAATTATTTACATTATGGGGAAATATTGCAAACCAGAGTTGACATCGCATGTTTCTTATTACTCAGAAGAGATGGAAATTCGTTATTCGTGTCAACGGATGGAATCTTTTGGGATCCCATGTGTTCACATTATTGCAGTGCTGATGTATATAGACATCAATGAACTGCCAAGATGTGTTGCTCTAAATAGAAGGACAAAGGTTGCCAAAGAAAGAGTTGAAGGGTCAAATGTTGAAGGTGGAGAGGGGAAGTAGTCTATGTACATGATTTGTTATGGTGCATTGCTATATAGTTGCCGTCAGATGTGTAACTTAGTGTGTAAGTCAGAAAAATATTTTAATGACGCGCGGAAGAAAGTTACAAATGAGATTGTACTACTTCAGATAGCATATGAAGAACATATTGGTACTTCCTAGTAGAGTGAAGGCATTGGGGGGGACCCTGTGTAACAGTCTAATACTAGCATCTTAATATATCTAACATATATCTGGATAAATAATATTAGTCATATTATTTTTAATTTAATCATCAATTAATCTATAATATTTAAATAAATAATTATGGAGAGTCATAACTAAAAGTTATATATATATGTAACTTTTACATACTCAAAACAAATATAATTAATTACATAAGTTTTAGACTGAAAACATAAACTAAACTCTTCTAGTTCTTCTGTTATCTTCATCTTCTTACTCTCTTGTTAGGCCTTTACCTAGATTTACATAGAAACACAGTAAGTTGAGAAATATAATTCTCAGTGTGAGTGACCAATACTAGCATTTAAACATTTATACTAAATGAATGAAATCTGAAACTGAACATACTATCAATATTAAACAAATGTCTACACAAATGTAAAATATCAAAAGTCTCTTTCTGTCTCAACTTTACTCATTAAAGTGGGTAAACTATACTAACTTCTCTGATCTAGTTATCCACCAATATGATATAAGTACTGAGCAAATATCAATTCACAATGAATAACGCTAATAGCATTAGAACATTCACATTGAGGCTTTATGTGAATAGTCATCTAGCCACTTCATAATCTAATATTAAATTTATACTTATAACTTAACTATTCTTAGGAACTACATTCCCTTGTACTTATATATGTAGAATAGGCTAAATAGTCTTTAGACTATTTGGTACTAAGTGAACTATTCCACCACACAATAATAAGTGTACTACTTCCACAACTTGTCTCAACTAGTTTATTTCTTAACTTATCCATAGTTCGGCTTAAGATATAACTCATCCTTAGCCTAACTTATGATATCTCTTATGGACAACTTCATTGCATAAGGGTTCCATCTTCTATGGATCAACCTCATTGCATAAGGGTTCCAATTACTAGGTTCAACCCATAGGGGAGCTACTTATTTGGTTCAACCCTAGGGGAACCGCTAAGTTCAACCCTAAATTAGGAACCACTAGGTTCAACTCTAAAGGAACCGCTAGGTTCAACCCTAAGGGAACCATCTCATGCTCTATGACACTCACATCTTACCAACTAGGCCCTATGGCGCTCAACTCTTGCCAACTAAGCCCTATAACGCTCAACTCTTACCAACTAGACCCTATGGCGCTCAACTCTAACTATTAAAAGAGTTAATAGTGTTCATAGGGCTCAAATCATATCCAAAACACTTCAAATTTTGCCTAAAAAGGTTGATTTTCAAGATTATACCAAATGTGCATCATAACTTCAGAACTTCTAGAATTTTATGAGTATATAGTTTTCTCTCATATATTTCCAATGCCACAAACCTTGCTTCATTTGACTAAGTGTAGACAAAGTTATGCGACATTTTGTAGAGGCCAAAACAGGACATTCTCTGATTTACCTGATTCTGACCTGACTTTAAATTGAAACTGGGAACAAACTACAAGTGGAAAAATTCTAAAATTTTACAAGCAAGAAACCTTACATGTTAGCTTCAAAATGGCACTAGTTTCATGTCCATATGACATCGAAGCAAGAAATTATGCAATCTTGTTTACTGGCTGCCATAATACATTTTCTACAGAATCTGTCTCAGATTCAAATAGAAACTGGTATTGATTGGCTTGTTATAAAATTCTGAAATTTTTACCACATGAAACCTTATATCTTAGCTTTCAAATGGCACTGGAATCGAGACCACACGATGTATGTAGCTCAAGTTATACAACAAACATTACTGACTACTCACTGGATTTTGCAAAATTAAAGCCCGAACCCTGAATCCCGAGAAAATGGTCCTTTGTCGGAACCTTACATTCTCACTTCACAATAATTCAAGATCAGTTGTCTAAATGTGATTTTCTTAAGAATCTAAGAATGGTCCTTTTGGAACAATTCTCACTTCCAATAATTCAAGATCAGTTTCTATGTGATTTCTAATACCAATCTAGGCCTCTAAACTTGTTGTAACTCTTTTAAAACCTATTGATTCACTTAGGTATAGATTTAGGTTCAAAAATCACCTTAACTCTAATTCATTTCTCAAGTTCTTCATGAACCAAAAATGGTTTGACTTAAGCCATAAATGACCATCTAGCATTCAATAAGTGAAAACTATCCTAACTTAATCCTTGGAATTAAGAATTAAGCTAAGGACATGGATTTGGCTATCCAAACCCCTTTTCTATCCATGAAAACCCTTTATTATTCAAGATAAACAAAGAGGGAAAAAGGTGAATAGAAATCTCATACCATGTGGTGATGACCAATCTTGGAGTCTCTTGATCGTTCTCTTGATTTCCCTTAGCTCTTCTTCTCTTCTTCTTCCCATCCCTTCTTTCTTCTCCTTTCTCTCTTTCTCCCTTTTCTTTCTTTCTTCTTTTCTGTTTCTGATCATGGAGAGGTATAGAAAATGAGATAGGGACATGGAGGGAATTTAAAGAAAAGTCTAACTTAAGTTTCTGTATTGAAACTTATATTTGTTAAGGATACTTGAATTATGTTAATTTAAGTTTTTCAACTTAGAACAACTTTAGAATAAATATTAGGATTCATCTAAATTATTGTTTTACCTTTATTCTATTTTTTCATATTTGTTGGGGGTCAATCGGGCATTAAAAGCATAATCAGTATACCTTAAAATACCAAACTGACTCTGATTGTTCTCAAATTTTAACTGTACCTTATTTAATTCATTTGTAACTTAGAAACAAATTATTCATATTTGTTTTCTTCAACTTAGCAATTTATGCTACTATTTGAGTCATTTTTGTAACGCCCCTTTTTGGGAGGGAACGTCACATTGTCAAATAAATAAAATGCGGAAATTAAATAAACAAGCGATTAAGACCCGGTTCATTTTAAATTAATTAATGTTTAACCATGTGAGCAAAATTGGCAATATATATATATTTTTTTATAACGATAATGCGGAATGTGAATAAAAGGAACGAATAAAACAATACACAGAAATTGCACCTGAATAGCATGCATATAAATATATATAGAATTTAATACAACTGTTTTATAAATACAAGCCTGGCCATCATCAAAAAGCAAAACTATACCCACCCCAAGGGAAACATGCATATATACCCTCATGCATATACAAAATATACAGCCCAACCAAAAAGAAAAATACATCAGGCCCCCAAAACAAAAACACTGGCAGCCATCAGTAGCCACCAATGATCATCGACCCCTCAGATAAAAGGGGACCGATTCAGGATCCTCAGGAGGACCCTCATCAGGATCTTCCTCATCCGAGGACTCATCCATAGGAACCACAGAGGCGCGGGACGGGGCCTGAGCGGTGGAATCAAACGAATCCTCCTGCGGGGTGTAATAACGGGCACCCCACATCTCCCTGATAGGCAGGTAAAACTCCAGGCGCAAGCTGAGGTAGCAAGTAAGGACAGGTGCCTCATGATGTCTCCAGGCAAGTGCTATCGACACGTCTCCCAAGTATACGCAGCGGTCGAAGTTCAGGTTGATGTGCCAGCACTCTGGCCCCCCAAGGAAGGTCAGACACACATCTCCCAAGAATCCGCGCATACGTGCAGACATCGTCGCAGTAGAAGTCAATCCTGTGTAGGCCAGAAGCCGGGGAAGGCAGGATCTTCTGTCTCTTCACCGTCGTCTTTGATCAGTACAGGGTGCACATGAACAGCAAATAATAGAAGCACAGGGAAAGAGGTAAGACATCCTACCATCAATACCAATACAGCAACCAAGAACCGAACGGCGCATAACGCCCACGTAGCATGTAAAGGCAATAAATAAGCTTTTAAACGAGATAACCAGTCAAGCAATCATTAATAAAGGTAATGAATAATTTCATAATATCCAGTGCGAGCAATTTAGACAGTTAAATATCGTGTAAACAATAATTTTCAGATGACAGAATATTCCACGATGCATGGACACAATATTCAATTTCCTACTCCATGGAGCTAGACTCAAACAGTCGGAGAGAAAGATCAGGAGACATGTCTGTGACTCGGCTGCCGAGGCCGTGCTATCAATAAATTTTCTCGTGCACAATCATGGCATTGCACGAGATATTCTACACTAGATCACGATATAGGACGTGTCAAGTCCGGATCGTCGGTGCGTTGCATCGGTTTGCCCCACGGGCAAAGGAGCTACCAACTACTCATTGTGGAGGACCCGCACCCCGACGCCCCCCAAGGTCATAACAAGACCCACACTTGTCTACTCGCACCCGCACTAAGGTGTGTTCAATCTCTAGGCAACTTGGCCTTACAACGATCCACAAGGACATTCACAATGCATAGGACTCTATGCATGAACATGTATGATCCACAATTTCATACAATAGCATAATATACCACATTTGATCAAGAGAGTGCAATAAGCAAATTTGCATCCAAAAAGAACCCAACATCAACATAATATCAATTTATAATTCAAGGAACATATTTTAGGTCCATTATGGATTTCTAAAATCTCCAAGTCTTATGAAAATTATCTCATTGGTTCATTAAGGTTTATTAAATCCTTAATCTCTTGTATTCTTTGATTACTTGTAATCCGAGTAATGGGTTATGGAATCTTAACCCAAATTTTCACCTAGAGGTCGTGGCCTTCCCAAGGTTTCAAGTAAGTCATGTTCACATCATTAGGTCCTTTTACTTGTTATTTTGATCCAAGTTATTTGATTCTTATAATTACCTTCCAAATTTAGCTTATCTCCTAAGTCTTAACCACAATCCATCATAAAAATTATTATTGCAAGTTTCCTACTATTAATCTACGTTTAATTACTTGATTAATTCAAGTCTTGATATCTCAAATTTGTTATCTTTTCCCTCATTCAAGCCCTCAAAACCGTGGCACTCAAGAGGGTTCTAGGTTACAATTTTCTTCTCACTAGTTTAGTCTTCCTTTACTTAATTTGCCTAGCATTATTCTTGACACAATGTCAACCAAAATTCTGCTCTTAAAACAGCCCAAAACCGTGGCACTCACCAAGGTCCAACAACCAGAATTTTGTCCACTTGGATCAACCTTAACTACTTGATTTAATTAGCCTTGCATTGGTCAAAATTTAAGCATCATTTCCCATTCATTTTCCAGCCCAAAACAGCCCCAAAACCGTGACACATCCAGGGGTCCAGCAACCAGAATTTTCCAGCAAGCAATCATGGATTTCAATCACAAAATTACATGAATAATTAACCACTCAATCAACTACTCAAAGCTAAATTAAGATAACATTCAAGAAATCAATTTCAAGCAATTTCAAGAACAACCACCATGTGGTTTTTCTTCCAAAAATCAAACACAAGATTCCTAGTTGCTAAAGAGGTTGAGGAGGATTAATCTTCCTCTTACCAAGATGAAGAACCAAGAAAATTCCAAGAAGCACTCTTGATTTTCGGATTTGAAGCTCAAAAACCCTAGAAAATGTGGTCCAAATTAGAACAATGTAATGATGTGAAAAAGAAGAAGAAAATGACCATTAAATCAAGAGGAAACCAGAAACGAAAATGGAGGTGAAGGTATGAAATTTTTTCAGCCATGGAAGCTCACCTTCAAAGCTTGAAAAATGGTTGAAGATGGAAGCTTTCTTGAAAACTCCAAGCACAAAAGATGATGAGAAGGAGTAGGAGATTAAGAAAACATGATTGGTGTAAATTTTTATGAAGGTTGGGGTTCTTGAGGAGTGGCTGGACGTATGGTGTCTTTGGGAGAGGAAGAAAGAAATGTTTGAAGAAAGAAAGAAGAAGAAGAAACGTAAAAGGAAGAAAGAAATGGTGTTTTTGGTGATAATGAGTTAAATGAATTATTTGGATAATTCAAATCAATTCCTTCTCCTTTTTGGGCTGCAGATTACGTAAATGAGAGAGAAGAGTGGGTGAGAAATTTGGCTTCCAAAGGAAGCCAAGATATTGATGGTCAAAGCTTGGGTCAAAGCTTCTTAAGGAAGCTTGAATATTTAACTATTAAATTTGAATTAAAGTGATTTGATTAGACATAAAGCGGATTACATTAGGATAATGTGATAGTATTTTTATTACACACTATTATGCAATAGATAATAGTTACGGTTATGTTAAGTGATCATTTTAATTAATCTGACGATAAATTTTTCATTTATCTTGATTTAATTGTATCTGTAAAGATTTCTCGCAAATTGTGAAACCTCGTAAACTGTGTCAAGTCTCGATTTTAGTAAGATCCCCCGTCGACATGTCCATAGTCCAAGGTTCTCAGAGAAAACATCGCGTTCCTTTGATTCTGCTCAGCGCGCACGCAAAACGAAGAATATATTAAAATATTCGACGGTTCCGGAAAATTCCCAGAAAATTATCAAAAATTGCAAATATTATAAAACGACTATCCGTCATATAATTTTCCAATTTTTGAAGCACTACAGTCGTTTTCACGACTCACTTTCGAGTTTCACGCAAAATGAGGAATATATTAAAATATTCGTCGTTTCCGAAAAATTCCAGAAAAATTCACATAAATCACAAATATTGGAAAATGACTATTCATGGTGAAATAATTAATTTTCGGAGCGTTACACTGGTCTCAGCAATTCTCAGCCAGGTGTACGCAAAAACGAGGAATATATTAAAATATTCGTTGTTTCCAAAAAAAATTCCAGAAAAATTCCTAAAAATCAAGAATATTATAAAACGATGATTCATGATCAAATATGTATTTTTCGGAATGTTACAACACTCCCCAACTAAAAAGAATTTCGTCCTCGAAATTTACATACCTTAAAACAATTCTGGATGTTGCTCCTTCATCTTATTTTCCAATTCCCAAGTCGCATCACCAGTTGCTTCATTCCAAATCACTTTCACCAATGGAATCTCATTTCCTCTAAGTTGCTTTATCCGTCGGTCCTCGATTCTCGCAGGAGACGTTTCATAGGTCAGGTTCTCTTTTAACTGTACTGTGTCCGGTGCTATAACATGACTTGGATCAGGTAAATATTTACGAAGTTGTGACACATGAAATACATTATGTATGTTTGAAAGAATAGGGGTAAGGCTATCTGGTAAGCTACTTGGACCTATCCGGCGAAGAATTTGGTAAGGTCCAAGAAATTTTGGAGTGAGTTTTCTAGATTTCAAGGCCGTGCCGACCCGGTCGTGGGTGTGACTTTCGGGAACACATGCTCACCTTCTTCAAACTCAAGAGGCTTTCTTCTCTTATCTCTGCATAGCTCTTCTGTCGGCTCTGAGCAGGTTCTCATCTTCTCTTGAATCATCTTAACCTTCTCAGTCGTCTGCTGGATAATGTCTGGTCCAATCGTAAGACGCTCGCCGTCTTGGTACCAACATAATGGTGTCCGACACCGTCTTCCATACAGAGCTTCATAGGGTGCCATCCCTATACTCGAATGATAACTGTTGTTGTAGGTGAACTCCACCAGTGGTAGAACTTCATCCCAACTTCTAGTCTGTTCCATAGAACAAGTTCTAAGTAGGTCCTCTAGAGATTGGATCGTCCTTTCCGATTGACCATCGGTTTGCGGATGATACGCCGAACTCAGGCGCAATCTCGTCCCTAACGAAGCTTGTAAACTTTGCCAAAACTTTGAGGTAAACCTCGGATCCCTATCCGAGATTATACTCGTAGGCACACCATGTAATCTGACAATTTCCCCAATATACAGTCGGGTCAGCTTTTCCAAACTGTACCTTATGTTAATCGGGAGGAAATGAGCCGATTTTGTAAGTCGATCAACTATTACCCAAATCGAGTCATGTCCCATCCTTGTCTTTGGCAATCCCATAACAAAGTCCATTGCGATGTTGTCCCACTTCCATTCGGGAATAGACAATGGTTGCGGAACCACCCGGGGCAGATCGTGATGTTCCACTTTGGCTTTTTGACGGACTAGACAAGTTGATACACATCTAGTGACATCACTTTTTAGTCCATGCCACCGAACAACTTCTTCAAGTCTTGGTACATCTTCGTTATACCAGGGTGCATACTTAGCTTGCTTGGTGTGGGCATGATCCACGATATATCGTCTAAGCTCTTGGTCACGAGGAATACAAACTCTACCTCGAAATCTCAGAATTCCATTTGTTCCTTCTTCGAACTCTGTTTTCTCGCCTTGTTTCATTTGTTCTCTTATTCCTTGCAAGAATTCATCGGTCTTCTGTTTTTCCCGTATGTCTTCCATCAACTCGCTTGAGATGGTAACCATATTCATGCAAATTCTTCCAGGTTCCAACTTAACAAATGACCATACATCTCTAAATTGTTCGATGAGATCTCTTTCCCTAATCATCAAGGCAGAAACACTGATAGTCTTTCTACTTAAGGCGTCAGCCACGACGTTCGCCTTGCCAGGGTGGTACAACAACTGGAAATCATAATCCTTTAAAAACTCCAGCCATCTCCGCTGTCTCATATTCAGGTCTTTCTGATCGTACAAGTACTTCAAGCTCTTGTAGTCACTGAAGATGTTGAATGTCGCTCCATAAAGGAAATGTCTCCATATCTTCAGAGCAAAAACCACAGCTGCCAACTCCAAATCATGAGCCGGGTAATTCTTTTCATGCACTCGCAACTGTCGCAAAGCGTAGGCTACCACCTTTCGGTGTTGCATAAGAACAGATCCCAATCCTTGGTACGAAGCGTCACAATACACCTCGAACAGTTCATTCGGATCAGGTAACACTAATACAGGTGAGGTAGTCAGCCGTTTCTTCAACTCTTGAAAACTTTGCTCACATCTATCAGTCCATTCGAAAGCTTGATTCTTCTTTGTCAATTGAGTGAGCAGTCCAGCAATCTTGGAAAACCCTTCTATGAACCTCCGGTAATATCCGGCTAAGCCAACGAAACTACGGACTTCCGTCACTGACTTCGGTTGTTCCCACTGCAATACTGCTTCTACTTTGCATGGATCCACTGTAATTCCTTCTTTTGAGATCACATGACCCAAAAACTTCATCTCATCTAGCCAAAACTCGCACTTCGACAGCTTGGCATACAGTTCTTTTTCCTTCAAAATCTAGAGAACTACGCTGAGGTGCTCAGCATGATCCTCCTGATTCTGGGAATATATCAGGATGTCATCAATGAAGACGACAACAAACTTATCCAAGTACAGACGAAAGATGCGGTTCATATAGTCCATGAAAATAGCAGGCGCATTCGTCACACCAAACGGCATCACAAGATACTCGTAATGACTGTATCGCGTACGAAAAAGCGCTCTTGGGTATATCCTCCGTCTTCACTCTTATCTGATGATACCCAGATCTCAAGTCAATCTTCGAAAATACTGCTGCCCCCTTCAGTTGGTCCATCAAGTCGTCAATTCTCGGGAGAGGATACTTGTTCTTGATTGTCAACTTGTTCAATTGCCTGTAGTCCACACACAATCTCGAGGTACCGTCCTTCTTTCGAACTAGTAACACAGGTGCTCCCCACGGAGACACACTTGGTCTAACGAACTGCTTCTTAAGTTCGGCTAATTCTGTCGGTGACATTCGGTAAGGTGCTATAGACATGGGACCAGCTCCCGGTACTAGATCAATAGCAAACTCGATCTCACGTGCTGGTGGTAAACCAGGTACTTCTTCAGGGAAGATCTCAGGAAATTCCTTCACTACCGGAATAGTACTCAAATCAACCTCACTCTCAACTTTCAAAGAAGATAATAGCATGTACCCCTGAGCTCCTTCTTTCAAGAAAGCTCGTGCTTGGTTGGCCGTCAAGTATCTAGAATTCTCATCCACAGCAAAAGACTATGGTCTTACTAGAACAATCTAACAGAACATGGTTGGAAGATAACCAGTCCATCCCTAGGATTATATCTAACTGTGAAAGAGGTAAACAGATCAAATCGAGAGGAAAGATTCGACCTTCAACAATCAAAGGACACTTCAAAACGGACTTTGGTAGTAACTACCGGTTTATCGGTGGGGGTTGAAACAGTCAATTCAAAAGGTAGTTCAGACACAGGTAAACCAAGTCGTAGCACACAGTCATATGATATGAAAGAATGGGTTGCCCCAGAGTCATACAGTACTTTTAAAAGATTACCTTCTATGGCGCCTTCTTCTTGAATCAAGTCTTCGGATTCAGAAGCTTCAGCTCCACTCATGGTATAAACTCGACCTCCGGCTTGCGGTTTCTTGGCTCGGGTTGCATTGACTGAAGGTTCAGCCTTTGCTTGGTTACAATCTCTAGACATATGGCCCGGTTTGCCACATCTGAAGCAAACGATCCCTTTTATCGTGCAGTCTCTTGTGAGATGATCCTTCCCACACTTCAGGCATTTGGACGGGTAGGTTGTATTCTGACCAGTTCGGTTCCCAGAAGAACCTCCACCAGAACTTCCACCGATTTGTTGTTAACTCCCCGTTGGTCGGTTATAGGGTTTCTTCTGAAAGCGGTTTGAACCACTGCCTCCACTTCTTTGGGATCGTACAGGCCCAAAGTTCTTGTTTCTCGCGTCTCTAGCCTGCTCCAAGGCTTCAACTTCACAGCAAGTGTCTAACGATTCGAGAATACCTTCATTTTCAAGGTAATCACGGCTTTCTTTACCTCGTACCTCAGTCCTTCGGTGAATTTCCAGCATTTCCGGCTTCATCAGTTTGATCTTGGTAATGTGTTAAAAATTTCTCCAAGTTTTCAAACTTGGTGCGTATTCGCTGACCGTCATGTTCCCCTGTCTCAGGTTGAGGAACTCCATCTCCTTTGCGTGTCTCACATTCGCAGGAAAGTATTTGCCTAAGAATTTCTCCTTGAACAATTCCCAAGTGACCTCTGCTCCTTCGGCTTCTAATGCCCTTTGAGCTCCATTCCACCAGTCTTCGGCATTTCCGACAAGCATAAAAGTCGCATAATTTACCTTCTTGTCTTCCGCACAATTCATGCCACGAAAGACTTTTTCCAGCTCCTTGATCCATAGATTAGCCTTGTCGGGATCAAATTCCCCCTTGAACTGCGGAGGGTTATGACGACGAAACTCTGCTAAGTTTTGCGCGTCGGCAGTCGCCTCGAGCTGTTGAGCAGCTCTTTCCTGTTGTTGAGCAGCGCGTTCATTTTGTTGGGCGATGACTTCAGCCATTCTCTGCATCGCTTCAATAGCAGCTGCCATATCTCCACCTCTTGCCATCTTGCTTTTCTCTCAAGTTAGATCACTGAAAACATAAGAAAAGTCAGAGGAATCCACTCAAGACACTCATCACAGAGATTCACACAGCACAAACAAGACAGACTCACACTCAAGACCCAAAGAAAACATAAACCGGGGCTCTGATACCAACTTAATGTAACGCCCCTTTTTGGGAGGGAACGTCACATTGTCAAATAAATAAAATGCGGAAATTAAATAAACAAGCGATTAAGACCCGGTTCATTTTAAATTAATTAATGTTTAACCATGTGAGCAAAATTGGCAATATATATTTTTTTTTATAACGATAATGCGGAATGTGAATAAAAGGAACGAATAAAACAATACACAGAAATTGCACCTGAATAGCATGCATATAAATATATATAGAATTTAATACAACTGTTTTATAAATACAAGCCTGGCCATCATCAAAAAGCAAAACTATACCCACCCCAAGGGAAACATACATATATACCCTCATGCATATACAAAATATACAGCCCAACCAAAAAGAAAAATACATCAGGCCCTCAAAACAAAAACACTGGCAGCCATCAAAAGCCACCAATGATCATCGACCCCTCAGACAAAAAGGGACCGATTCAGGATCCTCAGGAGGACCCTCATCAGGATCTTCCTCATCCGAGGACTCATCCATAGGAACCACAGAGGCGCGGGACGGGGCCCGAGCGGTGGAATCAAACGAATCCTCCTACGGGGTGTAATAACGGGCACCCCACATCTCCCTGATAGGCAGGTAAAACTCCAGGCGCAAGCTGAGGTAGCAAGTAAGGACAGGTGCCTCATGATGTCTCCAGGCAAGTGCTATCGACACGTCTCCCAAGTACACGCAGCGGTCGGAGTTCAGGTTGATGTGCCAGCACTCTGGCCCCCCAAGGAAGGTCAGACGCACATCTCCTAAGAATCCGCGCATACGTGCAGACATCGTCGCAATAGAAGTCAATCCTGTGCAGGCCGGAAGCGGGAAGGCAGGGATCTTCCGTCTCTTCACCGTCGTCTTTGATCGGTACAGGGGTGCACATGAACAAGACAAATAATAGAAGCACGGGGGAAAGTGGTAAGACATCCTACCATCAATACCAATACGAAGAACCAAGAACCGAACGGCGCATAACGCCCACGTAGCATGTAAAGGCAATAAATAAGCTTTTAAACAGATAACCAGTCAGGCAATCATTAATAAAGGTAATGAATAATTTCATAATATCCAGGCAGTTAAATTTAGACAGTTAAATATCGTGTAAACAATAATTTTCAGATGACAGAATATTCCACGATGCATGGACATAATATTCAATTTCCTACTCCATGGAGCTAGACTCAAACAGTCGGAGAGAAAGATCAGGAGACATGTCTGTGACTCGGCTGCCGAGGCCAGTGCTATCAATAAATTTTCTCGTGCACAATCATGGCATTGCACAGACATTCTACACTAGATCACGATATAGGACAGTGTCAAGTCCGGATCGTCGGTGCGTTTGCATCGGTTTGCCCCACGGGCAAAGGAGCTACCAACTACCCATTATGGAGGACCCGCACCCCGACGCCCCCAAGGTCATAACAAGACCCACACTTGTCTACTCGCACCCGCACTAAGGTGTGTTCAATCTCCTAGGCAACTTGGCCTTACAACAGTCCACAAGGACATTCACAATGCATAGGACTCTATGCATGAACATGTATGATCCACAATTTCATACAATAGCATAATATACCACATTTGATCAAGAGAGTGCAATAAGCAAATTTGCATCCAAAAAGAACCCAACATCAACATAATATCAATTTATAATTCAAGGAACATATTTTAGGTCCATTATGGATTTCTAAAATCTCCAAGTCTTATGAAAATTATCTCATTGGTTCATTAAGGTTTATTAAATCCTTAATCTCTTGTATTCTTTGATTACTTGTAATCCGAGTAATGGGTTATGGAATCTTAACCCAAATTTTCACCTAGAGGTCGTGGCCTTCCCAAGGTTTCAAGTAAGTCATGTTCACATCATTAGGTCCTTTTACTTGTTATTTTGATCCAAGTTATTTGATTCTTAGAATTACCTTCCAAATTTAGCTTATCTCCTAAGTCTTAACCACAATCCATCATAAAAATTATTGTTGCAAGTTTCCTACTATTAATCTACGTTTAATTACTTGATTAATTCAAGTCTTGATATCTCAAATTTGTTATCTTTTCCCTCATTCAAGCCCTCAAAACCGTGGCACTCAAGAGGGTTCTAGGTTACAATTTTCTTCTCACTAGTTTAGTCTTCCTTTACTTAATTTGCCTAGCATTATTCTTGACACAATGTCAACCAAAATTCTGCTCTTAAAATAGCCCAAAACCGTGGCACTCACCAAGGTCCAACAACCAGAATTTTGTCCACTTGGATCAACCTTAACTACTTGATTTAATTAGCCTTGCATTGGTCAAAATTTAAGCATCATTTCCCATTCATTTTCCAGCCCAAAACAGCCCCAAAACAGTGACACATCCAGGGGTCCAGCAACCAGAATTTTCCAGCAAGCAATCATGGATTTCAATCACAAAATTACATGAATAATTAACCACTCAATCAACTACTCAAAGCTAAATTAAGATAACATTCAAGAAATCAATTTCAAGCAATTTCAAGAACAACCACCGTGTGGTTTTTCTTCCAAAAATCAAACACAAGATTCCTAGTTGCTAAAGAGGTTGAGGAGGATTAATCTTCCTCTTACCAAGATGAAGAACCAAGAAAATTCCAAGAAGCACTCTTGATTTTCGGATTTGAAGCTCAAAAACTCTAGAAAATGTGGTCCAAGTTAGAACAATGTAATGATGTGAAAAAGAAGAAGAAAATGACCATTAAATCAAGAGGAAACCAGAAACGAAAATGGAGGTGAAGGTCTGAAATTTTTTCAGCCATGGAAGCTCACCTTCAAAGCTTGAAAAATGGTTGAAGATGGAAGCTTTCTTGAAAACTCCAAGCACAAAAGATGATGAGAAGGAGTAGGAGATTAAGAAAACTTGGTTGGTGTAAATTTTTATGAAGGTTGGGGTTCTTGAGGAGTGGCTGGACGTATGGTGTCTTTGGGAGAGAAAGAAAGAAATGTTTGAAGAAAGAAAGAAGAAGAAGAAATGTAAAAGGAAGAAAGAAATGGTGTTTTTGGTGATAATGAGTTAAATGA
This sequence comes from Ormosia emarginata, assembly GCA_029884605.1. Classification (NCBI taxonomy): domain Eukaryota; kingdom Viridiplantae; phylum Streptophyta; class Magnoliopsida; order Fabales; family Fabaceae; genus Ormosia; species Ormosia emarginata. Next base: position 13,641,009 of record JAQQTP010000077.1, on the reverse strand, counting down.
ATTATTTGGATAATTCAAATCAATTCCTTCTCCTTTTTGGGCTGCAGATTACGTAAATGAGAGAGAAGAGTGGGTGAGAAATTTGGCTTCCAAAGGAAGCCAAGATATTGATGGTCAAAGCTTGGGTCAAAGCTTCTTAAGGAAGCTTGAATATTTAACTATTAAATTTGAATTAAAGTGATTTGATTAGACATAAAGCGGATTACATTAGGATAATGTGATAGTATTTTTATTACACACTATTATCCAATAGATAATAGTTACAGTTGACAGAAGTCAGTATTTAATTAATCTGACAGATAAATTTTTCGCTGTACTGATTTAATTGTATCTGTAAAGATTTCTCGAAAATTGCAAAACCTCGTAAACTGTGTCAAGTCTCGGGTTTAGTAAGATCCCCCGTCGACATGTCCATAGTCCAAGGTTCTCAGAGAAAACATCGCGTTCCTCGATTACGCTTGTAGCAACTTGACGCAAAACGAGGAATATATTAAAATATTCGACGGTTCCGGAAAATTCCCAGAAAATTCTCAAAAATTGCAAATATTATAAAACGACTATCCGTCATATAATTTTCCAATTTTTGAAGCACTATAGTCGTTTTCACGACTCTGCTCGAGTTTCACGTAAAACGAGGAATATATTAAAATATTCGTCGTTTCCGAAAAATTCCAGAAAAATTCACATAAATCACAAATATTGGAAAATGATTATTCATGGTGAAATAATCAATTTTCGGAGCGTTACTTGGTCTCAAGCAATTCTCAGGCCCGATGTGCACGCAAAACGAGGAATATATTAAAATATTCGTCGTTTCCAAAAAAAATTCCAGAAAAATTCCTAAAAATCAAGAATATTATAAAACGATGATTCATGATCAAATATGTATTTTTCGGAATGTTACAATTTTAAGCTACTTTTCAATTTTTATGTTGTAGCAAAGTGTCTAAATTGACTCAGTTTGTCATAAAATTAAACTGACATGTTAAGTAAGTATAATAGTACCTCTAAAACTATATATAAGCCTAACATATTTTTTGAGATGTTACACCCTGTACCGATTAGAAAGAAGGGTTATGGAGCATCGTCTACTTCTTCTAGAAGAAAAAGTAAGTGGCGACAACATTGTGGTCTGTGTCATCATGAATGTCATAATCGCAATGGTTGCCTCTAGTTGCAAAGGTGTAAAATACCGTGGAGTATGTTTATAGGGATTCCACATTAGTCTTTGATGATGATGTAATTCTTTATATTTCTTACAGCTTATTAATGATTGATGTACTAAGTTGTAGTCAATTGGTTAGATGATTGATTATTTTGTTTTGTATGTATGTATGTGTGTATAATAATTGTAGTGTGCCATGTAATTGTTTGCGCAGGATAAGACTGATATGGTGGGCAACGCAAGCGAAAGCTTGAGTTATTGACTACAAGCAAAATCAGTAGAGCATAGGTACATGTAGAAGGACGATTTACACATAACTATTGTAGAGTAGTATACATGGTTGAAGATAGAAATTACAAGTAAAATTTATTGAATGACTTCTTCCACCGAGCCCATTAGTTAATTACTTAGACATTATAAATTTAAAATTTAGGGTTTAGGGACATAAATTATTATGTTGAGTTTGCCTTATTGGAGTATAAATGTACTAAGTGGGTGGCTATTTTATGCAGGTCATTAGGCTGATGCTAATTGACATATTTTGCAACTGCTTTTTGAGTTAGATTTGTAATGGCATTAGTGGTTGGTTTGTTATGTTGAATATTGATTACTTTAAAGTTTATAATGACTGTAACTTGTTGACAATATGTAATGTTTGGTCATGGAATAACAACATTTGAGTAGTGTGTGTGGAAAAATGTTTTTTCATTATTTACCTGAATAATCATGAGAAATTGTTATGGACTTAAAATGTTATCGATTGATTTAAGGAGATGTTTTAAATGCTCCTAAATGAATGTGGAGAATGGATGCTCCATTTTTTTTCACCGTTTATTTTGTGAAAAAATGAATCAATGGCTCATGTGTTAGACCTGTAACCTGATTAACAGGTAATCTATACTCAATTCCTTATTTTTTTCTCAAATTTTTTTCCTTCTTCTAAGCTATGTTTTTTTCCTCTTCCATGTGCTCGACAACGACGGCAGCCAACCATGGCCACCGAACAACCATCGTCCAAGACCTCCAAATTGAGACCAGAACCATCCAAAACAGATCACCATCGAACCTTGCACAACACCAGACGCAAAACATCGTCAGCGAGTAGCACTAGCTAAGGCGCAGTCTTAACCTCACTGCCGCCGATCGAACCCTGCCATCAACACCTGAGGCCACCATGAGTCCACCGTTGAACCATCGTCACCCCATGCCCCGCAGAGCTAGCCGTTCGACGACGACGACGGCTTCTCCGACTATGATCCTCGGCTCCAGTTGCAGCGCTTTGACTCATTCTCCAACTTTGACGCCGACTCGATCAAGGACTCGGCCAGTGACTCGTCCCCAATTTTTGACGGTTGGCAGTCGTCGTAAGCCTCTGAAGACAACATGTTCTCATCTCACGCGGTGCCTGAGACTCCTTCTCAATCGTCGATCTACTCTACTATCGGCGGATTCACCGCAGAATGGAAGGTGGGAATATGACACTGATAGAAGAAAGAAAAGGGGAAGAAGGGGAAAAAATGCAGCAGAACTAGCGAGTGTGGTGGTCGCCAACAAAATGGTGGTGGGTGACTATAATGGTGGATGTGAAAGCAAAGGGCAGAGGGGAAAACATGAGGTTGTAGTGTGGGGTGGAGGGAAATGAGAAACAGAAGAAAAAGTGAAAGGAAGGAATTGAAATTCCCAGGAAGGAAAGTGGAAGGAAAAGGAAAAAAAAAGTTAATAGTGATTACCTGTAATAACAAGTCATTTCTCTTGGAGCATGAATGCTCAAAACTTAGTTAGGAGCATTGTAAATGTCCCCTTGATTTAATGATGAGGTTTAGTTGTTGGAAGGGAGTCTAATTTGTGTGGATCCAATGTTTTTAATTTGTGGAATAACCTGACTACATTCGTTAGGTCTAGCAGGCTATGGGGCAACCTAATGGATAATGACTAAGGAATGGGATTTGTGGTTTTTGTGCATGTAAGTAAATGGGTTTTTGGACATGCTGAATGCTTTAAGCAGAAAATTCGTGGCTAATGCAATCCCTTTATGACACTTACCGTAGGCCTATTATCATTAGGCCCAGAGACAATATTTGAGGCACTCGGTCGTAGGATGTAGTTAAGCGAAATTCTAATCCAACTGGTTAGCAATATTTATGCTCTATTTATACATGTATTTTTTGCATTACTTATAATTAAAAACACTTGCTGATTAATTTGTTGATTATTTATTTAGACATTGATTATTTATTTAATGTAACAAACACTAGTATTATATGAGTCGTTGCTTTATTTCAAGGAGGAGAAAGTAGCTAGTTATAATGTTGACGGTAATCTCTTATGCCATTCCTCCTGAACATAATGACACACTCTATTGTTAATGTAATGGAATTTCCATATGCAATTAAAATTATGTCTAACCTAAGAATACAAGTTTTTTACTGTCTTTAATAAAATTATTTTAATCTATAATTGTCATTGTATATCCGGTTATAAAATGATGATGCAGTGCATTCCACGTGATGGTTTAGGGGTACAACATAAAATAGTAGCCATTAGAAAAACTTGCACAATATTACATATTTGGAGAAGTTAAAAAATTATTAGAAGGGAATCTAGTATATTGGGGGTGGGTTAAATTATGTTTATCAAACAAGTTCCAATAAACATGTTTAAATGTATATTGGATCATAGCAAAAACGTTTGGGAAATATTTTAAATGCTCCTAAAACGTTGAGGAACATGAATGTTTCTAAAGTAATGATTATTAATTTATATATTTTAATGATCAGTGGTTCAGAATAAAGACTAATAACTTACATAATAGGTTGACTTTATCAGAATTTTAGAATTAATCAAAAATAGAAACAATTTGATCATTGTTGCTAATTTGTGATTGAACATGTAGAAGTAGAAAACCATGAAACTATTTAATCAGACTTATATCAAGGCTTGAGAAGATTAGTTTGATTTGGATGTGAAAGGAATTCCATCAATTACCAAGTTTACATTTAATTAATCGGAACCCATCAATGAACTAAAAAAAACATATGTTGAGTCAACGATTTTTTACCGACCACAATGAGTAAATTCATTGAAATATTACTGTTCAAAAACATTTTAAGAGCATATTAAACATCTCCAAAGGTTTGTTACCATTCCTAGCTGGTTTGGCTGGAAAGCATAGTCCATGTCTAGCCAATCCAAAACCCACACAGCTGAGTTCACATTGCATTTGTGAAAAGGAAATAAGTCAATGCATTTCAATTAAAATACAATTATATTAATTAGGACTTAACATGTAATTTAAAGGGTGAAACAACTACTGTTACAAATAAAAGTTCGGGCATTATTGTGTACTGAACCACTGTCATGACAAAAATATAAGTATTAGTGCATGATTTGGAATATGTGGTGAATTAGATAATTTTAGTAGATCGAAGTTATTTGTGTTAACACTTGTTGTAACTTGCACCCACAAATAAATCTGCATGCTAACATAAGGCGTCAGTCACATATTTATGGTCATATATAAACACATTCATTACTAGCATTATAAACCATGAAAGACAAGTCACATTAGCAACCATTTAGTAGCTAGCATCTAACTACGGGATCACAACTACAATGAAAATACCATTCAACAATATTTACTATGATCAGATGAAGCCTCAGGTGGTGAACGATTGAGGTAAGGTTGTAAAAGTAATTACTGTTAATTAAAGCTTACTGATTAGTACATGTGCAACAGAAGTCAATTTGGAAATTATTTATTAGTGGAGGTTATTTTATTGGAGGTTCTTTTAATTACCTGTGCTCACAGTCGGGAATTGTTCTTGCATCCTTAACTGTCCATGATCACATGTTATGTGCCTCGGGCTGAACATCAAGTGCAAAGTACTCATGTTGCATCATAGTACCCAACATAGCACACTGTATTTGACAAGTAATTGAATGAAATATCACTACTAGAAAAGTTCGATTTAGAGACGGAAATTAGAGACGGAAAAAGTCCGTCTCTAATAGAGACGGAAACAGAGACGGATTTAACGATTTAGAGAGGAAAAAAAAATTTAAAAATTAGAGACGGAATTCAGAGACGGATAAATTCCATCTCTAAATTCCGTCTCTAATTCCGTCTCTATATGGTCAAATCAAAGTCAAATCTATTTAGAGACGGAATTTAGAGATGGAATTTATCCGTCTCGAGAATTTTCCGTCTCTAATTCCGTCTCCATTCAGATTAAATAAATAATTTAAAATATGAAACACATTTAGAGACGGATGTTTTGCCGTCTCTAATATCAAATAATTTTTTAAAGATAGAGACGGATATGTTTCCGTCTCTAAGTTTCTCTGCAAAATAATAAGCCAATTTTAGAAGCCCTAATTCCCCTAAATGTATTTTCTTTTCACTTGAAGCCCTAATTCCCCAACCATCTTCCACGACGTTCTCTCGTGTCTCTCAAGCCCCAATTTTTCTGAGCTTTTGTTATCTCTCGTGTCTCTAACGTCTCGCTCGTCTCTCTCGTGTCTCTATTGTCTGAGCTTCTGTTATCTCTCGTGTCTCTAACGTCTCGCTCGTCTCTCTCGTACCTCTCAACCCTCGATCTCTCACTCGATCTCCAATCTCCATTGCGGTAACTCGTTTGGGCGTACGAGACAAACAGAAGCGGCGAGCTTGGTAGTGGCTAGATACAGGTACATTTCTTTCTTCCTTTATTTCTTTCTTCCATTTCATACTGTATTGCATTTGATAACCTAGAAATCATGAGCTTGCAACTGACCTTATGTGCTTCACCTCTCTCACCATATCCTCCTCCGTAACCACATTTCTTGATTTTTTTTTTTAACGTTTTGCCTAATTTTCCTCTATGAGCTTGCAACTGACCCTATCTGCTTCCATTTCTTACATTTCTTTTTAACATTTTGCCACTTTTAATTTTAAAGCTGAGCATGAAAATAGAGAATATGTGAGCGTAGGAAATAAAATTGTAGATGCAGGTGAACATAGAAAAATAAAATTTTTCTAACTAATTAATAAGTATTTCGTTTTAAATTTTGATTGAATTGCTCAATTGGCTGGAGTTGTTGAATTGTTGAAATGCAGGTGAACATAGAGTATGGCCTTGATCCCACCGTTGGGAAAGCAGTGTTGCAAGCAGCACAAGAAGTAGCCGAGGGAAAGCTAAATGACCATTTTCCCCTCGTTGTATGGCAGTGGCGTGGCACTTGAAAGTAACATAAATGCTAATGAGGTTGGTCTTCTTCTCTCATTTTTGCACTGCAGCAAGCCTAGCCTGTAAAATATTACGCCACATGTTAAGGATCTTAGTTTAGTGGACTTGTCATTAGCCTCTTCTTGACTTTGTGCTACTTTGGAGTTTGCACGCTTTCTTTTTTCTTTTTTAAAGAAAAAACACTTGATATATTTTACTATGTTTAGATGAATTTTTTTTATTGCAAAAACTCATGTAACTGAACTTGTTCTAAACTTTTGTCACTTTCTAGTTTCTATCTTACTTGGCTAAAAAAATAATTAAATTATTATAAACACTTCATTGGGCCACGTGTCTATGGTACTTTAACCCTATTTTTAAGTTGGTTAAGATAGAACTTCTTTAGGAGAAATTATGAAGTAAACTTGGTCCCCTGCATACCATGAATCCAGATCAATGTGGCGACTATTACTGTATTACATATGAGAACCCCCGGGGGGTGGAGGGCATGGAAGGAAGAAGCAATTAATGGGTTGATACAATCATTTAGGTGGACAATAAGTCCCATTAGTAGTTGCAGGTAATGGAGATTGGAGAGAGAGCAAGAGAAAGTGGGGAAGGGGGTGAGAAGGGAAGATGTAATAAATGTTTTGGCACAATAGTTTAGATATTTGTCTACTTGATGTAAAATGACTTCACTATTCATAAATCTTGTGTTGTTAAATTAAACATATTGGTCTCTTGTCCATTTCAAATGGTGCACGATGCACCGCCATCATTTTTGAATTATGAGCCATATGTGATTGTTAAGATACTTTGATAGACCTCCACCACTTGTTGAAGGGCTATTTTAGGAAGAGTTTTAGAAGAAGTAGGGGATCTGAGCCCCAAGGCAGCATATGGGACACATTGTGGCTTCACTAACTAACGCCTAAGTGGCGGGGGTGCTGATTGGGGGAAAGGAATAGGGTTATATAGAGAAGAGAGGGACAATGTAAGAGTAAGGTTTAGGAAGGGAGAGAATCGAGGCACTCTTGAAATTGCACGAGCTATCTCGTATTTTTCTATTCTTGTTCATCTATCCTAACATTTTAGCCCCACTATTCTTGGTATTTTCTCGATATCGGTCAATAGAGGAGATATAATTCGGTTGTTCTATATTTACCTTTAATTACTCGCTCTAGTTACCTATCATACTTTTCATTTCTAATGCTTGGATTTTAAATATTATTTGTACATTTGAGGCATTTAATGATAATATTAATATCTTTCTGTTAAATGATATTTTTTTTTATTTTGATTTGAAGATTTATCTGGTTCATCTGCAAGTCAGGCTGAAAAGGAGGAAGTGGATTCTCGATCAATCTATGTTGGTAATGTGAGTTTTGAAGATTTTTATTTTGCTCCTTCCATTTCCTTTCTTTTCTGCTGTATATAATGACTTGAATTTTTGCATTTTATTTTATATGTGCACTTGTGAAGTGTCAATCACCAACTCTTTTTGCATTTTCTTTTCTGAGTGGTTATCCTTTGCTCCAAAAGGTACCTTAAACTCTTTTGATCAGTAAATACGGTGAATTTCTGACCTAAGAGATAAGGTCTCCAATGTTGTATTGCTAGAACCAAAGCCATTAATTCCTTTTCATAGACTGATTTAGAAAGTGTGGAATCACCAAAGCCTTGCTAAAATAGGCAATAGGCCTTTTTCTTGAGTTAACACGACCCTACTCCACTTTCGATGCATGACATTCTATGGAAATTTTTTTTGAAAAATCGGCATTGACAACACGGGGCGGTGGTGATTACCTCTTTATGCTTGGGTGAAAGCTTCGGTGCTTGTACTATTCCATTTAAAATTCCCTTCTTCAGTAAATCAGTTAGAGGTCGAGTTATCGAGTCCATAATGGCTAATGAATCTTATGTAGTATCCAGTGAGTCCCAAAAATCCTCTCAAAGCTTTTAGTGTCTTGGGTAATGGCCATTGTAGAATAGCTTCAATCTTTTGGGGATCCATTGATACTCCATCCTTAGAGATAATATGACCAAGGTACCCTATCTTGGTTTTTCCAAAAGTGCACTTCTTTTGGTTGGCAAAGAAAGAATGTTCTAATAATCGGGCAGTTGCACTTGCCTCAAATGCTTCAAATGATCCTCCCATGTTTTGCTATACACCAAAATATCATCAAAAAAAACCAAAACATACCGTCGAAGGAAAGGTTTAAGCGTAGCATTCATAGCACATTGGAACGTGGCTGGAGCATTAGTTAATCCAAACGGCATTACTAGAGATTCGTAATGCCCTTGGTGAGTTCTCGAATGCTTTGTTTTTGGAATGTCTGGTTTGTGCATTCGATTTGGTGATACCCAGACCCTTAAATCTATCTTGGAGAAGTAAACCGCTCCACTCAATTCGTCTAACAATTCCTCTATCACTGGAATAGGGAATTTGTCTGGTATTGTAGCTTTGTTTAGAGCACGATAGTCCACACAAAACCTCCAACTTCCATCTTTTTTCTTGACCAAAATTACGGGACTGGAATATGGGCTGTTACTGGGTCTAATGATTCCCGAAGCTAGCATTTCAGCTACTTAGGTTTCTATCTCGTTTTTCTGCAAATGGGGATAACGATAAGGCCTTACGTTGATCGGATCTATCCCAGCTTTAATTGGAATTCGATGATCAATCCTCTAGGTGGTGGCAACCCTTTTGGTTCATGAAAAACTGCTGTAAACTCGATAATACATCCTGTAATTGACTGATTTGGTCTGGCTGTCAGCTCCTGTTCTTCTTTATTTTTCTTCTCAACAACCCGAGCATAGACATTATGTATATCTCCTTCTTGGTTAGTTTCTGAAGTGCCACTGGAGGAAATCACCGTCTTGGTTAAGCTGGGATCTCCTTGTATGATCATATTCTGCCCTTGATGATCGAAAGACATGCTCAAGGTCGCCAATTTGCTTTGATATCTCCCAATGTGACTAGCCAGGCCACCCCAAGAATCAAATCAACTCCTCCTAAGTCAAACAAAAAGAAGTCCCCTTCCATCACATATGGCCCCATACGCACCTTTAGATCCTTGCAGCAGCCCTGAGTGGATTTTCTATTCCCATCCCCTAATCTTACATAATAGGGTTTGGTTGTTTCAATCATGAGTCCCAATTTTTGTACCAGTTTGCTGGATACAAAATTATGACTTGCTCCACTATCTATTAAAATCAGTACCTCATGTCCTTGTAATTCACCTTTCAATTTCATAGTTTGAGGTTGTGTCAGACCTCCTGCTGAGCATACCGAAAGATCCATCCATTGACACTCCACCTCAAAAGCTTCGTCCTTCCTTCCCTCATTTTCGTTCTCCCCTTCCATTCTGGAAATTTCTCCATTTTCATCTATTTGTTCATCCTCAGCCAAAATTATCACTCTCATTGTTTTTCGGAGACAGCGGTGTCCTGGTTCAAAAGTATTTCCACAATGATAACACCTTCCTTCATTTCTCCTCTTGACAAACTCAGCGTAAGGAAGGGTTCTGGTGCCCTGTTTCTTGGGCCAGTGAAGCTTGGTTTGGCCACTGAAAATGAGGAGCCTTGTGAATTCCGAGTTCCTCCTATGGGTGCTTGAGCACTATTCGTGCCTCCGAATGACCCTGCACGAGCTGCAACTCCACTGCCTCCCTGGAACCTCAGACCCGAAACTGCACTATTCGTGTTCCTGCCTCCATACGTCCCTGTCTGCATGTTCCCGTAACCCCGCATCTGTTTCATGGCTTCTTCCACGTCACATGCTACCTCCATGGCTCGGGGGAGGTCTCTAGGGTCATGTGGGCGAACCAGACTTCTGATATCTGGTCGCAGCCCAGCCAAGAAATACCCCAACACTTGATCCCCTGCACTCGGTTTAGCTTGAGCCACCAGAATCTCAAATTCTTGAACGTACTCTTCTACTCCTCCAGTCTGCCTTAGAGAAGCCAATCGTTCGTACACCGTCCCTCTCCCTTTTCCTCCAAACCTTCTCATCAGAGCGTCTGAAAAATCTCTCCAAGATTGGTTCTTGGATTGTTGACGCCAATATTGAAACCAGTGCACCGCGTTTCCCTCCATGCTGATGAATGCTAGCCGTAACTTCTCGAAGGTTTAACTTGCTTGCACTTCAAAGAACTTTTCAGCCACGGCCGACCATCCTAGGGGTCATGTCCTTCGAAAGTGGGTAATTCCACTTTCTTGAACCAAACGAAGAGGGCTATCCTCATCTTCCTCATCTCCGCTGGTTTCCTCCCTTTCCTCCAAAGATTTTTCGTTCTTGTTCACCGAATGATCACCCTCTATGGATGTTGTTTTCTTGTTGTTCATTTGTAACAACAAATCTTTGATGAAGTCGATATCTGTCTTCATCTCTGCCAGCCTCTCTCCATGCTCCCCCACGGCTTTCTCCAAAGCTCCAACTCGATGTTCCATGGTGATTCTTTGAGATCCGGCAGGTCGGACCAACTTGTTAGGAACCTGAATTCTGATATTAGAAACTTGAATTCCTAACAAAGAAAAACTCTTTCGACAAAAGAACAATTCTTGAAGAATTCCTCTTTATTGATGAATGGATCAAGAATACAAAGAAACCAAGGTAAACAACTTTACCCCAAAAAGAGCACTCTCCTTTTTCCCACTTTGGAATTTCCGGTCACTCGAAAATATTCAAAAGTGACCTTTCAATAACAAAGAGGTCTATTTAAAGGCATACATTCTGCCTAAGCTCCAGATCACTCAATAACAAGCTATAACAGAATCCTAACTAACTACGCACACAATTACAATAATATCCCTTATCCCTTTTTTAGTTAATTATTTGTTTCTTTTTTTTTTCCTATAATAAACCTGTAAAGGCTTATTATATTCAGAGTGCTTCCTGAAATCATTCTCAACACTATATATCAAATATCTAAAAAGTTTGATAATAAGAAAGAAGAAGAAAAGTGGAAGAGGGACTCTGTACACTTGAAGTTGGGAATTTATAGCACCAAAAAACAATTTTGTTCGACTCAGTCCTAACAATACCTCCTCTCTCAAATACAACCTTGTCCTCAGTTTATGTGCCATATTGAGTAACTATCTGCTGGCCGAATTTTGTGAGGTTTGTAACTCCCTGTGGTGCCTTGTAATTACTGTGGAAGGTCTGTTTCTTACGGGTGGTGGCTGCATTTAAATAATGAGCTGACTCAGTCCTAACACACATCTTGCTTCATTTAAATAATTTAATGAGCTGATTTGACAACCATTCTAATATTGGTAGTCATAATAATATGTTTGTTCTTATTGACCTCAACGTTTTTGTGATAGTTAATATAACCATTCTTTGTTGTTTTATCTGTTTCATCCCTTCCAAACTGTTAAAATATGCATGTTATCTTTACTACCTTTTTGCTATGAATATGCTAAACTATATCTTTTAATGTGTTATTTCATTTTTAACCAATTTGTATTTTAATAAAACGAATTAATCCTATTTCAGGACTTCCAATTTCTGTGCTTCAGAAGGTTGCTGCTAAGTTCAGAGAATTTGAGAACACTCAAGGTAAATACTAATGTGTTATATTTCCCTTGGTATTATTGTACCCTCTCCCCCCACATTTTTTTACTCTTCCTAAGCTAATTATGGTCTTTCAATCAACGTGCTAGAGAACAAATATATTCTTTAATTCATGATAATGGGAGTGTTCTATGTATTTGACCAGTATTTACCTATTAAGGAAAATATCCTAATCCACTGAAATGCTGTACCAATTACCATCTATGTATAACGTAGTACACAATTATTTTTTACCAATTACCATCTGAAATAATGGGCAATTTGTCATTGCGGAGATCTGCAATATTTTCCCATAGTGACTAGAGGAGTGACACAAAGCCAATAATAAAGGGCATATTCATTTGAGGTTATAATGTAAGTTATAGATTTGAAGATCTTTGGTACCCACCAACCTTCGGGAATATAAACTGTATGTCTGAGTTTGTAGGTTTGGATTTGTATATGTGATCATCTATTAGGTACTAGTTAGCACTTAGCATGCACCAACGATTGTATGCTTGAATTTTAATGTATAGCTTGTACTAGTATTTATGAAACATAGATATAGTTGTGAAGAGTTATTATATGTTAGTGTGCAGCTAAGTTGTCTTCTTTCATCATCATGCAAATTGTATTGTGGTTCGTGTATATGTTAGTATTTCTGAATTTGGATATTAGGAGAGGGGAGGAACCTTTATATAGGTTAGAGCCATTATGCCAATAGCTAGCTTTGGTTGTACATGCAAGTTTTGATCCTGGAATTGAGCCCTCGTTCTCCTCGACATACTCGACAAGCGAGATTCCTTGTCCAACAAGCCCGCCCTTAGCTCTTAAGTATCAGCTTTAGCTCTCCTCAATTCCTCATATAATTCAGCCTCTCGCTGACCAGAAATCTGGACAACATGTCTTTTGAGAGCACAAATGAAGCAAACAATTATTAAAAAAAAAATCATGACAATAGATACATAATAAGAGAAAACAGGGAGAGAGTTTGTTACAACAAGGTATTATTCTCAATCCAAATAAATTCCTAGAATCATCTCCAAACCATTTATAAATAGGCTAGGTATTAGAGCCCCCATTAATTTGTCACAAAGAGATCTCTCAACAACACAAAATTGTGCAACAGTGTGAAGTATATCAACCCTAAGGGCTTTTCTTTTGAATCTATTCATCATTGAAAATTGCTTAAGTATTGACTTGACAACATCTCCAAGTAGGCATTTGTAAGGAATATGAAGTCATTGACTATCTTGTAAGGACACAACCATACTAATGACTCAGTCCGCCAAGTAGATAGAATTCTTTACTTGTCCTTTTCTTTGCAGAAGTAATGTTACAATTTGGTTACAATTGTTGCGAGAGAACTGAGGAATAACAATAATCCTGGTTCAATTCCATCCGTCATTGGAGAATTTCAAAATTTGACCCAGCTGTGAGTATCACTGTTTGTGTTACACTTTAGATGCAAATGAGCTATCTATTAGATAAAATTTATTTGCTAGAAATCAACAAATTATAGAATTTTCTGTTGATATTCCACAGTATGTCTCCAACTTGGTTACTGGTTAGCTATATAAGGGATCCCTTAACTTTAAAGTACTATTGCTTTCAAAATGAATTAATTAAATATTTATAAGTTGGTGATTTCTGATCAGAGCTCAATATGTTCATAATTGGCTCAGTGTAAACTTCTTTATTTTAACTTCTGTTTATCCTTTTTACTTTCAATATTTTCATTTTTATGTGGTAGAAAGATTCAACTTTTCAAACTTATTTGTCGTACAGAGAGGGTAATTGATCTTTTATTTTTCTTTGTTTGCAAAAAAGAAAACATTTATCTAGTCTTATAATTGTGTTACGTCCCATAGCTTGAGATAAATATATATTCATCTTTGGTTCTTGCAGGGATTTAAGCTTCAACAATATCACGGAGACAGATTCTAGGATCAATTTTCAATTTGAGTTCGCTCTCTTACTTGTAATATTGCATTCCTAAGTAATTATACATTGATTTCCTGATATGCTTTCGTACATGGTTTAAAGGATATTTTGTTTTTATCCAATTCCAGGTTTCTTGGAAATAACAAACTTAGTGGCACTCTCCCTACTCAGAAAAGTTCATCTCTTCTGAATATGTGAGTTTGCTTGATTTCTCTCTCTATACACACACAGACACATATTTTTGTACATACAAAAATGATAATTCTGTCTCCTTCATTTCCTCTTTGAATATTTTTGTGCAAGAAATCAAAGTTATAAAGGAAAGAGATTTAGAGATTTAAAATATCAAATACATTCACAAACCTCATAAATCAAGCTCAAGTAAATGGAGTGTCATATTTTAATCATAAAAACCCACAAATGAGTCTCTTTACTGTTATGTTCATTAGTTTATATCTTTGTTCTGTATAGTTCACTTACAGTATAAATTTCTACTTATGATCACAGACGAACATAAATAGAAACACTACCTTAAATAAGGGAAAGGAGGAAACGAAGTAGCTACCATAAACCTTAATTACACTTAAAATTAATCATGATTTATACCAATTAATCATGGATCTCCCTTGAATAGTATTGGACTTGTGTATTTTCATGACAATGAGTTCTATTTTTTGTAAATTATAAACAGAATGGAAGTTCCTGAGAATCGAAAGTGGATGGATAATAGGGTGGGTCTGACAAGAGAAGAGTTACGGATGAATTCATGGCGGGTGTTAATGAGTTTATTGAGTTTGTTTGTGCACAAGATCAGTTTAAAGCAATAGGAAAGTTGAGGTGTCCATGTAAAAAATGTAAATGTATGGTGTATCACGTTGTTGACGAAGTCAAGGCACACTGTGTATGAAGGGGTTTATGAGTGATTACTCTTCTTGGACTAACCATGATGAACCAAGGCCTCCCATTCCCCCGGTGGTTGCGAGACAACTCACTCATACTATGGAAGTAGTGGGGTAAGGGAAGACTTCAATAGGTATGAGCGAGATGGTAATGGATCTTCTTTGGACCTTCTATTGGCAATTACATTGAGCAACAAGGGTTTGGTTATCTTTGAACAAATAAGGAAGATCCTAACCCGAGAAGCAAAAAGATTTTTGAAATGTTGTCGGTACCTGCACAAGCTCCCTTGTATGATGGTTGTGACAATTACTCGAATTGTCAGTGCATGTGAAGCTCTAAGTATTAAATCGACTTCAATATTTCCGAGACTTGTTTTAATCAATGGGTGGATTTTATGAGGAATGCATTGCCAAATGATAACCGAATGCCTAAAAACTTCTATCGTGCAAAGAAAGCAGTGGAACGATTAGGGCTAGGTTGCAAAAAGATTTCCTGTTGTCCAAATGGATGTATGCTTTATCGTCCTCCATATGACAATCTTCGTAGTTGTAGATTTTGTGGCGAAGACCGTTATAGAAGAATCAATAGAAGCGGTAAGGTCAAAGAAATTTCTCGAGAAAAAATGTGGTATTTCCCACTTATCCCAAGGCTACAAAGACTTTATTCCTCAATGCAAACGGCGGCGCAAATGAGATGGCATCGTGAGAATGAGCGAGATACGGGATCTTTGTCTCACCCATCGATGGAGAAGCTTGGAAATATTTTGATGAAACATATCCTGAATTTGCGAGAAGACCCCGAAATGTGAGGCTAGGGTTATGTCTTTGATGGATTCGCTCCATTTGACAAAACAGTAGGACTTATTCATGTTGGCCAATAATCGTTACTCCTTACAATCTGCCTCCATGGATGTGCATGAGAAGAGAGTTCATGTTCTTAACAATCATAATTCCAGGCCCTTCCAATCCAAAAAGTAGAATTGATGTGTACTTGCACCGCTTATAGATGAACTGAAATTGTTGTGGAATCCTGGTGTCGTGACCTATGATGTCTCACGACAACAAAACTTTGTCATGAAGGCTTGTTTGATGTGGACGATTAATGATTTCCCTGCATATGGGATGTTATCGGGTTGGATGACAATGGGAAAACTTGCTTGTCCAATTTGTATGGAGAACTCAAAAGCTTTTACACTTAAACATAGCAGAAAGACATCATTTTTTGATTGTCACCGTCAATTCTTGCCACATGACCATTGCTATAGAAGGAATAAAAATGCTTTTAGAAAGAGACTTGTTGAGACTTCGTTACCCCCACGAAGGTTGATGCGAAGAAGTGTGGGATAGGGTAAGACATATACCAAGCATAACTGAAGAAGTAGGAGAAAGTCAACCAGGGTATGGTATTTATCACAATTGGACAAAACGAAGCATCTTTTGGGAACTGCCTTATTGGAAAACAAATCTTCTCCCGCATAATTTGGATGTCATGCATATTGAGAGAAATGTGTTTCTTAATATCTTATACACGAGTTATGGATACTAAGGGCAAGACGAAAGACAATTTTAACGCTAGATTGGACTTGGCGAGAATATTGTAGACGAAAGGATCTAGAGGCTGCGGGATGGTGGAGGTGGAAAGCTAAAAAAACCCAAAGCGCAATACACATTGACTAAGCAACAACGATTAGGCGTGTGCGAATGGGTTAAACAATTGAAGCTACCAGGATGGGTATGCCTCCAATTTGGCTAGATGCGTTGACATGAGGGAAGCAAAGTTGTTTGGTATGAAGAGTCATGATTGCCATGTGTTCATGCAAAGGTTGCTTCCAATTGCATTCAAGGCATTACCGAAGCCTATTTGGAATGCACTTACTGAGTTCAGTCAATTCTTCAGAGAATTAACTTCGCCATTCTTGAGAAAGGGTAAATTGCAGGAGATGGAGCAAAACATTCCAATAATTTTATGTAAACTGGAACAAATATTTCCTCCGAGTTTCTTTGATTCGATGGAGCACATTCCAATTCATTTGCCCTATGAAGCAAGGGTCGGTGGTCCGTACAATATCGATGGATGTATCCCTTTGAAAGGTTGAGTCACCTATCTACCTTTGTTCTTTTCAATTAATTCCTCATAAGGTATTTTTTACGCTAACGTTCTCAATTAATAGGTTTATACGTACCTTAAAAGATAAGGTCAACAATTCCGCAATGGTCGAAGGTTCCATTTGTGAAGCTTATTTAGTGGAGGAGACCTCTACTTTTGCATCTTACTACTATCCACCCACTATTCCATCTAGAAGGACAAGAGTTTCACGGAATGATGATGGAGGTGAAGGTTGTTCAATCAATCCACCGTTTTCTATTTTTAATTTTCCTGGTCGTCCCATTGGAAAACGTAAATCTTGCATCTTACAAGAGAGGGAAATGAAGGCTGCACACTTATATGTTCTTCTAAATTGTCCTGAGGTGGAGCCTTTTTTGAAGTAAGCTTATAAGTTCTTTTGATTTCATGTATCATGACTAAATCTGTGAAGTGATTTAATTTGTGATTTCAATTCAAGCATATATGCAGATTTGCTACGAGAACTTGGACTAAATGACCAACAAGTGGACAAACAAATCTCCACAACATTTCCCACATGGTTTAAAGAACATGTATGCTAAATATCATCTACTGATTTCATTGTTAATTCCCTCATAACTTGTTTAGGTAAAACCAATTAACTCCCCCATTTGTGATATAGGTGTTTAGCAACAACATTGAAGATGACCTTTTGAGGAGTTTGGCATGGGGGCCCTCAAACAAAGTAAACACGTGGCAAACATATTCTATAAACGGCTACAAATTCAATACAAAAGATCATGGTCAATGGATGGGTACAACAAATTGTGGTGTATGTGTTCGGGGTGGCGAGAATGACACAATGGAGAATGATTATTACGGGGTTTTAATTGATATTGTTGAAATACAATATACTGGGTGGCCATTAAAGATGCTAGTCCTATTCAAATGTGATTGGTTTGATCCCACACCAAATCAAGGGACAAAGATAGATAATTATGGAATTGTTGACATTAGAGCATCTAAAAGATATAAGAATTATGATCCATTTATTTTTGCACAACAAGCGAGCAAGTGTATTACGCACAGTATCCTGAAGGGCAGCTAGGGTGGTTGGTTGTGGTTAAAACTAAGGCACGCAGCATAATTCAAACTTTAGAGACAAAAAGACCTGAAATAGATGATCCATACCAAGATGAGTCAGTCTTGCAAATGCCTATGATAGTTGCAAACGATGATCTTGAACAAAGTCTTGTTGATATAGGCTGGTCCAAGAGAGAGGAATTACACGGTCCAACCTTGAACCAATTTGATTTGGAAGAAGTAGATGAAGATGTTGAAGTAGGAGAAGAAGAAGAGCGGGAGGAGGAGGAGGAGGAGGAGGAGGAGGAAGAAGAAGAAGAAGAAGAAGAAGAAGAAGAAGAAGAAGAAGAAGAAGAAGCATATTCGACTAGATTTTGTCATGTTTTTTAATGAAATTATTAATGAAATCATGTGTTATCTATTCATGACCTATTAATAATGTGTACTAATTTATTAATGAAATCATGTGTTATGTATCCATGTCCTGTATTCATGTAATCATGTGTTATGTATTCATGACTTTTAATAGTTTTGAACTAATTTTATATGTTAATTTAATTGTACCTAATTGAATTTTATCATTACCCTTTGCATATAGATGGTAGTTAGAGGGAGAGGGAGAGGGAGAGGGAGAGGGAGGGATACCTCTCAGACTACGCCTACACATACCCCATCTCCACAGTCTCACACTGGGCTGCACATACCACATCTCCACATACACATACCCCATCTCCATCTCTCACAGGGCCTGGATCTACCTCGTCTGTCCATTCTCACACCGAACCTACATTTATCCCATCTACCTATTCCCAGTTGGGCTTGCACCTATTTCATCTTCACATGCCCCATCTCCTCATTCCCAGTTGGACCTACATCTATTCCATCTCCCCATCCCGGATCGGGCTTGCACATATTCCATCTTCACATACCCCATCTCCCCGTTTCAGTGGGCCTACACCTCCTCGGTTGCCAATTTACATGTAGTTGGTGACCCTTCGGCGAGTTCATCGCACCTCCACACCTTGTGGGCTGAATCGTCTATTCCACAACACATCGGTGGGGGAGAAAGGATGTAGATGGACGAATTTGGATCAAGCCACCAACAAACAAGAGTAAGTTATTATAATTGTGAACATTAATTCAAAAATAATAGTTATATAGATATATATATATATATATATACATATAAATACTGATGTTTGACTTACGAGTTTTACCGGATGTTGGAACAACTCGTGATATAACTTTCATCTTCAAAAAGAAATATGAAGAGCCTTGGACAAGTTGACGAAGAAGTGACGGACACCGTGCGTGAGTTGTGGTTTAAAGATTTTGGGGTAATATCCTTTTAAGTCTTGTTATTAATCTGTTATTAATTTAAAAATATTGTATTTCATTAATTAATACTATCATCAATGTAGGCAAAATACAAGTGGTTACACGAAGACAATGATATGATCGAAGGATATTTGAAACTAAGGGATCCGTGCACTAGCAAATAATCTATTCAAGGTACGTGATAGAAAGAATAAGGGTGAATGGATTCATCCAAATGCTAGGGAGCGGTTGTGGGCTAAATGGAGTGATCCAACTTGGCAAACAATGTCTATGAGAAACAGATCGAAATAGACAATCGAAAGAAGGTCTCAATGTGCATAGCGGAGGATCCATATCTGCAACGAGCAACCTTTGTAGGAGAATGGTGAGTGATGTTAGATCCATATACTATACTAAACCAAAATGAGTGATGAAATTTTGAGTGAAACTGTAGATGTTATGGAGCTTCAGCAACCTAAAAGGAAGGGGAAGATGAGGCAATAGATGTTGTTGAGCTTGTTTCAATTATGCATCTAGTGGGGAGTTCAATTTGCATTGGATATTTGAGATGGGAAAAGGGGGAAATGTTTTTGTTGTCTTATCTGTTATATGTATAACATGCTTATACAAATGATTAATTTGTTGTTTCTTCTTTGTGAGTTTTTATAGTTTGCCCCCAGGGACACACTTGATCTGAGTATAAGGTGGCTGGTTAATGTTTAGGTGTTCATTCTTGTTCATTGTTCTTTTAAGTAAAATTTAATGTGTTTTTGGTTTAAATATATATGGTCTTGATTTAGAGCTGATTTAAATATCCTCTTTAGTGAAAGATTTGTAATACTATTACGAGAAAAAAATCATCTTTGGTGTTGTCCATTTCTTTTGTTTCATCTAAAGCACAAGTAGCGGACATTCTAACTAAGCGACTAGCTCCAGGACTATTTCAATGTTTGATTTCTAAGCTTAGCCTCATGCACATATGTAGTCCACCTTGTTTGTCTTGATTGTATGTTGGTGGTTAACAAAATGCCTGAACTATTTTTTGGTGGAATCTTGTTTCATGTTTATGAATAATAGCAGCAAAACCAAGAGAAATAATCATGTGAAAATGCTCCTCATCTGTTGGATTTTGGATTTGAAATATGGAATAGATCTTAAATATGCTTTAAGCCTCTTTTCAATCTTGCTCATGATCTGTCTTAAATAACTATGGTATATGAGAGATATTGGTATTGACAAATTTTGATCTGTGAGTTCAAATTTGTTATTGATGTACAATTATCCTTTCATTGTGAATAATGTTTTTAATCGTGTATTTTGTATCTTGTTATGCGATAGGCTGTTAAGTCATGGTATTATTTCCATTGTTTTAATTACACTTGTTGCCTCTATAAATTACCTGATTCTCTTATGTTGAGTTGGTTTGCCATAGCGATATAAAATTTACCCGCTTTACACGGTCATGTTTTGACACAAGAGGTTTACAATTCAATTTATCATTTAAAGACAAAGTTGTCTTTTCGGTGCATGTATCAATAAATGGTTAAGTTGCGGACTTACTGATACAAGTCTTAAATTACTGGATTGTGCATGGTTGGTCTTGCTTGTAGTGGATTTGTGTTGGGTATTTAAATTTAACAATATGTGTAATGAATTTTAAATTTATGACTTTACGCTAGTTGAGGTTGAGGCATGTTGTTAATATGGTTAACCATATTTACATGATATATATTGCTTTGCTTACTGCTTAGTGAGTCTTGTTTTAGCTTGTTTTTATGAGTTTTTACTATTGTTATTGTCAATTAGCTTTGCTTCATATCTTCTGGATCAACTATTGCTTCTTATAAGAAAATAA
Source organism: Ormosia emarginata (assembly GCA_029884605.1). NCBI lineage: Eukaryota > Viridiplantae > Streptophyta > Magnoliopsida > Fabales > Fabaceae > Ormosia > Ormosia emarginata. The sequence goes on along the minus strand of JAQQTP010000077.1, from coordinate 13,619,920 downwards.
TAAATTTTATTTCATTTGATCGACTACGATCGTTAAACATGTTGATTTATCTATTCTACCGCAAAATTAGTGCATTGATGCATGAACTTAATTTATTATCAATGATAATTGGTCAATTTTTTGTAATGTTTTTTCAGTTTCACTTTATTTATTATTTTTTTCTTTTATTTTGTTTGTTAATTATAAATGTAAATTGCTTGCTTAAAACTTTCTAGTTCAGATGTCTAATTTGTGCATAGCACTTGTTTTCTTTCGTTGATGTACTGTAATTCTTTAAGTTAACAATCTATGATTTACATTGAATTAGTTTACAAGCGGATGACTTATACTTTTATATTTTCAGGCAAATCAGATGTCCAGGGAGCCAAGCTTTTTTGAGGTCTACAAGCGGCTGCACCGAGCCAAGGATAATTCAGAAGAGTATATCAATGCAGAAGCAACAAAGATTGCGGTAAGCATAACTTAGCATTTAAGTTACATCAAGTTTCAAGTACAAGTGTCTTATAACTACTTTTTAGGAAGAGTATGAAAGGCGGATGACTGAGTTGCAATCTCAGAATGGTGAAGGTAGCAGCAGTCAAGATTCTGCTAACAGTATTTACTTGGATGTTGTTGGAGGTCCCAACAAGAAAGGGCGTATCTACGGATTGGGTTCACAAGCAACTAATGTTATTGGATCTTCCTCCACTCCCTTCACCTCTTCCATTGATGGAGTATCGCCAACAGAGATTATTGCAATGCAGGCTAAAATTCAGGCTTTAACTGATGAGCTCCATCAAAAAAATATTGAGCAAGACATGATGAGACGAAGATGGAACAAGAACAAAAGAAGATGGAACAAGAACGAGAACATGATGAGGCAGAAAATGGATCAATGGGAGGAGAGGTTTAGGACTCTTCTTGTGGGTACTCAATTTAGAATGCCATCACTGCAACTTCACAGCGTGAGCCATCCCATCCTGCACCTAGAGAAGAGGATGACCATAATGAGGATGACGATGATGCAAATTATGATGACTTAAATTTGTGATTAGGTTTATTTTTATATTTTCATTGTTAATTTAAATATTTGTAGTAACTACTTAAATATTTGTAATGATAATTATTACTTTGTATTTTAGTATAAAAATTTGTGATGATATATGAATTGTGATTGTTGCTGCTAATGATTATTGTGATTGTTCGATCAGGTTAGTTACAATACAAAAATTACAAGTATATATTTAAAAGGGACGGTCATTTTTTTTGTTGAATTTGGAAATTAGAGACGGAATTAGAGACACCAGTTTTCCGTCTCTAATTTTCAAAAATTAGAGACGGAACTAAATTTCCGTCTCTGACTTAGAGACGGAAATAATTTTCCGTCTCTGACTTAGAGACGGAAACATTCCGTCTCTAATTTAGAGACGGAAACATTCCGTCTCTAAATCAGAGACGGAAAATTATTTCCGTCTCTAAGTCAGAGACGGAAATTTAGTTCCGTCTCTAATTTAGAGACGGAAATTTAGTTCCGTCTCTAATTTAGAGACGGAAAATGGTTTCCGTCTCGATTTAGAGACGAAACATTCCGTCTCTAAATAAAAAAATCCGTCTCTAATTTAGAGACGGTACTAATTTTCCGTCTCTAAACTATCAGCGACGCCACTTTTACCGACGGATGAATTTCCGTCTCTGATTCCGTCTCTAAATTTTTAGAGACGGAATTTTGGCCTTTTAGAGACGGAAAAATTCCGTCTCTAAATCTGAAATTTCTTGTAGTGTATATTTGGAATTATAGTATCTTTGTCTATATATGAGCTTTGTTGTAAATTCTTTTACATAGCTGGTCCTAAGTCCGGAAAAAAGAGGAGAGTTATGTTAGACAGTCAACAGCTAACGTAAAACGTTGTCGAATCTTTATGGTATGGATCAAAGATGTGATTGTGTTAATGCTAGGTCGTTGCTCCTAAGCAACGCGCTGTATGGCTCGAGTACAGTGTCAAAGGAGCTAAAGCTGCTGCATCGTCGCCTGAGTATAGTGAAAAATAAGTAAGGGTTCTCACATTTTTGTGAACGGTTGGGGGTAAAAAAGCTAGTTCACAAGAGTAGAATGCATTTTGGAACTAGGAATATAGGCACACTTACAGGTAAATCAATGGAAATAGTTGATACCATGATTAGGAGGAGGATAAATTTTATATACCTACAAGAAACTAAGTGCATTGGAGAAAAGGCAAAGGAACTCGACACTTCAGGTTTTAAGCTTTGGTACATCGACAAAGTAAAATCTAGAAATAGGATAGGCATAATAGTAGATAAAAATTAGAAGAATAATGTTGTGGATGTGAGAAGGCTAGGAGATAGGATCATAACTTTAAAGTTTGTTGTGGAACGAGAAACTTTTAATGTTATCAGTGTGTATGCACCCCAAGTAGGGTTAGACGAGCACTACAAGATAAAATTTTAGGAGGATTTAGAAGGTTTAATTCAGGGAATATCTTTAGGAGAGAAGATTGTTCTAGGAGGAGACCTAAATGGTTATATGGGGAGTGAATCTAGGGGGTATGATGGTTTGTATGGAGGGTATGGTCTAGGAATAACTAATGCAGAGGGCAAAGCGATTCTAGATTTTTCAGTAGCTTTTGATTTTATAATAGCTAACACTTGTTTTAGGAAGCGGGAAAAACATCTTATCACGTACAGAAGCGGGAGTTCTTGCTCTCAAATTAATTATTTTCTAATAAGGAAATCGGATATAAAGCTTTGCATGGATTGCAAAGTCATCTCTGGAGAGAGCTTGACTACCCAACACAGGGTTTTGGTTATAGATGTACGGGTTAATATGAGAGTAAAGAGAAATGGTCAGGACAGAGTCCCAAGAATCAAATGGTGGCAACTAAATGGAGGAAAACAAATGCTCTTTCAGAGAAGTATTATGGAGGAAGAGATGTGAGAGGTACAAGGGAGTGCAAATGATATGTGGAACGAGATGGCTAAAGGGATTAGGAAGGTAGCAAAAGAGACACTCGGTGAATTAAGAGGCTTTGGACCCAAGGATAAAGAATCTTGGAGGTGGGATGCAAGTGTACAAGATAAGGTTAAGGCTAAAAGGGAATGTTATAAAGCTTAGCACGTGTGTAAAAATGATGAAAATTAGGAAAAATATAAGGCATCTAAAAAAGATACTAAAAAGGCGGTGAGCGAGGCGAAAGCTAAAGTGTTCAATGGGTTATATCAATCTTTGGGCACCAAAGACGGAGAAAGGAATATTTATAGGCTTGTTAAAAGTAAGGAAAGGAAGACACGAGACTTGGATCAAGTGAAATGCATTAAGGATGAAGAGGGTAAAGTCTTGGTTACGGAACAAGACATCAAGGATCGATGGAAGGATTATTTTCACAAGTTATGTAATGAGAGACATGGGTTTTTAGGGGACTCGGACATTCTAAACACTAGAAAGGAGGATCAAAATAAAATATTTTATCGTAAAATTCGAGAGTTTGAGGTAAAAAAAGCTTTGAAGATGATGAAAAATGGAAAAGACCGGATAATGTACCTATCGAGGTGTGGAAGTGCCTAGGAGAAAAAGGTATAAGCTGGCTCACAAAACTGTTTAACGAGATAATGAGATTTAAGAAAATGTCAAATGAATGGAGGAGAAGTATTTTAATTCCTATTTATAAGAACAAGGGAGATATATAAAATTATGCAAATTACAGAGGGATTAAGCTCATGAGTCATACCATGAAGTTATGGTAAAGAGTAATTGAATGGAGATTAAGATAAGAGATTCATATTTTAGAGAATCAATTCAGTTTTATACCCGGGAGGTCAACCATGAAAGCAATCTATCTTCTACGAAGAATGATGGAGAGGTATCGGAGGAAGCAAAAAGACCTGCACATGGTTTTCATTGATATGGAAAAAGCCTATGATAGGATACCGAGAGAGGTCTTGTGGAAGGCTCTGACGAAGAAAGGAGTTCGTATCGCTTATATTCGAACAATCCAAGATATGTATGATAGGGTTAAAACTAGTGTGAGAACTCAAGGTGAGGTTACAGAAGATTTCCCTATAACTATAGGACTGTACCAAGGGTCAATTTTGAGTCCATATCTTTTTAGCTTAGTTGGATGTGCTTACTGCACATATCCAAAAGCCGGTGCCACAATGCATACTATTTGCAGATGATATAGTCTTTGTTGGAGAGTCGAGAAAGGAAACAAATGAGAAGCTAGAGTTATGAAGACGATTTCGTCTAAGCAGGAGTAAGACGGAGTATATAGAATATAAGTTCAGTAAGAAGCGTGCTAATAATAACTTAGTGGTGAAAATTAGGGACCACACCATACCACAAGTCACATGGTTTAGGTATCTTGGATCTATCATACAAAATGACGGAGAGATAGAGAGAGATGTAAATCATAGGATTTAAGCTGGATTGATGAAATGGAGGAGTGATTTGTCATAGAAAAGTGTCTCTTAAGCTTAAGGATAAATTTTACCGCACAACTATAAGGCCCGCGATGTTGTATGGTACTGAATGTTGGGCAGTAAAAAGCAAGCAAGAGCATAAGATCAGTGTCGCAGAGATGAGGATGTTGCGCTAGATATGTAGCCATACAAGACAAAATAGGGTTAGGAGTGAATGCATTAGAGAGAAAGCAGGAGTAACACCTATTGTGGAAAAGATTGTAGAATCTCGTCTTAGGTGATTTGGACATGTAAGGAGAAGACCCTTAGAAGCCCCGGTAAGAAGAGTAGATCAGGTGGAGGATAGTCTAATAGTTAGAAGTAGAGAGAGATAAAGAAAGACCATAGGTGAAACAATTAAAAAAATTTATATTTAAATAACATTTCTGAAGACTTGGTTTATGATAAGATATAATGACGTTGTTTGATCCATGTATCCGACTCCACCTAATGAAAAAAAGCTTGATTGTTATTGTTGTAAATTTGGAATTACAGTAAGTTTAATATTCTCTTGAAAGATTTGTGAGTATAAATGCTTTATTGAAATTACTTGTTTTAGCATGTAAAAGTAGATTTCTTATTAATTAAACTTGACCCACATTTTTTTATTATTTTTATTTAGTCCTTTCCCTATCTAAAATTTAGTCCTTGCTAATTGGGCTTGCTATTGACTTGTACTGCACTCCTGTTCCCACCAATTTGCTAATTTTGCAAGAACTTCACCACCGATGAGCATTTTGGTTTGTTGTTGCAGAAGTCATTCTCCATTTTGCAATTTAAAATTTAGTTTCCCAATTTAAAATTTAGTCGTTCTACACCGTTTAACAATGGCTGTCTTGTCCAAATGAATAGGTTATCTCCACCAAATGAACCTGTTTTAGTCAAAATTTAACCAAAAAAATCATTTTTTTTTGTCAACAGATCGACATGGATATTTTTCATCTCTTGAAACCATCCCCACTGTCTTATCTTGTTCCTCATTTCTCCGCTGTTTAACCTCTTCCTCCGTCGCCAATGACTCTACCACCGTCGCCTCTAACCATTTTATAATAACCATTTTACCTTGTTAACCTGTTAACAAAGTTGCAGGTCATTAATATTAATGTTTGATCTATTTTTCAACCTAATTAACAGTGGTTAGTTCATGAGCATCCATGCTCACAAATATTTTAGGAACATATTAAATGTCTCCTTGGAATTACATTATTTGTGCAGGTTCTGTTATAAAAAATAGGGTTAAGTTAATTTTACCACTGATTGCATTGCAGCTGCCTATTAACCCCATCGGCTGACCTCTGAATGTGAATCCATTTTATACACCTTCTGCTCTTGCATACAACCCACCATCATAAACCAATGGGTGCCATTGTCATTCATTGGAACATAAATCTGCATGCCTGATTTAGGTTTTATTAGTCATAACTTAATGTATACTTTAAATATGAACGATTATTTTAAGTACGAAAACTTCAATTTTTATGCACTAACATATTTCACAAATGGACTAGGAGGCATCCTGTTGTCCACAAATGTGGCCATCATGTTGTCTACAGAAACGCCATTAAGCACTTCCTCCTACAAAAGCAAACAATTGTGGTTTAAGACTAGGATAACATTGTCCCCGTGATTTTAAATTGCTTTTACGATTGCAGTTGCAGTTATGTTACGTTTATTGCAATTGTTAAGACTAGTAAAAAAATTATGATTGATATAGTCATAATTGCTTGCGAAAATCACAAAAATAGCAATACTGTAATCACAATTACAATTACGGACCCTAATTTAAGATCATGATTGTCCCTATACATCAAATTAATACATGTGTCCAACAGATTGGAACTATTACCGCAAAGGATGGAGCCAAGGCCCATGTTGTAACTGTGCCAGTTTGTTGCTGTTCCCATGTTGTCTTCATTGCCAATAGCTCAATTATCTGCCATGGAATATATACTTATCATTGCACAGCTAGTTCAATTTTTTGTTAATGTGAATAAATGGACAAAGTGTTTTCCGTTAATACATGTGGTTGACTTAGGTTCCCTAGTGTCATGCAGTGAAAATCTTCTCTAACAAGTTTTCTATCTTTGTTTTTAAAGATAAGCTCACTGCGAATGGGGTAATATATGTCAAATATTAAATTGTAGAGGTTTTCGGTAATTCGTGAAAAATTGTAATAATCCATTGCATTACATGTCTATTATGCACTGTTACCTTAATTCCAAACCAATGCCAAATATCTATGCAGAGGAATGCCCCTCATCCCGACTGAGATCCATTTCGGCTGTGGGCCTGAAGTATGACCTCACAAACTGCATTGCATTTATGTCTTGCCTAGTTGTTTAGTAGTTGTATATGTAACATATTTACAAATGGATTAATGGAAAATATTCGACCATAGCATAAATGAGAAAGCGTTCGTGAAGTCATATGTTCCATGAAGATACATTGCAAATGGGCAGCGATCAATATTGATAATGCTAATAAGTTAGTAGCACAAACAATAATTTGAGATTGGGAGGCAAGTTTAAAAACATAGATAAACTCCGTAGACAAAACATAACCACGTTCCTCCTCCAATACCCAAAATCAGATCCTCAATTTTGGTTAACCAACCTGCAAAAGTCAAATCATGTGTAACAACTCATTACCCCTCTAATCCAAATCAAACCCATCAATGAGCCACAGGAAACCATAGTCATCAATAAATCTTCCCCAAAAATAAAACAAGTTTCAGCATCCACAACCCCTCCCGTTGCCGAACCTGGCACACCATCAATATATTCTTAAAAGAAGGCACACCAACAAGTTTACAAACAAAACTTTGCAAACCCTATTAAGTACTCACCCTCCAACATCAAACCTCAGATCCCATGTCAACCCAGAATTGCCTCAAGCCAAAACCGCCCTTCAACATAAAGTGACAAAAACACATAAAACCCCATTTCCGGTGACTCTATCACGACCATAGTTGACCAGATCCAAAACATAGGTTCATTATGTGCTGAAGATATATATTTATTTTAATTTGTTAAGTTGTTAATGATCAAAATTGTTGATTTTTTTCGGACATACAATTATCAAAACTAATATGTATAAGCGCACAAACGCCTTGTTGTGACCATATTACAGGAAAACTGTTTATAGGCCCATTGTTTGTTTACAGGCCGAGTATCAGTTACAAGTCAGGCCCATTATGTTTGACCAATGTTAATAACTAAATTTGCCAATATATTGTGAATTGGGTTTCTCTTTTTTTTATTTTGTTCTTGGTCTGAGTGAATTGGGTTTACAGACCCAGTGTTGGGTTTTAACTTTTAACTTGAGCCCATTAGCGTACAAACTAAGAAAAAAAATATTAGAGCCTAAATTCCATACTATTCTGACCCGTACAACGTTCAAATACCAAGAAGAGTTTTGGATATGCTACTCTGACATGTGAAGGTACATGTATAAATATATATAATGTTTTTCCTGATGAAGCTAATACACTAATTCAAACAGCTTTTTTTTTAACTGCTAATATACATGATCTCCTACAGATTGGAAGGCTCATAATATATGTGATCAGCCCAACCCGTAAATGAACTAACCTTCGGATGAGGAGTCCTCTTCACAATTTCATACTTGGTCGCTTGCTATTGCTGGACCTCATCAATATTGATGACTCTTACCCTGTTGGCTTGCCAGCTATTGTTACCCATGTATAATTTATAAAACAAAACTTGGTTTCAACCTTTGCCTCGAACCAAACCTCCAATCTCATTTAATTTTTTTACATATGTCTATTAATTCAATTAAATAGGATTATAAGTAATAACTAAAGAAAAATTAAATGAGGTTAAAAATAAAGATTGAAACTAAAAATTAAAGTCAAATTTTGTTCTAATTTATAACTGCAGTCGTCACAAAGAACTTCATTTTAGGTGTTGCCGGATCTGCATATAGGAACTGTATGTGGTCTTCGTTATCAAAAAGTTCAAGGATTAGCTCAATGTTGTGTTGGCTTGCAGTTTATGATTCATCTTTAACAACAGTTTGGCTGCAAGGCGTAGGATTGTCAAACCATTGCTCTTCACTGACTTGGACAACATTCTTCCCTTTGTCCTCTTCGTCATTGGTAGTTTTAGCAGGAAGGGTTTTCTGAAATTGGCAACTAGCATCCACATGTTTGCTAAGAACAACGTGTATCATTTTCAAGGATGTTTTGATGTCTTCCAATGCTAAATCCACAGCTTCTAACTTTTTGTCCATTTTATGTGATTTTAATATCATAAAAACAATCAAATAAGGGAAAGTTTTTTTCTGGAGTTTGACTATTCTCGTATAGATGTAACCATGTGTGTGACAATAATTTTTATTTCATTTGGTCATTTACTGACAAGTCCAATAGCCATGTATCTAACCTGCATCCACCGCAGCATAAAGTTGCTGCTTGTATGTTGTCCTGCCACAAAATGAATCAACGCCTCATCATGTATAGTTGAACCCTGAAATCATTCCAATAAGAGAAAATGATTTATCTTCTTACTTAATTTTTTATTAATCTTTTTAATTATTAAATAAAGAAAATATTGAATATTTTTTATGTTCTTAATACATTATATGCATTTACTTTTTCATTTAATACTTTCTTTATTTAATATTAAGATAATTATTAAGATAATAGAGTAGAAAGATATAGCATTTCTCTTCCAATAAATATAAGCTTTGGCTAATGAGTACTTAAAGAAATGCACATATATATTAAATGACATGAGCAACCACCTTCTCCAAGATGTGAGTTGTACACATCTATTAGTGAGTTATTATATGTGGTTAGACAATAATAATGTAGGTTTAATTAATCATTGACTCATTATGATTTATTTATGACAGTGTCTTTTGGTGGGAGAGTCTGTTGTAAAATAAGCAATTATATTTCCTTCCTATTACCAGTATATATTATCTGACTTGCTCTATCATAATTTATTGTTGCAAGAGGTAGATAGGAATAAAAATCTAGCTAAAAGAACAATCATTGTTAATATCTTAACCAATCATTCATAACCAATTCAGGTACACTTTATATTTTGTGTTAATTGTATTACTGACTTGAATTTATATGACTGTATAAATTCTTATACGTGATATCAAAGCCTAGCCATGTAGATTCATTATCCAATTATAGGATTTAAGAAAATTTAACATGATATCACAATTTTCGTACCTATTTGTGGATGAATAATATAATGACTGTTTGGTAACTGATTTTATGATATTAGTTTTGGGGTTTTGTAATACTCATTATCATGAGTTGGTCAACTCCGAAAATAATTGCTATATATATAAAAATTAGAGAATAACGTTTTCCGATTCATTTAAAAGTTCAAGTTTCTGAAGCCCTTTTTTGCTATATAAATAACGTTCGCCATAACTGATTTAAAAGTTCAAGTTTCGGAAGCCCTTTTTTGGAATTTAACAAGATATGGAATTTGCTTTTTGGCACTCATATGCATTGTGTCATACTTGTAAGGCCAATGTTGGTTGTTGCTTCCTGATTATTATTATTATTATTTTAATTTCTTCCTATTATATATATATATATTAATCCAAATGGATTTTGGTAGAAGAAACAATAAATTGTGCATGTTTTGTCTTTCAATTATAATTTTCTTGTATTAATTTTTTTTTACATCACTTTTTATATTATTTATTACATTATTTTTTTTTATTACTTTCTCTCACTTAATCACAATTCACTTAATCACAACTGTTAAAAAGTATAATAAAAAATAATGTAAGATAAAAAATAATGTAAGAATATCATTTTTCTTTAATTTTTGATTTGTACAAGGCTGGTTCGAGAGCTTATGGCAACATGGATGCTCCCTTATTGTTCATAGTTCATACAATTATTATTATTATTATTCCCTTTTCTCTTTCGATGTGCTAAAATTTGTTTAAATATTCTTAATTATTGATTTATCATATTCTGTAATTTTTTGGTAATATGTTTGTGGGTTATAATCATCGAGAAAAATAATTATAAATATTCTAGATTGAATGGCAACATGTATTCTCCATAGATCCTTCGTGGTTTTACATGTTCCACCTTATTTTATATTGTCATAATATAATTAAATATCACTACTAGAAAAGTTCGATTTAGAGACGGAAATTAGAGACGGAAAAAGTCCGTCTCTAATAGAGACGGAAACAGAGACGGATTTAACGATTTAGAGAGGAAAAAAAAAATTTAAAAATTAGAGACGGAATTCAGAGACGGATAAATTCCATCTCTAAATTCCGTCTCTAATTCCGTCTCTATATGGTCAAATCAAAGTCAAATCTATTTAGAGACGGAATTTAGAGATGGAATTTATCCGTCTCAGAATTTTCCGTCTCTAATTCCGTCTCCATTCAGTTAAATAAATAATTTAAAATATGAAACACATTTAGAGACGGATGTTTTGCCGTCTCTAATATCAAATAATTTTTTTAAAGATAGAGACGGATATGTTTCCGTCTCTAAGTTTCTCTGCAAAATAATAAGCCAATTTTAGAAGCCCTAATTCCCCTAAATGTATTTTCTTTTCACTGAAGCCCTAATTCCCCAACCATCTTCCACGACGTTCTCTCGTGTCTCTCAAGCCCCAATTTTTCTGAGCTTTTGTTATCTCTCGTGTCTCTAACGTCTCGCTCGTCTCTCTCGTGTCTCTATTGTCTGAGCTTCTGTTATCTCTCGTGTCTCTAACGTCTCGCTCGTCTCTCTCGTACCTCTCAACCCTCGATCTCTCACTCGATCTCCAATCTCCATTGCGGTAACTCGTTTGGGCGTACGAGACAAACGAAGCGGCGAGCTTGGTAGTGGCTAGATACGGTACATTTCTTTCTTCCTTTATTTCTTTCTTCCATTTCATACTTGTATTGCATTTGATAACCTAGAAATCATGAGCTTGCAAGCCCGACCTTATGTGCTTCACCTCTCTCACCATATCCTCCTCCGTAACCACATTTCTTGATTTTTTTTTTTTAACGTTTTGCCTAATTTTCCTCTATGAGCTTGCAACTGACCCTATCTGCTTCCATTTCTTACATTTCTTTTTAACATTTTGCCACTTTTAATTTTAAAGCCGAGCATGAAAATAGAGAATATGTGAGCGTAGGAAATAAAATTGTAGATGCGGTGAACATAGAAAAATAAAATTTTTCTAACTAATTAATAAGTATTTCGTTTTAAATTTTGATTGAATTGCTCAATTGGTGGAGTTGTTGAATTGTTGAAATGCGGTGAACATAGAGTATGGCCTTGATCCCACCGTTGGGAAAGCAGTGTTGCAAGCAGCACAAGAAGTAGCCGAGGGAAAGCTAAATGACCATTTTCCCCTCGTTGTATGGCGGTAGCAGTGGCACTGAAAGTAACATAAATGCTAATGAGGTTGGTCTTCTTCTCTCATTTTTGCACTGCAGCAAGCCTAGCCTGTAAAATATTACGCCACATGTTAAGGATCTTAGTTTAGTGGACTTGTCATTAGCCTCTTCTTGACTTTGTGCTACTTTGGAGTTTGCACGCTTTCTTTTTTCTTTTTTAAAGAAAAAACACTTGATATATTTTACTATGTTTAGATGAATTTTTTTTATTGCAAAAACTCATGTAACTGAACTTGTTCTAAACTTTTGTCACTTTCTAGTTTCTATCTTACTTGGCTAAAAAAATAATTAAATTATTATAAACACTTCATTGGGCCACGTGTCTATGGTACTTTAACCCTATTTTTAAGTTGGTTAAGATAGAACTTCTTTAGGAGAAATTATGAAGTAAACTTGGTCCCCTGCATACCATGAATCCAGATCAATGTGGCGACTATTACTGTATTACATATGAGAACCCCGGGGTGGAGGGCATGGAAGGAAGATGCAATTAATGGGTTGATACAATCATTTAGGTGGACAATAAGTCCCATTAGCAGTTGCAGGTAATGGAGATTGGAGAGAGAGCAAGAGAAAGTGGGGCCGGGGGGTGAGAAGGGAAGATGTAATAAATGTTTTGGCACAATAGTTTAGATATTTGTCTACTTGATGTAAAATGACTTCACTATTCATAAATCTTGTGTTGTTAAATTAAACATATTGGTCTCTTGTCCATTTCAAATGGTGCACGATGCCTGCCATCATTTTTGAATTATGAGCCATATGTGATTGTTAAGATACTTTGATAGACCTCCACCACTGTTGAAGGGCTATTTTAGGAAGAGTTTTAGAAGAAGTAGGGGATCTGAGCCCCAAGGCAGCATATGGGACACATTGTGGCTTCAGCTAACTAACTGCCTAAGTGGCAGGGGGTGCTGATTGGGGGAAAGGAATAGGGTTATATAGAGAAGAGAGAGGACAATGTAAGAGTAAGGTTTAGGAAGGGAGAGAATCAGGCACTCTTGAAATTGCCTGAGCTATCTGTATTTTTCTATTCTTGTTCATCTATCCTAACATTTTAGCCCCACTATTACTGGTATTTTCTCTGATATCAGTACAATAGAGGAGATATAATTCAGTTGTTCTATATTTACCTTTAATTCTGCTCTAGTTACCTATCATACTTTTCATTTCTAATGCTTGGATTTTAAATATTATTTGTACATTTGAGGCATTTAATGATAATATTAATATCTTTCTATTAAATGATATTTTTTTTTTTATTTTGATTTGAAGATTTATCTGGTTCATCTCAAGTCAGTGAAAAGGAGGAAGTGGATTCTCGATCAATCTATGTTGGTAATGTGAGTTTTGAAGATTTTTATTTTGCTCCCTTCCATTTCCTTTCTTTTCTGCTTGTATATAATGACTTGAATTTTTGCATTTTATTTTATATGTGCACTTGTGAAGTGTCAATCACCAACTCTTTTTGCATTTTCTTTTCTGAGTGGTTATCCTTTGCTCCAAAAGGTACCTTAAACTCTTTTGATCAGTAAATACGGTGAATTTCTGACCTAAGAGATAAGGTCTCCAATGTTGTATTGCTAGAACCAAAGCCATTAATTCCTTTTCATAGACTGATTTAGAAAGTGTGGAATCGGCCAAAGCCTTGCTAAAATAGGCAATAGGCCTTTTTCTTGAGTTAACACACCCTACTCCCTTTCTGATGCATGACATTCTATGGAAATTTTTTTTGAAAAATCGGCATTGACAACACGGGGCGGTGGTGATTGCCTCTTTTGTAATCGGTGAAAGCTTCAGGTGCTTGTACTATTCCATTTAAAATTCCCCTTCTTCAGTAAATCAGTTAGAGGTCGAGTTATCGGTCCATAATGGCTAATGAATCTTCTGTAGTATCCAGTGAGTCCCAAAAATCCTCTCAAAGCTTTTAGTGTCTTGGGTAATGGCCATTGTAGAATAGCTTCAATCTTTTGGGGATCCATTGATACTCCATCCTTAGAGATAATATGACCAAGGTACCCTATCTTGGTTTTTCCAAAAGTGCACTTCTTTTGGTTGGCAAAGAAAGAATGTTCTAATAATCGGGCCAGCACTTGCCTCAAATGCTTCAAATGATCCTCCCATGTTTTGCTATACACCAAAATATCATCAAAAAAAACCAAAACATACCGTCGAAGGAAAGGTTTAAGCGTAGCATTCATAGCACATTGGAACGTGGCTGGAGCATTAGTTAATCCAAACGGCATTACTAGAGATTCGTAATGCCCTTGGTGAGTTCTGAATGCTGTTTTTGGAATGTCTGGTTTGTGCATTCTGATTTGGTGATACCCAGCCCTTAAATCTATCTTGGAGAAGTAAACCGCTCCACTCAATTGTCTAACAATTCCTCTATCACTGGAATAGGGAATTTGTCTGTATTGTAGCTTTGTTTAGAGCACGATAGTCCACACAAAACCTCCAACTTCCATCTTTTTCTTGACCAAAATTACGGACCGGAATATGGGTCACATTCTTGGGTCTAATGATTCCCGAAAGCTAGCATTTCAGCTACTTAGGTTTCTATCTCGTTTTTCTGCAAATGGGGATAACGATAAGGCCTTACGTTGATCGGATCTATCCCAGCTTTAATTGGAATTCGATGATCAATCCCTCTAGGTGGTGGCAACCCTTTTGGTTCATGAAAAACTGCTGTAAACTCAGATAATACATCCTGTAATTGATGATTTGGTCAACTGTCGACTCTGTTCTTCTTTATTTTTCTTCTCAACAACCCGAGAGCATAGACATTATGTATATCTCCTTCTTGGTTAGTTTCGAAGTGCCCTGGAGGAAATCACCGTCTTGGTTAAGGCCGGGATCTCCTTGTATGATCATATTCTGCCCTTGATGATCGAAAGACATGCTCAAGGTAATCCGCCAATTTGCTTTGATATCTCCCAATGTGACTAGCCAGGCCACCCCAAGAATCAAATCAACTCCTCCTAAGTCAAACAAAAAGAAGTCCCCTTCCATCACATATGGCCCCATACGCACCTTTAGATCCTTGCAGCAGCCCTGAGTGGATTTTCTATTCCCATCCCCTAATCTTACATAATAGGGTTTGGTTGTTTCAATCATGAGTCCCAATTTTTGTACCAGTTTGCTGGATACAAAATTATGACTTGCTCCACTATCTATTAAAATCAGTACCTCATGTCCTTGTAATTCACCTTTCAATTTCATAGTTTGAGGTTGTGTCAGACCTCCTGCTGAGCATACCGAAAGATCCATCCATTGACACTCCACCTCAAAAGCTTCGTCCTTCCTTCCCTCATTTTCGTTCTCCCCTTCCATTCTGGAAATTTCTCCATTTTCATCTATTTGTTCATCCTCAGCCAAAATTATCACTCTCATTGTTTTTTCAGGACAGCGGTGTCCTGGTTCAAAAGTATTTCCACAATGATAACACCTTCCTTCATTTCTCCTCTTGACAAACTCAGCGTAAGGAAGGGTTCTGGTGCCCCTGTTTCTTGGGCCAGTGAAGCTTGGTTTGGCCACTGAAAATGAGGAGCCTTGTGAATTCCGAGTTCCTCCTATGGGTGCTTGAGCACTATTCGTGCCTCCGAATGACCCTGCACGAGCTGCAACTCCACTGCCTCCCTGGAACCTCAGACCCGAAACTGCACTATT
The DNA here is from genome assembly GCA_029884605.1 of Ormosia emarginata. Lineage (NCBI taxonomy): Eukaryota > Viridiplantae > Streptophyta > Magnoliopsida > Fabales > Fabaceae > Ormosia > Ormosia emarginata. The sequence continues at coordinate 13,604,389 of JAQQTP010000077.1, read as the reverse complement.
CGTGTTCCTGCCTCCATACGTCCCTGTCTGCATGTTCCCGTAACCCCGCATCTGTTTCATGGCTTCTTCCACGTCACATGCTACCTCCATGGCTCGGGGGAGGTCTCTAGGGTCATGTGGGCGAACCAGACTTCTGATATCTGGTCGCAGCCCAGCCAAGAAATACCCCAACACTTGATCCCCTGCACTCGGTTTAGCTTGAGCCACCAGAATCTCAAATTCTTGAACGTACTCTTCTACTCCTCCAGTCTGCCTTAGAGAAGCCAATCGTTCGTACACCGTCCCTCTCCCTTTTCCTCCAAACCTTCTCATCAGAGCGTCTGAAAAATCTCTCCAAGATTGGTTCTTGGATTGTTGACGCCAATATTGAAACCAGTGCACCGCGTTTCCCTCCATGCTGATGAATGCTAGCCGTAACTTCTCAGAAGGTTTAACTTGCTGCACTTCAAAGAACTTTTCAGCCCTGGCCAGCCATCCTAGGGGGTCATGTCCTTCGAAAGTGGGTAATTCCACTTTCTTGAACCAAGAACGAAGAGGGCTATCCTCATCTTCCTCATCTCCGCTGGTTTCCTCCCTTTCCTCCAAAGATTTTTCGTTCTTGTTCACCGAATGATCACCCTCTATGGATGTTGTTTTCTTGTTGTTCATTTGTAACAACAAATCTTTGATGAAGTCGATATCTGTCTTCATCTCTCGCCAGCCTCTCTCCATGCTCCCCACGGCTTTCTCCAAAGCTCCAACTCGATGTTCCATGGTGATTCTTTGAGATCCGGCAGGTCGGACCAACTTGTTAGGAACCTGAATTCTGATATTAGAAACTTGAATTCCTAACAAAGAAAAACTCTTTCGACAAAAGAACAATTACTGAAGAATTCCTCTTTATTGATGAATGGATCAAGAATACAAAGAAACCAAGGTAAACAACTTTACCCCAAAAAGGAGCACTCTCCTTTTTCCCACTGGAATTTCCAGTCACTCGAAAATATTCAAAAGCTGACCTTTCAATAACAGAAGAGGTCTATTTAAAGGCATACATTCTGCCTAAGCTCCTGATCACTCAATAACAAGCTATAACAGAATCCTAACTAACTACGCACACAATTACAATAATATCCCTTATCCCTTTTTTAGTTAATTATTTGTTTCTTTTTTTTTTCCTATAATAAACCTGTAAAGGCTTATTATATTCAGAGTGCTTCCTGAAATCATTCTCAACACTATATATCAAATATCTAAAAAGTTTGATAATAAGAAAGAAGAAGAAAAGTGGAAGAGGGACTCTGTACACTTGAAGCTGGGAATTTATAGCACCAAAAAACAATTTTGTTCTGACTCAGTCCTAACAATACCTCCTCTCTCAAAAACAACCTTGTCCTCAATTTATGTGCCATATTGAGTAACTATGCGGCTGGCCAGAATTTTGTGAGGTTTGTAACTCCCTGTGGTGCCTTGTAATTCTGCTGGAAGGTCTGTTTCTTCTGGGTGGTGGCCTGCATTTAAATAATGAGCTGACTCAGTCCTAACACACATCTTGCTTCATTTAAATAATTTAATGAGCTGATTTGACAACCATTCTAATATTGGTAGTCATAATAATATGTTTGTTCTTATTGACCTCAACGTTTTTGTGATAGTTAATATAACCATTCTTTGTTGTTTTATCTGTTTCATCCCTTCCAAACTGTTAAAATATGCATGTTATCTTGGCTACACTTGTTTGCTATGAATATGCTAAACTATATCTTTTAATGTGTTATTTCATTTTTAACCAATTTGTATTTTAATAAAACGAATTAATCCTATTTCAGGACTTCCAATTTCTGTGCTTCAGAAGGTTGCTGCTAAGTTCAGAGAATTTGAGAACACTCAAGGTAAATACTAATGTGTTATATTTCCCTTGGTATTATTGTACCCTCTCCCCCACATTTTTTACTCTTCCTAAGCTAATTATGGTCTTTCAATCAACGTGCTAGAGAACAAATATATTCTTTAATTCATGATAATGGGAGTGTTCTATGTATTTGACCAGTATTTACCTATTAAGGAAAATATCCTAATCCACTGAAATGCTGTACCAATTACCATCTATGTATAACGTAGTACACAATTATTTTTTTACCAATTACCATCTGAAATAATGGGCAATTTGTCATTGCAGATCTGCAATATTTTCCCCATAGTGACTAGAGGAGTGACACAAAGCCAATAATAAAGGGCATATTCATTTGAGGTTATAATGTAAGTTATAGATTTGAAGATCTGGTACCCACCAACCTTCAGGAATATAAACTGTTATGTCTGAGTTTGTAGGTTTGGATTTGTATATGTGATCATCTATTAGGTACTAGTTAGCACTTAGCATGCACCAACGATTGTATGCTGAATTTTAATGTATAGCCTGTACTAGTATTTCTGAAACATAGATATAGTTGTGAAGAGTTATATGTTAGTGTGCAGCTAAGTTGTCTTCTTTCATCATCATGCAAATTGTATTGTGGTTCGTGTATATGTTAGTATTTCTGAATTTGGATATTAGGAGAGGGGAGGAACCTTTATATAGGTTAGAGCCATTATGCCAGTAGCTAGCTTTGGTTGTACATGCAAGTTTTGATCCTGGAATTGAGCCCCTCATTCTCCTCTGACATACTCAGCAACTGAGATTCCTTGTCCAACAAGCCCGCCCTTAGCTCTTAAGTATCAGCTTTAGCTCTCCTCAATTCCTCATATAATTCAGCCTCGTGACCAAAAATCTGGACAACATGTCTTTTGAGAGCACAAATGAAGCAAACAATTATTAAAAAAAAAAAAAAAAATCATGACAATAGATACATAATAAGAGAAAACAGGGAGAGAGTTTGTTACAGCAAGGTATTATTCTCAATCCAAATAAATTCCTAGAATCATCTCCAAACCATTTATAAATAGGCTAGGTATTAGAGCCCCCATTAATTTGTCACAAAGAGATCTCTCAACAACACAAAATTGTGCAACAGTGTGAAGTATATCAACCCTAAGGGCTTTTCTTTTGAATCTATTCATCATTGAAAATTGCTTAAGTATTGACTTGACAACATCTCCAAGTAGGCATTTGTAAGGAATATGAAGTCATTGACTATCTTGTAAGGACACAACCATACTAATGACTCAGTCCGCCAAGTAGATAGAATTCTTTACTTGTCCTTTTCTTTGCAGAAGTAATGTTACAATTTGGTTACAATTGTTGCAGAGAACTGAGGAATAACAATAATCCTGGTTCAATTCCATCCGTCATTGGAGAATTTCAAAATTTGACCCAGCTGTGAGTATCACCTGTTTGTGTTACACTTTAGATGCAAATGAGCTATCTATTAGATAAAATTTATTTGCTAGAAATCAACAAATTATAGAATTTTCTGTTGATATTCCACAGTATGTCTCCAACTTGGTTACTGGTTAGCTATATAAGGGATCCCTTAACTTTAAAGTACTATTGCTTTCAAAATGAATTAATTAAATATTTATAAGTTGACTGATTTCGATCAGAGCTCAATATGTTCATAATTGGCTCAGTGTAAACTTGCTATTTTAACTTCTGTTTATCCTTTTTACTTTCAATATTTTCATTTTTATGTGGTAGAAAGATTCAACTTTTCAGCTTATTTGTCGTACAGAGAGGGTAATTGATCTTTTATTTTTCTTTGTTTGCAAAAAAGAAAACATTTATCTAGTCTTATAATTGTGTTCTGTCCCATAGCCGAGATAAATATATATTCATGCTTTGGTTCTTGCAGGGATTTAAGCTTCAACAATATCACAGGACAGATTCTAGGATCAATTTTCAATTTGAGTTCGCTCTCTTACTTGTAATATTGCATTCCTAAGTAATTATACATTGATTTCCTGATATGCTTTCGTACATGGTTTAAAGGATATTTTGTTTTTATCCAATTCCAGGTTTCTTGGAAATAACAAACTTAGTGGCACTCTCCCTACTCAGAAAAGTTCATCTCTTCTGAATATGTGAGTTTGCTTGATTTCTCTCTCTATACACACACAGACACATATTTTTGTCTGTACATAAATGATAATTCTGTCTCCTTCATTTCCTCTTTGAATATTTTTGTGCAAGAAATCAAAGTTATAAAGGAAAGAGATTTAGAGATTTAAAATATCAAATACATTCACAAACCTCATAAATCAAGCTCAAGTAAATGGAGTGTCATATTTTAATCATAAAAACCCACAAATGAGTCTCTTTACTGTTATGTTCATTAGTTTATATCTTTGTTCTGTATAGTTCACTTACAGTATAAATTTCTACTTATGATCACAGATCTAACATAAATAGAAACACTACCTTAAATAAGGAAAAGGAGGAAACAGAAGTAGCTACCATAAACCTTAATTACACTTAAAATTAATCATGATTTATACCAATTAATCATGGATCTCCCTTGAATAGTATTGGACTTGTGTATTTTCATGACAATGAGTTCTATTTTTTGTAAATTATAAACAGAATGGAAGTTCCTGAGAATCGAAAGTGGATGGATAATAGGGTGGGTCCTGACAAGAGAAGAGTTACGGATGAATTCATGGCGGGTGTTAATGAGTTTATTGAGTTTGTTTGTGCACAAGATCGTTTAAAGCAATAGGAAAGTTGAGGTGTCCATGTAAAAAATGTAAATGTATGGTGTATCACGTTGTTGACGAAGTCAAGGCACACTGTGTATGAAGGGGTTTATGAGTGATTACTACTGCTGGACTAACCATGATGAACCAAGGCCTCCCATTCCCCCAGTGGTTGCAGACAACTCATACTATGGAAGTAGTGGGGTAAGGGAAGACTTCAATAGGTATGAGCAGATGGTAATGGATGCTGCTGGACCTTCTATTGGCAATTACATTGAGCAACAAGGGTTTGGTTATGCTGAACAAATAAGGGAAGATCCTAACCCAAAAGCAAAAAGATTTTTTGAAATGTTGTCAGTTGCGCAAGCTCCATTGTATGATGATTGTGACAATTACTCACGAATTGTCAGTGCATGTGAAGCTCTAAGTATTAAATCTGACTTCAATATTTCCGAGACTTGTTTTAATCAATGGGTGGATTTTATGAGGAATGCATTGCCAAATGATAACTGAATGCCTAAAAACTTCTATCGTGCAAAGAAAGCAGTGGAACGATTAGGGCTAGGTTGCAAAAAGATTTCCTGTTGTCCAAATGGATGTATGCTTTATCGTCCTCCATATGACAATCTTCGTAGTTGTAGATTTTGTGGCGAAGACCGTTATAGAAGAATCAGTAGAAGCGGTAAGGTCAAAGAAATTTCTCAAAAAAAAATGTGGTATTTCCCACTTATCCCAAGGCTACAAAGACTTTATTCCTCAATGCAAACGGCGGCGCAAATGAGATGGCATCGTGAGAATGAGCGAGATACGGGATCTTTGTCTCACCCATCGATGGAGAAGCTTGGAAATATTTTGATGAAACATATCCTGAATTTGCGAGAAGACCCCGAAATGTGAGGCTAGGGTTATGTGGCTTTGATGGATTCGCTCCATTTGACAAAACAGGTAGGACTTATTCATGTTGGCCAATAATCGTTACTCCTTACAATCGCCTCCATGGATGTGCATGAGAAGAGAGTTCATGTTCTTAACAATCATAATTCCAGGCCCTTCCAATCCAAAAAGTAGAATTGATGTGTACTTGCAGCCGCTTATAGATGAACTGAAATTGTTGTGGAATACTTGGTGTCGTGACCTATGATGTCTCACGACAACAAAACTTTGTCATGAAGGCTTGTTTGATGTGGACGATTAATGATTTCCCTGCATATGGGATGTTATCAGGTTGGATGACAATGGGAAAACTTGCTTGTCCAATTTGTATGGAGAACTCAAAAGCTTTTACACTTAAACATAGCCGAAAGACATCATTTTTTGATTGTCACCGTCAATTCTTGCCACATGACCATTGCTATAGAAGGAATAAAAATGCTTTTAGAAAGAGACTTGTTGAGACTTCGTTACCCCCCCCACGAAGGTTGATTAGCGAAGAAGTGTGGGATAGGGTAAGACATATACCAAGCATAACTGAAGAAGTAGGAGAAAGTCAACCAGGGTATGGTATTTATCACAACTGGACAAAACGAAGCATCTTTTGGGAACTGCCTTATTGGAAAACAAATCTTCTCCCGCATAATTTGGATGTCATGCATATTGAGAGAAATGTGTTTCTTAATATCTTATACACAGTTATGGATACTAAGGGCAAGACGAAAGACAATTTTAACGCTAGATTGGACTTGGCAGAATATTGTAGACGAAAGGATCTAGAGCTGCAGGATGGTGGAGGTGGAAAGCTAAAAAAACCCAAAGCGCAATACACATTGACTAAGCAACAACGATTAGCTGTGTGCGAATGGGTTAAACAATTGAAGCTACCAGATGGGTATGCCTCCAATTTGGCTAGATGCGTTGACATGAGGGAAGCAAAGTTGTTTGGTATGAAGAGTCATGATTGCCATGTGTTCATGCAAAGGTTGCTTCCAATTGCATTCAAGGCATTACCGAAGCCTATTTGGAATGCACTTACTGAGTTCAGTCAATTCTTCAGAGAATTAACTTCGCCATTGCTGAGAAAGGGTAAATTGCAGGAGATGGAGCAAAACATTCCAATAATTTTATGTAAACTGGAACAAATATTTCCTCCGAGTTTCTTTGATTCGATGGAGCACATTCCAATTCATTTGCCCTATGAAGCAAGGGTCGGTGGTCCCGTACAATATCGATGGATGTATCCCTTTGAAAGGTTGAGTCACCTATCTACCTTTGTTCTTTTCAATTAATTCCTCATAAGGTATTTTTTACGCTAACGTTCTCAATTAATAGGTTTATACGTACCTTAAAAGATAAGGTCAACAATTCCGCTGCAGTCGAAGGTTCCATTTGTGAAGCTTATTTAGTGGAGGAGACCTCTACTTTTGCATCTTACTACTATCCACCCACTATTCCATCTAGAAGGACAAGAGTTTCACGGAATGATGATGGAGGTGAAGGTTGTTCAATCAATCCACCATTTTCTATTTTTAATTTTCCTGGTCGTCCCATTGGAAAACGTAAATCTTGCATCTTACAAGAGAGGGAAATGAAGGCTGCACACTTATATGTTCTTCTAAATTGTCCTGAGGTGGAGCCTTTTTGAAGTAAGCTTATAAGTTCTTTTGATTTCATGTATCATGACTAAATCTGTGAAGTGATTTAATTTGTGATTTCAATTCAGCATATATGCAGATTTGCTACGAGAACTTGGACTAAATGACCAACAAGTGGACAAACAAATCTCCACAACATTTCCCACATGGTTTAAAGAACATGTATGCTAAATATCATCTACTGATTTCATTGTTAATTCCCTCATAACTTGTTTAGGTAAAACCAATTAACTCCCCATTTGTGATATAGGTGTTTAGCAACAACATTGAAGATGACCTTTTGAGGAGTTTGGCATGGGGGCCTCAAACAAAGTAAACACGTGGCAAACATATTCTATAAACGGCTACAAATTCAATACAAAAGATCATGGTCAATGGATGGGTACAACAAATTGTGGTGTATGTGTTCGGGGTGGCGAGAATGACACAATGGAGAATGATTATTACGGGGTTTTAATTGATATTGTTGAAATACAATATATTGGGTGGCCATTAAAGATGCTAGTCCTATTCAAATGTGATTGGTTTGATCCCACACCAAATCAAGGGACAAAGATAGATAATTATGGAATTGTTGACATTAGAGCATCTAAAAGATATAAGAATTATGATCCATTTATTTTTGCACAACAAGCGAGCAAGTGTATTACGCACGGTATCCTGAAGGGCAGCTAGGGTGGTTGGTTGTGGTTAAAACTAAGGCACGCAAAGCATAATTCAAACTTTAGAGACAAAAAGACCTGAAATAGATGATCCATACCAAGATGAGTCAGTCTTGCAAATGCCTATGATAGTTGCAAACGATGATCTTGAACAAAGTCTTGTTGATATAGCTGGTCCAGTAGAGGAATTACACGGTCCAACCTTGAACCAATTTGATTTGGAAGAAGTAGATGAAGATGTTGAAGTAGGAGAAGAAGAAGAGCGGGAGGAGGAGGAGGAGGAGGAGGAGGAAGAAGAAGAAGAAGAAGAAGAAGAAGAAGAAGAAGAAGAAGAAGAAGAAGAAGAAGATATTCGACTAGATTTTGTCATGTTTTTTAATGAAATTATTAATGAAATCATGTGTTATCTATTCATGACCTATTAATAATGTGTACTAATTTATTAATGAAATCATGTGTTATGTATCCATGTCCTGTATTCATGTAATCATGTGTTATGTATTCATGACTTTTAATAGTTTTGAACTAATTTTATATGTTAATTTAATTGTACCTAATTGAATTTTATCATTACCCTTTGCATATAGATGGTAGTTAGAGGGAGAGGGAGAGGGAGGGGGAGAGGGAGGGATACCTCTCAGACTATGCCTACACATACCTCATCTCCACAGTCTCACACCGGGCCTGCACATACCACATCTCCACATACACATACCCCATCTCCACAATCTCACACCGGGCCTGGATCTACCTCATCTGTCCATTCTCACACTGAACCTACATTTATCCCATCTACCTATTCCCAGATTGGGCTTGCACCTATTTCATCTTCACATGCCCCATCTCCTCATTCCCAGATTGGACCTACATCTATTCCATCTCCCCAATCCCAGATCGGGCTTGCACATATTCCATCTTCACATACCCCATCTCCCCATTTCCAGGCTGGGCCTACACCCTCCTCGTTGCCAATTTACATGTAGTTGGTGACCCTTCGGCGAGTTCATCTGCACCTCCACACACTGTGGCTGAATCGTCTATTCCACAACACATCAGGTGGGGGAGAAAGGATGTAGATGGACGAATTTGGATCAAGCCAGCCAACAAACAAGAGTAAGTTATTATAATTGTGAACATTAATTCAAAAATAATAGTTATATAGATATATATATATATATATATATACATATAAATACAGTGTTTGACTTACAGGTTTTACCCGGATGTTGGAACAACTCGTGATATAACTTTCATCTTCAAAAAGAAATATGAAGAGCCTTGGACAAGTTGGACAAAGTGACGAGACAACGTGCGTGAGTTGTGGTTTAAAGATTTTGGGGTAATATCCTTTTAAGTCTTGTTATTAATCTGTTATTAATTTAAAAATATTGTATTTCATTAATTAATACTATCATCAATGTAGGCAAAATACAAGTGGTTACCTGAAGACAATGATATGATCAGAAGGATATTTGAAACTAAGGGATCCGGTGCACTAGCAAATAATCTATTCAAGGTACGTGATAGAAAGAATAAGGGTGAATGGATTCATCCAAATGCTAGGGAGCGGTTGTGGGCTAAATGGAGTGATCCAGCTTGGCAAACAATGTCTATGAGAAACAGTCGAAATAGACAATCGAAAGAAGGTCTCAATGTGCATAGCGGAGGATCCATATCTGCAACAGAGCACTGTAGGAGAATGGTGAGTGATGTTAGATCCATATACTATACTAAACCAAAATGAGTGATGAAATTTTGAGTGAAACTGTAGATGTTATGGAGCTTCAGCAACCTAAAAGGAAGGGGAAGATGAGGCAATAGATGTTGTTGAGCTTGTTTCAATTATGCATCTAGTGGGGAGTTCAATTTGCATTGGATATTTGAGATGGGAAAAGGGGGAAATGTTTTTGTTGTCTTATCTGTTATATGTATAACATGCTTATACAAATGATTAATTTGTTGTTTCTTGCTGTGAGTTTTTATAGTTTGCTGCCCAGGGACACACTTGATCTGAGTATAAGGTGGCTGGTTAATGTTTAGGTGTTCATTGTTGTTCATTGTTCTTTTAAGTAAAATTTAATGTGTTTTTGGTTTAAATATATATGGTCTTGATTTAGAGCTGATTTAAATATCCTCTTTAGTGAAAGATTTGTAATACTATTACAGAAAAAAATCATGCTGGTGTTGTCCATTTGCTGCCTGTTTCATCTAAAGCACAAGTAGCAGACATTCTAACTAAACGACTAGCTCCAGGACTATTTCAATGTTTGATTTCTAAGCTTAGCCTCATGCACATATGTAGTCCACCTTGTTTGTCTTGATTGTATGTTGGCTGGTTAACAAAATGCCTGAACTATTTTTTGGTGGAATCTTGTTTCATGTTTATGAATAATAGCAACAAAACCAAGAGAAATAATCATGTGAAAATGCTCCTCATCCGTTGGATTTTGGATTTGAAATATGGAATAGATCTTAAATATGCTTTAAGCCTCTTTTCAATCTTGCTCATGATCTGTCTTAAATAACTATGGTATATGAGAGATATTGGTATTGACAAATTTTGATCTGTGAGTTCTGGCTGTTATTGATGTACAATTATCCTTTCATTGTGAATAATGTTTTTAATCGTGTATTTTGTATCTTGTTATGCGATAGGCTGTTAAGTCATGGTATTATTTCCATTGTTTTAATTACACTTGTTGCCTCTATAAATTACCTGATTCTCTTATGTTGAGTTGGCTGCCATAGCAGTATAAAATTTACCCGCTTTACACAGTCATGTTTTGACACAAGAGGTTTACAATTCAATTTATCATTTAAAGACAAAGTTGTCTTTTCAGTGCATGTATCAATAAACTGGTTAAGTTGCAGACTTGCAGTACAAGTCTTAAATTCTGGATTGTGCATGGCTGGTCTTGCTTGTAGTGGATTTGTGTTGGGTATTTAAATTTAACAATATGTGTAATGAATTTTAAATTTATGACTTTACGCTAGTTGAGGTTGAGGCATGTTGTTAATATGGTTAACCATATTTACATGATATATATTGCTTTGCTTACTGCTTAGTGAGTCTTGTTTTAGCTTGTTTTTATGAGTTTTTACTATTGTTATTGTCAATTAGCTGCTTCATATCTTCTGGATCAACTATTGCTTCTTATAAGAAAATAATAAATTTTATTTCATTTGATCGACTACGATCGTTAAACATGTTGATTTATCTATTCTACCGCAAAAATTAGTGCATTGATGCATGAACTTAATTTATTATCAATGATAATTGGTCAGTTTTTTGTAATGTTTTTTCAGTTTCAGCTTTATTTATTATTTTTTTCTTTTATTTTGTTTGTTAATTATAAATGTAAATTGCTGCTTAAAACTTTCTAGTTCAGATGTCTAATTTGTGCATAGCACTTGTTTTCTTTCGTTGATGTACTGTAATTCTTTAAGTTAACAATCTATGATTTACATTGAATTAGTTTACAAGCGGATGACTTATACTTTTATATTTTCAGGCAAATCAGATGTCCAGGGAGCCAAGCTTTTTTGAGGTCTACAAGCGGTCTGCACCGAGCCAAGGATAATTCAGAAGAGTATATCAATGCAGAAGCAACAAAGATTGCGGTAAGCATAACTTAGCATTTAAGTTACATCAAGTTTCAAGTACAAGTGTCTTATAACTACTTTTTAGGAAGAGTATGAAAGGCGGATGACTGAGTTGCAATCTCGAGAATGGTGAAGGTAGCAGCAATCAAGATTCTGCTAACAGTATTTACTTGGATGTTGTTGGAGGTCCCAACAAGAAAGGGCGTATCTACGGATTGGGTTCACAAGCAACTAATGTTATTGGATCTTCCTCCACTCCCTTCACCTCTTCCATTGATGGAGTATCGCCAACGAGAGATTATTGCAATGCAGGCTAAAATTCAGGCTTTAACTGATGAGCTCCATCAAAAAAATATTGAGCAAGACATGATGAGACGAGAAGATGGAACAAGAACAAAAGAAGATGGAACAAGAACAGAACATGATGAGGCGAAAAAATGGATCAATGGGAGGAGAGGTTTAGGACTCTTCTTGTGGGTACTCAATTTAGAATGCCATCACCGCAACTTCACAACGTGAGCCATCCCATCCTGCACCTAGAGAAGAGGATGACCATAATGAGGATGACGATGATGCAAATTATGATGACTTAAATTTGTGATTAGGTTTATTTTTATATTTTCATTGTTAATTTAAATATTTGTAGTTACTTAAATATTTGTAATGATAATTATTACTTTGTATTTTAGTATAAAAATTTGTGATGATATGAATTGTGATTGTTGTTGCTAATGATTATTGTGATTGTTCGATCAAGTTAGTTACAATACAAAAATTACAAGTATATATTTAAAAGGGACGGTCATTTTTTTTTTGTTGAATTTGGAAATTAGAGACGGAATTAGAGACACCAGCTTTTCCGTCTCTAATTTTCAAAAATTAGAGACGGAACTAAATTTCCGTCTCGACTTAGAGACGGAAATAATTTTCCGTCTCGACTTAGAGACGGAAACATTCCGTCTCTAATTTAGAGACGGAAACATTCCGTCTCTAAATCAGAGACGGAAAATGATTTCCGTCTCTAAGTCAGAGACGGAAATTTAGTTCCGTCTCTAATTTAGAGACGGAAATTTAGTTCCGTCTCTAATTTAGAGACGGAAAATGGTTTCCGTCTCTGATTTAGAGACGGAAACATTCCGTCTCTAAATAAAAAATCCGTCTCTAATTTAGAGACGGTACTAATTTTCCGTCTCTAAACTATCAGCGACGCCACTTTTACCGACGGATGAATTTCCGTCTCTGATTCCGTCTCTAAATTTTTAGAGACGGAATTTTGGCCTTTTAGAGACGGAAAAATTCCGTCTCTAAATCTGAAATTTCTTGTAGTGTATATGTTTGTTGGACTCAACAACTTAGTGTTTATGCAATGCAATTTTTGGGCTATTTTATGACCAAGAGAGATGCATGTTGATGAGTATCCGATTTTGACTAGTTTACCTATTTTGTTTGTTTGGGCATTTATTTCCCTATATGATTGATTTTGTGGATTTATATTAACATTTATCATCAAAGTGATTTGTTTATGTGAGTTCATTTAACTTATCATCATGTGAGGGATGTTCTTTGTTATTATGGCATACAATTGCCTTTTCAAATGAGGGTTATTGTCTATTTTAATCGGGGTTATATGAGATATGTCGATATAAGTTTATTCCTGATATTTAAGGTTATCACCTCAAAAGAGATTTTCTTAAATACTATAAGAATTTTCTTGTTGTTAGCTTCACATGATGAACCTTTATATATTTTTTGTATATCCAACCCAAAGCGGGTCGTGATTTTATATTTAGGTTCTAGCTATGGCTTATGTTGGTGGCAAGTTGTTATTTAATGTCCAATTAATTGATGATAAGCATTCTTATTGTTAATTTGTATATTTAATTTGATTACAATATATATTTTTTTCGGTATTCCTTTGAACTATAATGATTAGTGAATTAAATGGTTCTCATGGTTTCTATAGTTATTTAAAAAAGCTTATATTTTTTGGGGATTTAATTTGTTGAACTTTATTTTGTTTAAGTTGATTATTACCTTTTGTGATAAATTAAATAATTACAGATATCCTTTGTATCTTGTATTGTATTGAGATTTAGTATTGTTATTTGTTGGCAATGATATTTGCTTTAATAAGATAATCTTGATTGAGACTGATTGAATAAATAGAATCTATGGATATGTGATCTATGAAGACACATGTTTTGTTAGTGTCATATGTTGCATATAAATTGACAATATACATATTATTATTAGTATATCGACCTTATTTTATTTCTTTTGGGCAATTTTTATTTTCATCTTAGTATGAACTAGTTCTTTGAAGGTCAATATAAATGTTTGTCACCAAAGTGACTAATTTATATAGATTGTAAGAAAACTGTGAAAAGACTTGAACAGAGAAAGAAAATTGGAGAGAAAATTTTTGACTGAATGAGTAATGTACATTCTGAATTGTATTTACTTCTTTTAGAGTATTTATACTATGTTTATTACAATAATGATTAAGCTATTCTAACTAACTCTAACTAATTAAGCTATTCTAACAGCATTATCTAACTTCATAATTGTGAGCTTCAAAATGTGATGGAGCTGCTGACTGAGGTGTGTATATTTAACAGACCCTGCTTGGCTGTAACTCTAGAAAAAAGACCTAATGCTAAAGGCTTGGTGAAAACATCAGTAATATGAGTATGAGTATAAACTGGGAGCAAGTGAATGAGTCTGGATTGTAATTTGTCTCGAACAATATGGCAGTTCATTTCAATGTATTTTGTGTGTTCATGAAACATAGGATTAGTAGTAATTTGTATTACAGATTGATTATCACAAAATAACAAAACAAGTAATGGATTTGAAGTGGCTAAATCTTGCATAAGGTAAACTATCCACTGAGCTTCATAAGTGGTAGTGGCCATGGACTTGTATTCAGCTTCTGTAGAAGACTTAGACACTGTAGATTAATTTTTGCTCTTCTAACGAACAAGTGAAGACCCTAAGAAGAAGCAAAAACCTGTAACAGATCTGCGGGTATCTAGATAAGCACCCCAGTTAGAATCATAGTATCCTTTGAGCTTGAAATCACTCTTAGTAGGAAAATAAAGGCTTTTAGCAGGACACTGATAGGTCTATGGCAAGTATACCAGATCGCTAAGTAATAAAAATGGTGAGATACCAGATATTGTTCTCAAGAATCAATGACCAAGTACCGATTCTCGAAACTAACTACTATTTAAACTAAGATTTGGATCAAAGTGAGCTCTAATAACAAAACAAGAGAATTACATGAACTCACACAATGACAATATTTTTGGATTTTTATACTTAGCATTTCAACAAACACGTAAAATGCAAGATGATTAGAATTTAATTAATAGAAGAGTTAGGACCAAATTTCATTTGATTTCACCTAATGCATATCAATTGAACCTAATGCAAGCTACTATTCTAATTTCGTTACTGAATTCTCTAAATTAATCAAGTCCTAATCCTTAAGTGATTCTAAGAGATAACAAGTATTAAGACTTAGAATTCAACGGGTAATGAGCAAATCAATGACTATTCCTAGCCTAGAGATAAGCAAGGTTCATAATCTCATAGCACAATTATACATCAAATTTTCATTCAACATATAATCCATAAATCATTCCAAAGAGGATCAATCCTTAGAAAGCATTAAGAAAAGATATTAAAAACTCAAAACAAAATATCAACTTGTATTAAGTGAATCCAATATCAAATACAAACAAGTTCCATCAAAATCCACCTAATCCCAACAAAGGGAAGTTTTAGCTAGACATGGAAACAAGAACAAAAGCTAAATTAAGAGGAGAGAAATAGGAAAACGCCATGGGTTGATGAAAATCTCCCACGTTTCCACATTTCGTCCCTTCACATCACCCAATATGACTTCTGTCTATCCTCTGATGCGTCTGACGATTGCCTCTCTTCATTTAGGTCAGAAATGATGAATTTATATTCTAGTATGGGCGTCTAGGCGTTGCGTCTGTAGCGCCTAGGTACTGAACATCCAGAGCGTATTTTACTTGTATAAATATGAGCGCCTAGTAGCTGAACGTCCAGGATGTTTTCTGATGTCTTCAAGGGTGCCTAGGCGCTACTTCTGTAGTGCCTAAGCGCTTAGTGTCCAGCAAAATTGCTCTTGATCTTCCTTCAAGGTTTTAAGTCATCTTTTCTTGAGTGCTTTCCTACAAAAACAATTTAAAATAATGAGGATTCTTCATCCTTTCGATTAACTAAGCTCAATCATAACCCTAAATCAAACATTTTAAAATATTAGAGCAACAAGACGTAAAGAGAGTAAAATGAGGGAGATTAATTCAAAAATAAAAGATATAAAACCATGTCTGTAGCGTGGTTATCACTTCCCCCAAACTTAACCTTTTCCATGTCCTCGGGCAAAGAAACAAAGCAATAGGCAAAACAACCATCCAAACAGTCCTAAGAGTTTAGCCATCAACTGTGCAACTTGAGGTTCAAAGGGAATGAGAAGTCGGAGTCATACCAACAATACACTGATCAATCACAACTTGGAAGTTAATGGATTTGGCAACTAAAGCATGCAAAGTGATTTGTTTTATTAACCTCTTATTTAGGTAGATGCACTCGCATTCTCTCTTGTATTTGAGCTTGTGTTTCTCTCAGTCAACATAATTTGAGCCCACCCCCCATGAATTTGATTTTCATCTCAAACATACAAGCTCATGATTCACACAATGTAACAATCAGAAGGACTTAATTCAAGGCTGCATTGGTGCTAAGGTACAAGGTAGATAAAATGAACATGTAAACTACTACTTTAGAGAGCAAATGAGCATTGGTACTTCTAACAAATCGTCAACTCACAAATCTCGTACTTTTCAAATTCTCTCTTCCCCTTCTTTTTTTATATCTCCCCAGTAACTACATGGTCTTAAAGGGGTACCTGATCATTGTGTCAAGTATTTCCCTAGTAATCCATCAGTCTCAAAGGGGTACCCATTCAACAAGTCAACTCTTTTTTATGCCATTATAGATTTCAAGTTGAACAATCAACCCAACATAAAATCATCTCACTCCAAACTTAATTTCTTGTTAACTCCTTAATATATTAATTCTAATGCTCACGTAGCTCCTTCAGATGGGTCAGATGTTACTTATGTGGCTAGGCTCAATTAGAAGGATTTAACAAAGAAAGAGGATCATTAGACTCAAGGGCAATGCAAAAGATGTGATAATTGGGTTAGCTTTTGGCTACTAGCTTAACAAACAAAATGTCTTTATCATGTTCAAACATTGTGCAAATCAAGAGAGTATTAGAGAATCAGGCAAATTTAGGAGAGTAAAGCCTCAGAAGTGTCCCTTCAGCAATAAAATCATGTTGGAGGCTCAATACTCATACCCAAGACAAGGAATGCAAACTAATCACAAAAATGGTGCTAATTCATTAATAACCAAGTAGCAAGATTCATGTATGTATGGTATGAAACCATTTCTAATGAGCTTCAAGCAACAAGATCACATAATTTTCAGGTTCCACAATTAGGCATACATGCAAGTTGATTGATTCCATCACAACAAGATCATAATTTTTTTATTTTTTTTAAACAAGCTTGCAATTAAAAGAAATAAGGACGGACAAAAACAGAGGAAGGTTAAAAGAACAATGTTCATGGCATGAAAAGATAACCTTCCCCAAACTTATTCTCGTGCTTGTCCTTTAACACTTTAACAGCAAAAACTATGGAAATGCAAAAATATTAAAAACAAGGCTAATGAAATTAAGTCTAATAATGACAATGGAAAAATAAAGGAAAATGAAAAGAGAAACTCCCCCCGCAGGCCACTGTGAGTAGGAAATGAGCAAGGGTACTCAAGCATCACTGTCCTTGCTACCATCTCCATCAATGCCAGCTCCTTCTTCACTCTGCGAGTCCTTTCGGGAAGTGGCATTCCACCCAAAGAGTCGGGATCGACATTCAACTGAATGGCTAAGTTCCTCAGCATCACTTCTAACACTTAGTTAGATTAGACAACATAGCGCTCGAGATGCTGAATGTGTCTCTCCACTCCACTAGAAGAAGGCTCAGGGCGTGGATGAGGTGGTCTAGCTGCATAGGCTCGAGCTACTGGAGGACTCTGAGTGGGGTCATCCTCTTGCAAGTAGCGGTTGATCATGACCACGTCCATAGCTAGAGCTGGTCTGATTGAAACATCTCTACTGATCTCTACCCCAGCTGCCCGACATAGCTGCGTGATAAGGCTGGGGTACCATAAACGAGACCGCTGGGTCCTACTCTGTGCTAGAATTTGTATGTTACGGGAGATCAGTAAGCCTACGTCCACTTATCTTCCAGTGACAATGGCAAAAATTAGCAGTGCCCGGTCTCTCGTCACCTCTTGATGGTGAGAGTTGGGGAAGAATCCAGCTTCAAAAACGTGCACCAGGCTTTGGGAATTGGGAACAAGTCGGACTTCTTCAAAAATTTAGGGTGGTCTTGAACATCAAGTTCCCACTAGGCTCCCTGCCTGCATATGGTTCACAACACGAGGTCAGGGTTTAATGCATCCTGCTTTAGCGTTGTGTAGCCACAATCGCCCACTGCTTCTGGTGTTTCTAGGAATTGGTCCAGAGTGCGCGCATCAAATAAAATGCAATGCCCCCGAACATATATGCATTTGTATAAAATTCACAAACAATTGAGGCTGAGCCATCTATTGGTAGCTTACAAAGCTTTGACCAATTCCGTCTTAGGATCTAGTTGAAAATCTCATCACAGTCACCGTTGGCCGGAAAGATACCTCGCTCTGGCACAAATCCCCAATTATAGAGGATATCAGTGAGGCATTTCTCATTTTCCTCAGAAAGAAAAAAGTCGGCATTGAATGACGCCGGTTGGTGCGAGCTTTCAACTTGGGAAATACATTTTCGCTTGGGTGCGAGCTTGGGTGCCATTAATCTGGAAATTGAAACAGAGATAGCCTGAGTGTATAATCCAGAAATTCAAACCCTATCACACAGTACCAATTTTTTTTTTCACATTACACATTGCACATAGGATAGCAATTCACCAAATACATATCAAATCAGAGCATGCAGAAATAGAGCACACCAACAAAACCAAAAATCACCTATGGCTAGAAATAGAGCACACCAACGAAATCAGAAAATCCAAATCAAATCACCCAAAATTTGGATTTGGAAACTAATCAAAAGAACTCATGACCAGGGCAAATTAAAAGGGCAAAATATTCAACGTTTCTCCCACCAAACCCTCAGTCCAAAATATAAAGCATCCCTCTTCTTATATGCAAAGTACCCAAATCACCCCAACTCAAAATAAGCAACATGTCAACACAAGCCATTTGAAAAGCAATAATTTGGAGTACCCAGTGCAAGAAAATGAAGCATTAAGAGGAGAAAGACAGAGATATATACATGGAGTTGAAACAAACGTGAGATGAAAGGAGAACGAGAATGAGAGGGAACGTAAGAGAACCAATGTGTGATAGGGTGAAAGGAATGTGAGTAAGATGGAGAGAACAAGTGAGAAAGAATGAGAAAAAGGTGTGAGAGGGTTATGTTGGAGGAGAAAGCAAAGGGGAAAGTGTTGAGAGGGAGAAAGAAAGAAGGGGAAGAGTGAAAATGAAAGTGGGGGAAACTGCGTTTAAAAACGCAGATCTGCATATAGCGCCTAGCCACTGACAATCAAAAACCCTTTCTTCATTACCTCTCTTTTTTTTTTTTTTTTTTTGGCGCCTAGACGCTTATACTGTAGCGCCTAGGCGCTAAGTGGATAGAAGGACTTTGGTCATAGTGCCTAGGCACTTCGATCACAGTGCCTAAGCGCTGAAGTGGAAATAAGGAATTTACCTTCTGATGCCTTGAGCGCCTAGGCGCTACAAATTCAGTGCCTAGGCGTTCAAGACATTGTTGCTACTACCTAAATTATTGACCACTTCTCTGAATTCCCATTGAAAACACCTTAATCCAGCTCACTTTCTCCAGATTTTCAATCTCCAAAAACCTACCATACAAGAACTAATAATAAAATGAAAAAGAAAAAAAAAGAAAAAAAAAGATATAAAAACACGAACATATACAAATACAAAACCAAACTTGGGTTGCCTCCCAAGAGCGCTTGTTTAACGTCCTTAGCTTGACGGTGCGCTACTTCAAGTGAAGATCAAGTTGATGGACTCCCTTCTTCGCTCAACATCTCCCCCAAAGTAGAGTTTGAGCCTTTGCCCATTCACTTTGAAGCTTCTACTAGAGTTCAGATCCTTCACTTCCATTGCACCATTAGGAAGCACTTGCTTAATCTCAAAGGGCCAGACCACCTAGACTTGAGCTTTCCAGGAAACAACTTCAATCTTGAATTAAATAACAACACTAATTGTCCTTCCTAAAACTCTTTCCACACAATCCTCTTGTCATATCATTTCTTTGTATTTTCCTTGTAGATCTTGGCATTCTCATAGGCAAAATTCTGTAATTCTTCAAGTTCACGAAGCTGTAAGATTCTTAACTTACCCGCTTTGTCCAAATCGAAATTCAAATACTTTGTTGCCCATAATGCCTTGTGTTCCAACTCAAGGGCCAAATGGCAAGCTTTGTCATAAACCAATTGGAATGGAGACATGCCAATCGGAGTCTTGAAGGCTGTCCTATATGCCCAAAGAGTATCATCCAGCTTTATTGCTCAATTTTTCCTAGAAGAATTTACCGTTTTCTCCAAAATTTGCTTCAATTGGCGATTAGACACCTCAACTTGGCCACTAGTTTGTGGGTAATATGGAGTGGCAACTCTATGGTAAACATAATACTCTTTCAGCGAAGTCTTTAGCTTCCTATTATAGAAATGGGTTCCCTCATCACTAATCAATGCTCTAGGTACCCCAAACCTTGAAAATATGTTCTTCTTCAAGAAAATGATCATCACTTTTGCATTATTGGTTGAGGTTGCAACAACTTCCACCTATTTTGATACATAGTCGACAGCCACCAAGATGTAAACCTTAGAAAATAAAGAAGGAAAATGGCTCATGAAGTCAATACCCCAAACATCAAATACTTTAACTTCTAAAATGAGATTTTGGGACATCTTATTCCTCTTTGATATGTTTCCGGTCCGTTGGCATCTATTATATCTCTTGACATAAGCAAATGCATCCTTAAAGAGTGATGGGCTAAATAACCTGGATTGTAAAACCTTCATTGTTGTCCTATCTCCACAAAAATGTCCACTATACCCAGAATTGTGACAATGCCACAAAATTTGTTCTTGCTCTTCCTCGAGTACACATCTTCTCAATAGATCATCAACACCCTTCTTGTACGGAAATAGTTCGTCCCACACATAAAACTTGGCTTCATAAAAGAACCTTTTCCGCTATTGTGAGTTGAAGTCCACGGGAACTTCCTTGCCAACCTTGTAGTTGGCTATATCGGCATACCATGGCAAACTCACCACGGCCAATAACTGCTCATCAGAAAACTAATCATTGATTGGTCTTTTCTCCTCATTTTGTTCTGTACTTTCCAACTGAGATAAGTGATCAGCCACTGAATTCTCAGTTCCTTTCTTATCTTTTATCTCTAGATCGAACTCTTGAAGCAATAAAATCCATTAGATAAGCCTTGGTTTCGAATCTTGCTTGGCGAATAAATACCAAATAATTGCATGATCCGTGTACACAATCACCTTGGTACCTACCAAATAAGAATGAAATTTGTCAAATGCATAAAGAACATCCAATAGTTCTTTTTCAATAGTTGCATAATTAAGTTGTGCAACATTCAAAACATGACTCGTATAGTAAATTACATGCAATAACTTATTTTTTCCTTTGGCCTAAAACTGCATCTACAACAGTGTCACTAGCATCACACATGATTTCAAATGGCAAACTCTAATCGGGTGCAATGATAATTGGTGCAGTGGTTAG
Organism: Ormosia emarginata; assembly: GCA_029884605.1. Classification (NCBI taxonomy): domain Eukaryota; kingdom Viridiplantae; phylum Streptophyta; class Magnoliopsida; order Fabales; family Fabaceae; genus Ormosia; species Ormosia emarginata. The sequence continues at coordinate 13,582,980 of JAQQTP010000077.1, read as the reverse complement.
TTTATGCTTTAAAATGTTAAAAGCTATCATATATGCATCATGAAAATTGAATAGAGCATCTTTTACAAGGAAATCACTAAGAGGTTTAGAAATTTTTGAAAAGTCTTTTATGAATCTCCTGTAAAAGTCAACATGTCCTAAAACTACGGATGCCCTTTACATTAGTGGGAGGTGGAAGTTTTTTAATAACTTCAATCTTGGCACGATCAACCTTTATCCCTTGAACAGAGATACGGTGCCCTAAGACAATTCCCTCTCTCACCATGAAATAACATTTCTCCCAATTTAAAACCAAATTTGACTCTTCACATCTTTTCAACACTAATGACAAGTTATGCAAACAATTATCAAAAGAATAGTCAAAGATAGAGAAGTCATCCATAAAAACTTTGATGTGTTTTTCAATCATATCAGAGAAGATAGACATCATACACCTTTGAAATGTGGCTGGTGCATTGCAAAGTCCGAACGACATTCTTCTGTAGGCGAACACTCTATAAGGGCATGTAAAAGCAGTCTTCTCCTGATGTTCGAGAGCCACCAGAATTTGGTTATAACCGGAGTATCCATCTAGAAAGTAGTAATACTCATGGCCAGCCAACCGTTCGAACATCTAATCAATGAAAGGAAGAGGGAAGTGATCCCTCCTTGTAGCATCATTCAGCTTCCTATAATCGATGCTCACTCTCCATCCAGTTACAATCCTAGTGGGAATCAACTCATTATTTTCATTTCTGATTATTGTTGTCCTACCCTTCTTAGGCACAACTTGGACGGGACTAACCCAAAGGCTATTCGAGATAGAGTAAATAAGCCCAGCATCAAGAAGCTTAAAAATCTGCTTCCGAACCACCTCCTTCATTACCGGATTAAGCCTCCTTTGTGGTTGCACGACTGTTTTATAGTTCTCCTCCATGAGAATTTTGTGTATACATAAAGAAGGACTTATCTCTTTTAAGTCTCTGATCGACCATTCAATAGCTTCCCTACGATCCTGCAACACTCTCAACAGTTTTTCCTCCTCTAATTTACTCAACTCAGAGCTAATGATGATAGGATAAGAGTTTTTCTCACCAAGAAAAGAGTATTTCAAATGTGTGGGTAATGGCTTGAGTTCAACCTTCGGTGCTTTATTTTTTTGTTTTGGTTGGCTTCTTTTTTTCCTTTCACTAATTTCTCTCATTCCAGTTGTGCATTCTTAGGATAGGGAGATGATGCTTCCAACAAGCTAATTACTTCTCTAACCAATGAGTCATCCTCTTCTTCAACTTCTTCCTTTGAATCAATAAGAACTTTTTCAAGAGGCAAAGATGGGTTGTTTTCCCTATATGACTTGGAGATAAGAGATTCAAGTACATCGATGCTAAAGCATCCTTCTCTATCTCCCGAATGCTTCATAGCCTTAAACACATTAAAAGTGACAGCTTCATCTTGGACCTTCAAAGTCAAAGTTCCATCCGCTACATCAATAAGAGCTATCCCGGTTGTAAGGAATGGCTGACCTAATATCAATGGAATGTCTTCATCCTCTTCCTTGTCTAGAACAACAAAATCTATATGGATGCTTTAGCATGTCTCCATCCTCAAAGGAATGGCTGACCTAATATCAATGGAATGTCTCCATCCACTTTCACCAAGACGTCTTCAACTACTCTATATGGATGCTTCAGCAACCTATCCACAAATTGGAATGTTGTCATGGTAGGCTTTATTTGTTCAATCCCCAACTGCTTGAAAATGGACAAAGGCATGAGACTTATGCTTACTCCAAGATCGCATAGAGCTTTACCAAATGTTCTATCACCAATGGTGCAAGGAATTGAAAAACTCCTGGGATCTTTAAGCTTCAGAGGGAGTTTCTTTTGTAAAATTACACTGCACTCCTCTGTGAGCATAATAGTTTCCTCATTCCCAATCCTTCTCTTCTTAGACAACAACTCTTTAATAAATTTCACATAAGAAGACATTTGTTCTAGAGCTTCAACAAACAAAATATTGATTTGCAGCTTGTTAAACATCTTTAGAAACTTTCCAAATTGTTTTTTGTCTTGCTCTTTCTTGAGTCATTGAGGGAATGATAACTTGATAGTTGACAGTGGCATCTTCACTTCTTGTTCCTTGTGTGACTCTTTTTCATTAGAGTCATTGGACAAAGCACCTTGAGATACTTCAACTTCCTCATAAGGCACTTCTTCACTAAGTTTCTCAACTTTTCCTACACTCTTTTTCTCTTTCCTTAGTTGAGGTTCAATTACTTTCTCACTCCTAGTTGTTATGACTTTCACATGCTCATTTCCTCTAGGATTTGGGTCTGTGTCACTTGGAAATAAACTTAGAGGTCTCTCTGAAAGTTGTTTTGCAAGTTGGCCCACCTGAGTTTCTAGATTACGGATTAAAGAATCTTGATTTCTAAACTCCGCTCTTGTCTCTTCCATAAAATCAGTAGTTTTTTGAACAATGGATAAGGTTTGTGTAGCCAATTTCTCCAAGGCTAACTTCCAAGAAGCCTTCTTTTCATTAGACTGAGGTTAAGAAGATGAATGACCTTGATATGATGAATTTTAAGGGTGTTCTTGATATCTCATCTGCTGTCTTGGTTGAGCTTGATTGCCTTGGTTACTCCACGAAAAGTTTGGGTGATTCCACTACCTCGGGTTGTAAGTGTTGGAGTAGGGGTTATTATGTTGCCTTGGAAGATTGTTCATAAAGTTAACTTGCTCTTGAGATGGAGGTTCAAACATTTTTCCTGGCAATCCACAATTCCATGTTCACCTCCACAGAAATCACAAACCCCAGGAGTATTACTCATCACATTTACACTAAGAGTGTCAACCTTTTTCGTGAGATTCTCAAGTTGTTGAGTCAAAATCTTGTTCTGAGCCAACAATGCATTTATTGAATCAATCTCTAAGTACCTTTTCTTTACCACAGCTATTTCACATTCCTCTGGTAGTCATTGTTGGCCATCATCTCAAACAAATCTCAAGCTTCCTCTGGAGTTTTATAATTCAAAGCCCCACCTACTGCAGCATCAACCATGGCTCTAGTCTAGGGTAACATGCCATTATAAAAACTCTGCACCTGGATCCAGAAGTCAAAATAGTAGTGTGGGCATTTTCTCAATATTTTATTATATCTCTCTCACGCTTCACTGAAAGACTCCCTATCAAGCTTCCTGAATGACTCCGCCTTAGACAGAAGGAAATACCTTGTCAAAAATTTTTGAACCAAAATTACCCAAGTAGTTATGCTTCCTCTTGCCAATGAGTCCAAGCAGCTCTTAGCTTTGTCCCTCACAGAGAAAGAAAACAATCTCAGACGAATAGCATCCTCACTCACTCCATTCAACTTCACAGTATCACAAATTTGAAGGAACCCTTGTATGTGTGCATATGGGTCCTCATTATCGAATCCCCCAAACTGATTGTTTTGAATCAAATGGAGTAGAGTCAGCTTCAACTCGAAATTGTTTGTTTGAACTGGAGGTCTTGTTATGCTTGCTTCACACTTATCCATGTTAGGAATTGAGTAATCCATGAGAGTCCTAACATATGGTTGTGGTGGTGGAGGATCTACATTTTCTCCATTGTCTGCCATGTCTTCAACAACTACTTGAGTGCCACCAAAATTCCTTCTTCATTCTCTAGTTTGCTTTCTCAAAGCTCTTGCGGTTCTTTCTATTTCAGAGCAAAAAATAAGGTTGTTAGGATGAATGGTACCTCGCATACAACAAAGGCACAATGTCAGGACAAAAGTAACTAATCAAAATGCATAAATTTAAATAGAAAATTCTAAATGTACAAAAAATAAGATAAATAAAGAAAACTAAACACAATAATAACTAAATGGAAGAAAGAAAAATGTTTAAATTAATAGCTACCTTCGATATTATCGATATTGGTAAAATCGATCTCCGGTAACAGCGCCAAAAACTTGATGGAACCACGACAATTATACTGAATCGTCAAGTAATAAAAACGATGAGATGCCAGATATCGTTCTCATGGATCAATGACCAAGTACCGATTCTCAAAACTAACTACTATTCAAACTAAGATTTGTATCAAAGTGAGCTCTAATAACAAAACAAGAGAATTACATGAACTCACACAATGACAATATTTTTGGATTTTTATAGTTAGCATTTCAACAAACATGTAAAATGCGAGATGATTAGAATTTAATAAATGGAAGAGTTAAGACCAAGCTTTATTTGATTTCACCTAATGCATATCAATTGAACCTAATGCAAGCTACTATTCCAATTTTGTTACCAAATTCCCTAAATTAATCAAGTCCTAATTCCTTAGGCAATTGATCCTTTGTTCCCAATTAAAACCCTTAATTCCTTAAGTGATTCTAAGAGATAACAAGTATCAAGACTTAGAATTCAATAGGTAATAAGCAAATCAATGACTATTCCTAACCTAGAGATAAGCAAGGTTCATAATCTCATAGCACAACTATACATCAAATTTTCATTCAACATATAATTCATAAATCATTCCAAAGAGGATCAATTCTTAGAAAGCATTAAGAAAAGAGATTAAAAACTCAAAATAGAATAACAACTTGTATTAAGTGAATCCAATATCAAATACAAACAAGTTCCATCAAAATCCACTTAATCCCAACAAAGAGAAGTTTTAGCTAGATGATGAGCGATGTCGTACTCGCCTCAAAATAAACTAGGATTTATAATTGAATATAGCATAGTGCATAACCTAGGTCATCTCCTAAGGATCATTTCAGATTTCTCAAGAATATTAGAAGTTATCAATAGGTAGGGGGTTTTGTCCATCAAGTGGCAGAAAACGAATTCAACTAGTAATTAGAAGAAAATTCAATTATGGAAACACCAATCCAAGGACTTCAATTCAAGTGGCAGAGTTAATCATAGCTCAAAAAGAATGGAATTATGTTTGCATACCTCTATTAATTCGAATTCAACTAGATAATCAACTAGCAATTCATCAACTAAAACAGAATCACAATCACAATTCTTGATTAAAATTGATTTTGGGAACAAATTCAAATTAACATGAATTATTAATCGATGATCTATTCTCCATTAGATTCAGATTAATCAATCTTCATTCTATTTTCAATTTCGAATTTAGATCTAGATCACAATTGAAGAGGGAGAAGAGGATAGAACACAAACAGAAATCAAATTTAAACAATAGAACTCAAAACTCTAACCACAATCATTGAATTCCTTGGATTGATTGAATCTTTAGCCTTCCATGGCCATCACCATTGGAAAGATAAAGAACCTTCAGAGAGGAGAGAAAATGAAAATAGAGAAGATGAAAAGAGAGAAAAGAATTGTTTCTCAATCTGTAAAACTCAACAAAACAATTCAAAAAGGTGTTTTTCGTATTCTGCCTTAACCTATTTGTAACTAAAAATTCTTCTATAATTCCTAATCTACCCCTGGCCTAAACTGTAGCCCTCTGAATAAGCTTTTTAAAGACATAATTTGCCTTATTTGGGCTTAAATTGAGAATGTTAAGCCCAAATCAGTGAGGGAAGGTCCAAGCTTTATGACAGCAACAGCATCCTAACTTTGAGGCTCAATTTTGCCCTGAATCCAGTTGAAATAGAAAAACTGCATTACACTCAAAATTGTGTATCTTCGTCTCAGATTTCAGGGGACACCAAGATCATCTAATTGTGACATTTGTAGCCTAAGATATGGCCTGTATAAGACAGAAAAGTCAAAATGAGCTAAATTCCAAAAATTAATGAAGCTTTTGCAACTAAGCTCATTGAAACCCAATCATCTAAACCTCACTCAAAAACATAATATTGGATACAATTATCATCAATTAGGCTAAATATAAAGCAATAATGAATGCCTCAAAATTGATTGATCACTAGACATGGAAACAAGAACAAAAGCCAAAATAAGAGAAGGGAAATAGGACAACTCTATGGGTTGATGAAAATCTCTCACGTTTCCATGTTTCGTCCCTTCACGTCACCCAATGTGGCTTCTATCTATCCTCTGACGCGTTTGACGGCTGCCCCATTCATTTAAGTCAGAAATAATGAATTTATATTCTAGTATGAGTGTCTAGGTGTTGCATCTGTAGCGCCTAGGCACTGAACATCCAGAGCATATTTTCCTTGTATAAATATGAATGCCTAGGCGCTTCGTTCTGAGTGCTGAGGCGCTGAACATCCAAGATATTTTTCTTCAAGGGCACCTAGGCGCTGCTTCTGCAGTGTCTAGGCGCTGCAAAAGTGTCCAGCAAAATTGTTCTTGATCTTCCTTCAAGGTTTTAAGTCCTCTTTTCTTGAGTGCATTCCTGTAAAAAAATAATAATTTAAAATAATGAAGATTCTTCATCCTTTCGATTAACTAAGCTCAATCACAACCCTAAATCAAACATTTTAAAATATTAGAGCAACAAGTAGTAAAAAAAGTAAAACGAGGGAGATTAATTCAAAAATAAAAGATATAAAACCATGTATATAGCATGGTTATTAGACACCCTTTGATATACCTTAACACCATGAGAGTAGCTTGCTAATGAATTGTAGTAAGACAATTAAGAAATTAGCTCAGCTGACTAACAACAAAAGAGATGTCAGGCTAGGTGGTTTTGAGATACAACAAGCTTCTATTCAATCTCTTGTAAGCTGAAATATCAAATAAAAGAGAGCATGTATTCTTATGAAGCTTGACTATATAGTCCATATGTATACTGGTAGGTTTAGTTCCTAAAAGCCCTGTATCGTGAAGAAACTCCAAGGCATACTTTCTTTGATAAAGAGCTATACCCTATTGAGTTCTTGTTATCTTCATTCCCATAAAAAAATTTAGAGGACCAATATCTTTGATCTTGAACTTTTCATCAAGAAGCTATTTCATATTCTCAATTTCTATAAGACTATTTCCTATAAGAAGAAGATCATCCACGTAGACCAGGATACCAGTAAATGCAGAAGAAGTGCTTTTGATAAAAAGGGAATAATATACTCTTGATTGTTTAAAACCAAAATCTGTTAGTATAGTAGTTAACTTGAAATTCCATTGCATTTTATCTTGTTTAAGACCATAGAGACTTTTATGAAGTTTACACACTTGTTAGGGATGATCTAAAGAAAGCCATGGGGGTATGGTCATATAGACCTCTTCATGAAGGTCACCATGTAAAAGGGTTGTATTGACATCCAGTTGGTGTAGGTGCCACTAATATGTTGCAACTAAGCTTAATAACACTCTGATGGTAGTCATTTTTGCTACTAGGCTGAATGTCTCCAAGTAATCAATACTAGGAGTTTGAGTGTATCCCTTTGTCACTAACATGGCTTTATGCCTTTCTATAGAACCATCAGGTTTATAATTTAGCTTAAAAACCTACTTACAACCTATGACCTTTTTACCAAGAGGCAAATCAGTAAGAATCCAAATTTTACTCATATCTAGAGCAGACAATTCAGTTGCAATGGCATCCCTTCAACATTAATGAGCAACAACTTCTTTATAAGATGATACTTAAAAAGAAGAAATGGCTAGAGAGAACTGTTTATGTGATGGAGACAATGTATCATATGACAAAAAATTAGAAAGAGGATATTGCTTACCAGAAGATGGGATAGAAGCTGCTAAGTTAGCTAAAATACAATGATAATCCTACAAATAGGTAGGTGGTCTTCTAGTCCTTTGTGATTGTCTAGGTATAGTGGGAGATGAAGTTGATTCTACTATATTAGTAGTAGGATGAATAATGTTAAGATCAGTGATGGAATTAGGTAAAGTAGAGGAAAAAAAAAGGAAAATGAGCAAGACTGAGATCAAGGGAAACAAAAGGATCAAGAGCTAAAGGATTAAAAAGAGACATATTAGAACAATCAGGAGTGAGAGAAGAAACAAAATGAAATGGAAAAGATAATTCATGGAATGAGACATTTCTGGAAATAAAGATCTCCTTAGAATGTAAACCATACAGAATGAAGCCTTTAGTACCATGTTTGAATCCTAGAAACACCGACTTTCTAGCTTGGGGATCAAGTTTATTACTTTGAGCGAGTAAGGTAAAAGCACAGCATAAAGAGATAAACACCCTGAGGTTGATGAGATCAGGCACATGACCAAATAAAGCTATATATGTGATAAACATAATTCTCATACATTAGTTAACCATCATATTTAGTCTCTTAGACCTTTTATGTGTTTAACTAATTGGTCTTGACCAATTTTCTGTATTTCTTTTCTTGTTGGGTTTACTGGTGATCCCTTGACCACCTCAGCATAAGGCCTGGGTTGCATCTGCATCTGCGCCATAGCCTGTTGGTGTTGTCTAGCCCTTTGGGCTTTTTTCCATTGGGTCTTAGACATATATAGGCTTAATCCTTGGTTCGAAGCCTGACCTGCACTTCAACTCCAAGTGTTGGGCTTAATAACACTTCCTCCCATGGGATATTGCATCCCTAGTTCAAACTTGTGCCAGTTTGGCTTGTTTTGGGAAGTTTTCTAAACATTTGGGCTATTTTTGTACCACTTATTACTGGCCATGTTTATTGGTGGCAGTCTCATCTTTCCTTTCCTCGATGTTTTAGTTGGATCACCCATCACCATTGCCTTCTAGTTAATGGGTTGATTGTAGATCTCGATCCTGTCATGACTTTTCACAGAAGCCTTTTACTTTTGCTTTTTGGCTACTTCAAAAGACTTAGCAGCTAGTCTGTCGAAGACAACACTGCATCTAGGACACAGGGACACCTCCCTTTCTCCTTCCTTTTTTTTTTGAGCAAGAACTCCACGAGAGTTTCTCCATCCTTTGGATAGACCTCTTCCACGGTGGCATCGAATGCATCAAGGTTAACCTCATCCTTGAACTCTAGAATAGACTTTTCAACTACATCTACCATGTTCACTTGCAAGAAACTAACAAGCTCAATGTAGTTGGAATTTACTTCAAACGGGTATGTGTCAACCTTCATTTCTTTCTTTTTCTCTTCAAGTTTTAATTTTCATTCCTTGATGCTTCTTTAGATCAAATCCCTGAAATGAACACAGTTGTTAGTCGAATGACCATACTTACGATGATATTTACAATATTTTTGACCTTTTATTTCTTCCAAAGAAGGGATTTTATGATCATCAGGAAGGTTGATTTGCTTATCTTTTAGTAACACATTGAAGATCTGATCAGCCTTAGTTATATCGAAAGCGTATAATTGCCTGTTTAAGGATTTCATTGTATCCTTAGTTCGAACAAGTTTTAAATACAAACAGACATAATGAGGACCAAATTTTAATTCTGTAATATTAACTTCATTATCCTCATCATATTTAGCCTTATCTATTACAACATAGGTCACTTTATCATCTTTCGATTGTGTAAAATATTTTTCATGCATGTCAAGTGTTTCAACATAAGCAATTTTCTCTCTCCTGATATGTTTCTTGACCCTTTCTTTTTTGAGTCTTAATTACTCAATATGTCTCACCTTATCAACAAGTTGAGACATATCCAACAGTTGCTGGTTTATCAATTTCTTTCTAATGGAACAATCTAATCCACCAATAGCCATTTTGACCACTTCGACTCTAGAATCACCGTGAAGCATCTAGCTTTCATTTGTCTAAATCTTGCTAGGTAGTCATCTTTGGATTCACCATTATTTATTTTAATATTAAATAGATCCATTAGACTTACATTAGTGTCTCCTCTAAAGAACTATTTATGAAAGTTTCTTTTGAGTTGATTCCAAGAGTGAATTGAATTAGGTGTGAGGGTTGTAAACCAAGTAAATACATTCTTGGTTAAAAAAAATTAAGAAAATATTTCATTTTTAAATATTCATTAGTGGTTATATCCCCTGCTTCGATTGTGTGTCGAGTAATATGTTCGACTGTGGACTCTTCACTCTCACCAACAAACTTAGTTGAGATTTTTGGGGCTTTTCATGCCCTAGACAATTCTGCTTATTGGATAAATTCTAGGAATGCTAACACGAAATAAGGTTGGTTTGCATATCCTACATTAAAATCATACTTATTTAATACTTGCTCAATCACTTTATTAATATTTTGATGCCCCCCAAGATTGTTTTTTCTAATTCTCCTAGGAGGTTGTCAGCATTCTAATTTCGATTAACTAATTGAAGGCCTATATTTTGGCCAAGTTGGTTTTCTATTGGCTGATTATCATCAACTTGGTTATTAACATTTGAGTTATTTATCAATTGATTATTATCTTAGAATGTCGGTTGAGTATTTCCTCTTCGATTGCCAATAGATTCGTCTAGATATCCAAACACAAGAAATCCTACTCATTTGTCTGGCCAACATTGTGTAGGTATTATTAGTTAACTCTATGAGTGGGGTTATGACAATGGTCATCTGCTAAGTTAGCATATGAACCATTTCATTATTACTTTTAGCAATTTGTTGTCTGATATTATTAAGGGTTGTATTTGTGTTTCCAAAAGGGATCAAAGATATATCCCTTGGCAAATTTGGGAAGACATGAGTTGTTCCCACCTTTAGCCTATTAGTTCTTATTCCACTAGTTCATGCCCCTTGGCCATTGGTACCTACCACTTGGTTTCTAGGTGAAACATTTAGTATTGTGCTTGTGTATGTAGCCTGTACAGTTCCTATATTTTGTGTAACATTTTGGGGTGTGAGCCCAAGAGGCAACCCATATAAAGGTGTTGTTCGATTCACCCCAAGACTACTATTTTCCAAGTTGGAAATAGGGATTCCTGCGGTTGATATGATTCCTGTGGTTCGATTTACCCATCTCTAGTACTTACTGGTTTATTTTTTTATAAGAATGTCAGGAAGAATTTCAAATAGGATACAAAGATATGAAAATTGAAATTAAAGTGTAATAGTATTATAGCAGTTAAGAAAGCAAATAAAAGCAGTAAAGACGCAATCGAAATAAACTTACTTGAAAGTTAAAATAGCAGTAAAGAAAACAGTTACAAGAAAGCAATTAAACTGCATAAAACGTAAAGTATAGAGAAATAAAGTACTGCAAAATAAACTGTACGTGAAAGATAAATTGTAAAATGATAAATAAAAACAATAAAAGAAAAGCAATACAAATGTAGTGAAAATAAATGTGCAAGGGAGTACAGTTAACAAAAAGATAAAGTTACAAAAGAATAAAAAAAGAAAATAAATAAAAGAAATTAAAAAAATCAAATGATCTCGAGAAAATCACTCGATCAGGAGTAGAAGAGAATTAGTAGAAAGACTGGAAATGGAAATAAACTTGAACTAAATTTGCATTAAAATTGTAAAGTTTACAGAAATAAAGCAGGATGGAAACATACTTGGTTCTATCTCAGTTTACTTGTTTACGTCAGAGTGACAAAGAGCATGTTTAGAGATTTGTACAAGTGAATGAATTCCCCCTATATGTTTATATCCTCTTGGTATTTATAGAAAACATAAGTAACTACCTCCTTTATAAGGTTTTGACAAGTATTTAAAACAAAAAAAATTACTTAATCATTGTCAGCAATTTTCGCATTGCAAGTAACTGCCCATTTTTTGTCAACAATCATCGTCTTGTCTAGATCTTGCACTTGTAACTGCTGTTAATTTCTAATTTTAATTCAAGTTCAATCTTATCCAAATTTAAATTTAAATCTCTAGGCGGCTATTATCTTCTTGATCGAAATCTTTACTTATGTCTTCAAAAAAAATCTCCCAAATATAGTTACTTGCGTTCTAAATCTCAAATTTCAAGATCAAGTCAGAATTATCATTTTGACAACTTAACTTCCACAATTTCGATTCGAACACAATCAAAGTATTTGTATTTTTTTTCAAATTCACAAATATAACTCATGATAACTTAGTGGATATTATTCATATTAAACTTTCGAATATAACTCGAAATTATCTTAATCGTAAAGTTTTATTTTATACCAACATATAAATAACTCAATTTCTTCTTGAGAAGATGAATTTCCTTCCAAGATTTCTTTTGGGCTTGTTTGGTTAGTGTTCTTAGAAACAACTTTTTGCTTTTAAAAATTTTAAAAAGAAAAAACTAGTTTGGCAACCTTATTTTTCGTGGAGTTCTAAAAAACTATTCGTGAAATCTAGTTTAAAAAAATTAAAAAATGAAAATATTGTAAAGTTGCTTTTGGTTTTTTATTTTATATTATGAGAACAAGTGATTTAGGTGGTGGCACAACAGTAAATATAACGATTCATTAATGGTAATTTTGTAATTAAAATACATTTGCTTCTCTTTTCTTTTTTTTAATCTCAGTCCAGTACTTTATATTTCCAAATCAACTATTTATTTATCTTCTTTAAGAGTATGTTTAAAATTAAAAAAAATAAGAAATGATTTAATTTTTAAAATTTTATAGATTTTATTTTTTTTGTTTTAAAAATTCTATCAATTTTGATAGAATTTGTTAAGATTTGATTTGAAATAAATAGATTATTTTATCCTTAATAACTACTTCTAACAATCTTTCATAAGGGTTAAAATATAAAATAATAAAATCAAATCAAATCAATTCTCATTTTAATGAATTACAAACACAAAATTTGATTTTCAAATCAATTCAAATTCTATTTTTTTTAAAAAGTTCCAAACACAAAATTTAATTTTTAAATCAAATCAATTTAATTCAAATCAAATCAAATCAAATCATTTCTTATTTTTATTCATTCCAAACACAACCTAATGGAATCAATCTTCTGTATCTAAACTGCAAGCTCACCTGTAGGAAAACGGAGGAAACGGAATTCTCTTGGTGAAATCATCTACTTGTTTCGAATAAAATGATTGTGAGAAGAAAATGCTTCAAGAGCATTGATTTCGAATCCCTCTAACAACGACAAACTTTTGAAAGTTGCATTTAGGATAAATAAAAATAGAAAATAATTTTATTTTATTTTTAAAATTAAATTTTGTGTTTATAATTAAAAAAATAAGATTTGAATTAATTTAAAAATTAAAATTTGTATTTGAAATTCATTAAAATAAGAATTGATTTAATTTAATTTTATTATTTTATATTTTAATTTTTATGAGAGTTAGTTAGAGGTAATTATTAAGAATAAAATAATTTATTTATTTTAAATTAAATCAAATCATAATAAATCTTATCAAATTTAATGAAATTTATAAAATAAAAAGAACTAAATTTATAATATTTTAAAAATTAATCAATTCCTATTTTTTTTACATTTTAAACATAAAATTTAATTAAATTTAATTAAATTTAATTTAAATTTTCTTCTGCCTTTGGTTCATAGCAGACTTGTTACACAAGGGAGACAAAAATAGAATGGTTTCCACTTTCCAAACAATTTTTTTCATTTTTTTTATTTTAAAAATCATTTTAGAAACTATTCATCCAAACCATTTTTTTTTCTATTTATTGTTTTCTAAAGGTGTTCTAAGATCAGTTTTAAAATAGTAGTGAAAATAAGTTTTAAAAACTGAAAAGATAAAACAATTCCAAACATGCCCAAAATTTCTGCACCATTCCACTAGCGTATGTGACTTTTCCGAGCTTATTAAGGACTTGGAACAACTTAGAGTCAGCTACATTTTGGTACCAAATTTGCTGCACTAGCGTTCTAACACTTCTTACCATCACTCACCAAGTCATGAAACAAAAGCATAGTTAAGTTTTTTTTAATTGATTTATGTTTTTGGACAACAATTGAAAATTGTTAAACGTCCAACATTTCTGGAGACCCCCAGTCACATTGAAATAAAGTATATGCCGCCAATAAAGTGGCCTTGCTCCAAGGACCACAACCCAACCCAATAGCATAACAAGATCCAAGACCAATACACCCCCTTGAAAACTTTACCCTCCTTTGACTTGGATGCAGCAGGAAGCTGGTGTAGTACGAGAATGGGGAGAATTATATTTGGGGCCAAAGATTGAATTTATTACATTTTAAGTACTGCAAACACTGAAAAACATGATTTGGCCCATCTTGTTAAATGGCTAGATATCGTGTTAAGATTTTTCGTAGTAAGAAAGAAATATAATTTCAAAGGATAAAGTCTTGAATAAATACTCCTAATAATTTCTGTGAATAATAATTGTATTTTTTTCATGTCTTTAAACAAAGATAATAGGATTCCACACATTTTAGGTCTTTCTTCTTCTTCTTCCCTTGGAGCTTGTTTACTCGATAAATGCTTTATGAAAAGTTTTGTTGATCGTTGTATAAGAAATTATTCGATGTGAAGATTATTATTATACTTATTTAAAGTAATTTTAGTTGAAATTTCGTTTTCATAATCATTTTCTTTTCTACTGGTCAAAACTTCTAGAGTTTATATTCAACCATGGTCCATTCCGCCACCCCGCCCCCTCGGCCTTTTTTTTTTCTACTGGTCAAAACTTTTTGTTTTCGGCTTTCATACTGCATGCTAAAGTAATAGTTAGCAAACATCTTCGTGCAAGAGATAGACATAACGTATATCTTTGATACTAATTAAAATAACTTTTAGAGGTTTTTTTTTAATTGTCATAAATTGATAAAAAAATTAAAATTAAATAAAAATTAGATTATCATAAATTATTCTTTTTAAAATATTTACAAATAATACCGTTAGGAAGAATTCTCACTTAAACATTTGACTGTATTATGAGATATTAATCTCTTACTTATCGAGTAAGAAAATACTCTGAAAAACCAAAAAAGACTCACAAATAATGAAACTTATCATATTACTTATTTATTTTTCTTATTTTTTTAATTTTTTTTTCATTTGTCACAATCTTTCTACACTTCCCTTATTTTTTTCCCTATTTTTCTTTAACTTTGTACAGTGTTATTAATTTTTTATTTTTTAGAAAAACTTTCGTTTATTTCTTTTGTGCACACATGTATCCATGTGTGTACATTTTTCCCTCCTAGTAACTATTAAAAAAGTCTTTAAAGTCATGGTGAATTTTGAATAATGCTATCCACATATTCATCACTTTACATTTATACAATTTTTAATATTTAATTATATCTAATCACACCTTTTTTTTTTGTATATCTACGCTCTAATTCTGCTGCCTCATTATAATGTGAGGTTATAAGCACCTTGCACATATATACATCTAGTAATATTTGTGCATTTCTTCATTTCATTAATTTGGGAAGCAGATTGAAGTTATTTGTGAATGATGAAGAGACTTGTATTTTAATTTTTTTAAGCAATGTAATTATAATGAGAAATTAAATAATCAGGTAAAGTGGTAAGGAAGAATAGTGCCAACTAAGTTGGTTGGAATTCGAAGACTAGGGTTCGAATCTTGTTAGGATCCATTGATAAGTTATTTGTAAGTACTTCTATAAACATTTGTTAAGCTTTGAAGCTTGCCTTAATTAACTTTGAAATTGGACAGTTATCCATGACTCTAAATTTTTATGTACCTTAAAATAATCATGTAAAGTGATTATTTAATCTAGTGGGAACAAAATGGTTCTATTTGGCTTAGGTCCTATTCATATGTATCAATGACTTCATGTGAATGGGATAATAACCACAAATTAATTAATATTACAACTAAATAATAATAATGAGTTAATATTTGGTCAATATAGTAACAATAAAAAAATGAAACAATTACAAGTTACTTAAAATTTTAATTCTGATATTAATAAGTTAAATTTTATAGTTTATTGATATTCTTATAATAGTCATAAATTATAGGACAGGCTATTTTTGTTCTAAAATATGATTTTAATGTTTTTGTTTATCTGAAATAATACCTTTAATTATGCTATGATCCACTTTTAATAAATATTGGATTTTAACAATCTAACTGTTAGATTGAAAGTTTTGATAATATAAATGAAACATGTAATTTTTTATAAAACCTGAAAATTAATTGTACATTAAAATAATTTATTTTAAGATATATTTTTAAAATATAAGTTAATGTCAATAATTTAATTAACTATTTATAAATATATAATTTATCTTAAATTTAATATATTACGTGATCTAATTGTTGAGTTGAAAAAGTTTATATTCTAAAAAAATTTAATCCAATTAGTCTAACAGTTTATTATTAAATAATTTTTATTTAATACAAAATAATATGTTCTATTTTCCGTGCATTTGCGTGAAACTTCAAACCCTCCCACTAATGTATCGAAAATAAAGGCCATAGCCCACAATGCCATATACCGAAAAAAAACTCATAATGTTGTAACTCAACTAGTTCTTAAGCAAGTCTTTACGACTTCTAAGGCCCGTAATATAAATAGTGTAAAGAGACTATTAGTTGAGTCAACATTTTACTTTGGCAAAATTCATTTAGGGATGGAGTAAGATTAAGGCTACGCTTGGTTTTACATTTGTAACGACAAACGTACTTTGCAGGTCCACCAACGGAGATGAATATTGTTTGGTTATTTTTTTTTTCACTCAACTTTAATGAAAAATGATTCTTAATCTTAATTGGAGTGAAAATAAGAATTTTTTATTTTTTTATTGAACAAAAATTTATTAGAGAATATTTTTTTAATTTTATTTTAAAAGTTATTTTAATATATCGTTTAAACAATATTTATTTTGTTAAACTTACTTTTAAAATAAAAATTCTTAAACATAAATCACGTTACTGTAAAATTTACTTTTAACCAAACTTAAGTTTATAAATATACTTTTAACTAAATTTAAGTTTACTAACTCTAATCTAAACACACTAAATTGTGACACTTGCTAGTAGATTTAGAAAGAGTTGTACTCTAATTAATATTTACAAATTTTAATCTAATAGTAAGCAATTGATTCAAAAAGTAATATTAGAGCCAAGGTCACTGGTTTATTTCCAAAAACTGGACCAGTGACAGGTGCTAAAGGAGGATTGTAGATTGTAGATTAATATCCAGTCTTGGCAAAACCAAATGAGTTAGAGCTTGATTAAATTGGACATTTGATTCACGAAAAGGCACGAATTGCAAGAAATAGGTACTAGGAAAAAAATTATTGGTTATGAACTAGCATTATGCCTTAGTAAGACATAGGTAAATAATAACAATAACTTTTAGTCTAATAATATAAGCGTTAGAGCAAACAGTAACAAAGAAAACCCATTAATTAAGTAACAATTTGAAATTATTTAGAGTAATACTATATTATCTTAACATCTTTCTAATCATTTAAAACAAAAATTAAATAAAATAGGGTAAAAATATTAATGTTTTAGAAATTCAAAAACCATTGAATAATTTATTCTTTGAATAATTATAAAGATTATTAAGATGATTCTTTACCAAAGATTGTCGCAACCTAATCGCTTCGACGACCGAAAAAAGATTAAGGTTTGAAAATCGATGGAGTCGCCACCAATGTTTATTTAATTTGGGAAAACATTAAAAAACCTTAAAATAGGCAAACCTGGTCTTTTGGAAAATGAGTTTGAGTTCGGGAGTCGATTACGGGTAGGGAAGGTGTTAGCAAGACTTACACCGTCCGTTAAAGAATCGATCTTAAGTCGATTGTGCAAATTTTAATAATATCAAATTTATTTATTTTACCCTTTTGAAAAGACTTTGTAACTATTTTATTTTATTTTGTTTTATTTTTATTTTTATTTTTTTAAAAGGAAAGAAAAAGAAATAACTAAATTATGAAAATTTATTTTTTCGGCTTGACAGAATAGAGATTCTGCTCCTACGTATCCTCAGGTGCAATGAGGAACTCAAAGTCACGTAGTTCTTTAAAAAATAATTGTGGGTTAATTTATTTTAATTAAGAAAAAAGATTTTTGAAAGGAGATTTTTGTTAAAAAAAAAAAAACTTACACAAGATTCAAGGTAGCACCAGGCTACTCAATAAACCCATATGATCCAAACAATGTTGAAGATAGCATGCGCTATTCAATCATCATCATTGGTCATTGCATTTTTACGTATTTTTATTACTATTATTCTCATTTTTATTTATTTTTTTTATTTTTTAATTTTTCATTCATTTTTTTTTTTAATTTTTCCATTTATATTTATGCATAACAAAACATTCTATAAAAAAACTTAAATTATTGAAATATTTTGATCCATTATATTATAGAAATAAACCTAATTTAAACAATCACTCAAGTCCGAACACAAAACAATAAATTTCTTTTTTTTTTATCATGAAAACTAATCAAATTCTTTATTTTTGATATTTTTCATTTTTTGTATTTTTTGTTTTTTATTTACATTTATTATTTTTTATGTTTATCAATTATTCTAACATAAAAAAAAAACATACGTAAAAAGAAAAGCCCAAAACAATCATCAATTATTCTAACATAAAAAAAAAACCATACGTAAAAAAGAAAAGCCCAAAACAACACCCTCTCTTCTTTTTTTTTACATTTCCCCTCCCCTTTATTATCTTTCATCAGATTAACGAAAATCAAATTTTCTTTGAAAACATATCAAGAAGGGGAGGGGGCATATTCAAAGCATATCAAAATAGGGAAGAGGAAGCTCACTAGGCGGCTGGGCAGACAGCGAATGGAGGCAGGGCGCCGGCGGTAGTGCGGTCGGTACGGGGTAGCTGCTGGACGGCCGGATCTGGTGCGGTTCGAGCTGGACGGATTACGGTTCACGAAGCTTGGCGGCTGGTGCAGGGGCGTCACGTCGGGGTGCTAGTTCAGCGGTGTCGCGCGGGTCGGGCTCCGAAGATCTGGTGCGGTCCGACGGTGACGGCGACGGTGGTCGCAGGTTGCTGGCCCGGTTCGAAAACGGAGCAGACTCGCTGGGTCACGGTTTGCGGCGGTGCGGCTGAGCTGCGCGCGGGCTGTGCGAGTCGACGGCGGAACGATCCGGGGTGACGACGACGAGCGGAGTAGAGCGGCGGGCTTGGTTCGTCGTGCGCGACGGAGCTATGTGCTGGGTGTGGATCGGACGAAGCGGCACTGGTCGCGGCTGGCTGAGGCTCAGATCAGAGTGGCGGCGACGGCTTGTGGAGCTCGACGGGGTCCAGGTGCAGACGAGCGGCGGCTTCTGGCTCTGGCGGTTCTCGGAGTTGAAGTACGCGACCTGCGGTGGTGCTCCGGTGGGTCTGTGTTCTTTCTTTCCCTTTTTTTTGCTTGGGGGTTGTTGTTATTTGTTGATGGTAATTTGGGGTAGACGTGGGGGTGATGAGGAAGATGGTGGTGAGTTTGGTTGTGGATGGGTGGTTATGAGTTCTAGTGTTTGTAAGGTTGAAGGTGGTGGATCTTTGGTGGTGACTATGGAGGTTGAAGGTGGTGGGTTGGATGCTTGATGATGGTTGCAAGGTTGATGGTGAAGATGCTAAAGGGCTGAAAATGGTTCCCCGAAATAAATCCCCTCCTCTCTGTTCTGTAAATTTTTTCTAAATTGTCTTCCTTTCGTTCCCCCCCCCGGATGCTGAGTATATGGCTTTCTTTTCATTTTGTGCCATCATCATTGCTTGTGAGTGGTCAATCAATCTTGCTCAGAGGAAGGAAGTGTGTGCAGAGATTGAGTGTAAAAATAAGGCAACGTGTAGAGGAGGGAACGCAGTGCATGAACTTCGATGAGTGATGTGAGATTTGTTGAGTGATCTGAAATTGTAATGATTGAATGTGGCAGAAAATAATTGTAAAATAATTTTTTATTTTTATTTTTATTTTTTATTTTTACAAAATAAAATCTAAAAAAAAAAAAAATGTGATCACAACATTGCAATTAAGTATTTTTTCACCAAAATATTAATCTCTGACCAAGCAATAAAAATTTTATGGACAAAATTGGGTATCAACAGCTGCCCCCCTTTGTTTTCCATTTAAATTAAATGGGAAGCAAAGGAATTGATTCAATTTTGTCCATGAAAATTTTCATTTCCTTTTTTTTTTCTTTTCTTTCTTTCTTCTTTTTTTTTTTAGAAAACAGATTAACGCAAAAATAGTGGTCATTAAAACGAGGTAAAAAGCTTGCGGAGTCGGGTATCCGTCAAAGCTGGCTAAAAAGGTAAAAAACTTGCGGGTATGGTGCCCGTCGAAGCTGTACGAAAAGATAAAAGGCTTGCGGGGTAGGGTGCCCGTCGAAGCTGGACAGAAGGATAAAAAGCTTAGAAAGATAAAAAGCTTGCGGGGTAGGGTGCCCGTCGAAGCTTGACAGAAAAGATAAAGAGCTTGCGGGGTAGGGTGCCCGTCGAAGCTGGACAGAAGGATAAAAAGCTTAGAAAGATAAAAAAAACTTGCGGGGTAGGGTGCCCGTCGAAGTTTGACAGAAAAGGTAAAGAGCTTGCGGGGTAGGGTGCCCATCGAAGCTGTACAGAAAAGATAAAAGGCTTGCGGGGTAGGGTGCCCGTCGAAGCTTGACAGAAAAGATAAAGAGCTTGCGGGGTAGGGTGCCCGTCGAAGCTTGACAGAAAGATAAAAAGCTTAGAAAGATAAAAAACTTGCGGGGTAGGGTGCCCGTCGAAGTTTGACAGAAAAGGTAAAGAGCTTGCGGGGTAGGGTGCCCGTCGAAGCTGTACAGAAAGGTAAAAAGCTTGCGGGGTAGGGTGCCCGTCGAAGCTTGACAGAAAAGATAAAGAGCTTGCGGGGTAGGGTGCCCGTCGAAGCTGGACAGAAAGATAAAAAGCTTAGAAAGATAAAAAACTTGCGGGGTAGGGTGCCCGTCGAAGTTTGACAGAAAAGGTAAAGAGCTTGCGGGGTAGGGTGCCCGTCGAAGCTGTACAGAAAGGTAAAAAGCTTGCGGGGTAGGGTGCCCATCGAAGCTGTACAGAAAAGATAAAAGGGCTGGGTGTGAGGACCCGGAAAGAAAAAGGCAAATAGGTACAGGAACCCGGAGACTAAAGGCAGATAGGCATAAGGCCTTGAGAGTTAAAAAGGTTCTTTTTTTTTGTTTTTTTTTTTTGTTTTTATATGCATGTGATGTCTGAGTTGATTCTTGATGTAATGGATGCATAATGATGCAATGGATGTATGATACTGTAAAGATTCTCATGGACAAATGGGTAAACAAAGATCGACACATTAGAGCTTTAGCTGCATTGCTCCTGGTTCCACAACACTCTTAAGAACTTCTTCCCCCAGCAGGATCAAGGTTAAACAGTAACAAAACTTGATTTATGGTTTGTCTGGTTATCTTTCATTTTCTCATCAATACTCTTAAAGGAGATTCATCGCATTTTCCCTGACCTTTCAAGATTGTTAAAACAAATCTGAATGCATTTGCAATATGATCACATGTTTCACATCTCAATATAAATCTATCATGATAAATGCATATTGAATCAACAAGGGGTTGCAATGAAAATGGACTATCATTATGGAAAGGAACAATACAGGAAAGGTTGTACCACAAGAGTTAGAATTGAAAGGTTTACAAAAGAATGTTGGAGTAGAATTTTTCAGGTCTTCCGGTGATGCCCTCTAGGATGATCAGTGCTAATTTCCCACGTATAAGACCATAAACACCCCTCTTTCTGTTTCTGAGAACATGACTTGATCCCATTTTCACGCATTGGGACCATTCCTGATAAGGCTTTCCATTCACACTGCCCCGTTTGGCATAAAGGAACTCAAACTGCCCCAGTTTGTGACTCAAGGCGACTCCGCTTCTCCAGATGTGTCAAGAATCATCTTTGACCCTAACTTTTGCCTAGGTTGCTCTTTCCGAGTTTTCAACCTAGCGGGTCGCTCTACTTTTTGCCCAGGCCGCCTTTTCAGGTTTTCAGCCTAGCGAGCCACTTTTTGTTTTTGTTTTTGTTTGTTTTTTTTTTTTTTTTTTTTTTTAAGCATAATACATTTTGACAGCATCTGAATTTACAGGAAGTGGTAAATCTGCACCATCCATGTTTGTGAGAATCAAAGCTCCTCCCGAGAAAGCCTTTTTTACAACATAAGGTCCTTCATAGTTTGGAGTCCATTTTCCTCGATGATCCTTTTGAATGGGAAGAATCTTCTTGAGTACTAGGTCTCCTTCTTGAAACTGTCGCGGACGCACCTTTTTCGCATAGGCTTTCATCATTCTCTTCTGGTAAAGCTGGCCATGACATAGTGCAGTTAATCTCTTTCCTTCAATGAAGTTCAACTGATCAAGTCGAGTTTGGACCCATTCAGCTTCTTCTAATTCTGCTTCCATCAACACTCTTAATGATGGAATTTCCACTTCAATAGGGAGTACTGCTTCCATTCCATAAACCAAAGAGAAAGGGGTTGCCCCAGTTGAAGTACGAACAGACGTGCGATAACCATGCAGTGCAAATGGTAGCATTTCATGCCAATCTCTGTACGTTACAACCATCTTCTGAATAATCTTCTTGATGTTCTTGTTCGCTGCCTCAACCGCCCCGTTCATCTTGGGGCGATAAGGTGAGGAATTGTGGTGCTCAATCTTGAAACTCTCACACATCTCTTTCATCATCTTGTTGTTCAGATTAGTGGCGTTGTCAGTGATAATTTTGCTTGGCAAACCGTAGCGACAAATCAGCTCTCTTTTGACAAATCTGATCACTACATTCCTGGTCACATTGGCATAAGAAGCAGCTTCGACCCATTTTGTGAAGTAATCAATTGCAACAAGAATAAAACGATGTCCATTTGAGGCCTTCGGTTCAATGGGCCCTATGACATCCATTCCCCACATTGAAAATGGCCAGGGTGCTGTCAAAACATTCAAAGGTGCTGGCGGTGCATGGACCTTGTCAGCATACGTCTGGCATTTGTGGCACTTCTTCACATAATTGAAGCAATCAGTTTCCATTGTCAACCAATAATACCCAGCTCTTAATATCTTTCTTGCCATTGCATGCCCACTTGCATGAGTTCCAAAAGAACCTTCATGGACATCCTTGATGATTTTCTCTGCTTCCGTTGCATCAACACATCTTAGCAGCACCATGTCGTGGTTTCTCTTGTAGAGAACTTCCCCATTTAGAAAGAAACCCATTGAGAGTCTTCTGAGGGTTCTTTTGTCATTTTCTGAAGCATCTGGAGGGTACTCTCTGTTCTTGATGAAGCATTTGATGTCATGGTACCATGGTTTCCCATCTGGCTCCATTTCTACCATTTGACAATATGCCGGTTGGTCACGACTTTCCATTTTTATGAGTGGCAAGTCCTTATCATGGCTTACTTTAAACATTGACGACAACGTGGCTAAAGCATCAGCCAACTGATTATCTTCCCGAGGGACATGATGGAATGTGACTTCGTCAAGTTGTTCAATCAACTCCTTGATGTAAGCATGATAAGGGATCAACTTGGTATCTCGAGTTTCCCATTCTCCCTTTAGCTGATGGATGACCAGGGCAGAGTCCCCGTATACCTCAAGAACTTTTGCCTTTGATTCTATTGCTGCTTGGATTCCCATGGCACATGCTTCGTACTCAGCTATGTTGTTTGTACAGTCAAAGCACAACCGAGCAGTGATTGGGATAAAATTACTTTCAGGGGAAATCAGTATGGCCCCGATTCCATGCCCCAGTGAATTAGAAGCTCCGTCAAACAACAAAGTCCATTTTTCTTTTTTCGAAGATTTTTCTTCTCCAAACAAAGCCATTATATCTTCATCAGGGAATTCACACTGCATAGACCCATAGTCTTCCACTGGTTGACTAGCTAAGAAATCTGCCAGAGCACTGCCTTTGACTGCTTTTTGGGTGACGTAGATAATGTCATATTCTGATAGCAAAACTTGCCAACGTGCAATCCTCCCAGTGAGGGCAGGTTTTTCAAAGATGTACTTGATTGGGTCCATTTTGGATACTAACCAAGTGGTGTAACACAACATGTACTGCCTCAACCGGTGGGCCGCCCATGCCAAGGCGCAACACGTGCGTTCCAACAATGAGTATTTTGCCTCACAGTTAGTAAATTTCTTACTCAAGTAATAGATGGCCTGCTCCTTTTTGCCGGTTTCATCGTGTTGTCCAAGTACACAACCCATGGATTCATCCAACACAGTCAAATACATGATGAGAGGCCTTCCTGGCATTGGAGGTACCAAGACTGGGGGTTCTTGCAGATACTGCTTGATCTTCTCAAATGCTTCTTGACAATCCTCGTTCCATTCTACTGTCTGGTTTTTACGCAATAACTTGAAGATTGGCTCGCACGTTGCAGTCAACTGGGATATAAACCTAGCAATATAGTTCAGCCTCCCCAAAAATCCACGAACTTCTTTTTCAGTGCGAGGAGCGACATCTCTATGATTGCTCGAACCTTTTCCTGGATCAACTTCTATCCCTTTCTCGCTAACCACAAACCCCAAGAGCTTGCCCGATTTCACACCAAAAGTGCACTTAGCGGGATTCACCGAGCTCGAACTTTCTCAACCGCTCAAAGAGCTTTTGTAGATTAGTTATGTGATCTTCTTCTCGTTTTTGACTTTGCAATCATATCATCCACGTAAACTTCTATTTCTTTGTGCATCATGTCGTGGAACAATGCCACCATCGCTCTTTGATAAGTCGCTCCGGCATTCTTCAATCCGAATCGGCATCACTTTATAGCAAAAAGTTCCCCACAGTGAGTGATGAATGTGGTCTTTTCCATATCTTCGGTGCCATCTTGATCTGATTATATCCTCGAGAAACCATCCATGAAGGAGAAAAACGCATGTTGAGCAGTGTTGTCCACCAAAATATCAATGTGAGGTAAAGGAAAGTTGTCTTTAGGGCTGGCCCTATTCAAATCTCTATAGTCAACGCACATGCGCACTTTCCCATCCTTCTTCTAGGACAGTACGATATTGGCAACCCATTGAGGGTACTTTGCGACTGCGAGGAAACCTGCATCAAACTGCCTTTTGACCTCTTCTCTAACTTTTAGTGACATTTCTGGCTTCATTCGTCTCAACTTTTGCTTGACGGGAGGACATTCTGGTCTTAACGGCAATTTATGCTCAACTATGCTAACATCCAACCCCGGCATGTCTTGGTACGACCATGCGAAAATGTCACAATAATCAGATAGGAGCTTGACCAACTTGCTTCGCTCCTCTTCTTTTATGGAAGTGCCAATTTTAACTTCTTTTTTATCATCTTCTGTCCCCAGATTAATCACTTCAATTGACTCTTCAAGGGGTTGAATCTCTTTGGCCTCTTGTTCTATCAATCTCATTAGCTCAGCAGAGGGCTCCCAATTGTCATCATCATTCTCTTCAACATGATTAACGGGATGGTCAAAATTACACAATGGGGTCATAGTACTGTCATTTTCAAGAGAATCACTTTCAGATCTGCATTTATTGATGTCAAGACAAGTAGATGGTAATGAATAAAAGCTAATGCAATGGTTGAACAGAAAAACTAAAAGGGAAGATAATTTGAAAATGCATTTTATTGATAGCAAATATTGAAAAGGAAACATGTGAGCCCATTTTTATAACATATTTTCCTAAAGCCTTAGGCATAGCTATAGGATTAGCATTACAGAATTACTTTGAATCAGTTTCAAAAGTCATGGGAAAATCGACGATCTCCCAATTGTGGAGCTCTACATCCGAAGAACAAGGGTACACCAGGCTGACACCAAAGTCGATGTGTTGATCATCATTGATAGCGGTCACCTGGTTCAGAAAGATCAATCCTGCACTTCGGAAACTCTATTGGATATCACAGATGGGAATGCTCTCAGTTTTAGGCTCCCGATTTTCCAACCGAGCCAACCTCTTCTCTCTTTTCTCTTCTATGACCCTTCTCTTGTCAGCTTTAGTCGGTTTATACCCTAACCCGAACCTGTCCTTGTTTTCACATGGCTGCAGAAACTTTGCAAGGCCTTGTTCATTCATCCCCAGTCCATTTCCACCTTGGTATCCTCTTTCGAGCATAACCTTAGCCATCATTATGGATGCATTAGATGACTGTGGTTTTGGAATTCGAGCTCCTTCCTTTACATAAACAGCATTGACAACTTCAAATGCTTGGAATGCTGTTTCAAGAGCTTCTTCTGCAGCTTCGATGTAAGGAGTCAATGGGAGCTTACTCACCAACAAGTCTTCCTCACCCGAGACGATCACCAAACTATTGCCAACTATGAATTTCACTTTCTGGTGCAAAGTGGACGGCACCGCGCCAGCGGAATGAATCCAGGGTCGTCCCAATAGGCAACTGTAAGTTGGTGTGATGTCCATCACCTGAAAGAGTACATGAAAGGTAGTAGGCCCAACCTGAACTGGGATCTCTATTTCTCCCATCACTTCTCTTCGGGTCCCATCAAAAGCTCTCACTATCATGGTACTTGGTCTCATGTGAGTCCCATCAAAAGGCAACTTGGAGAGAGTTGATTTTGGCATTACATTCAAAGAGGAACCATTATCAATGAGCACTCTAGCCATTATATGATCTTGGCATTTGACGGAAATATGCAGCGCCTTATTATGCCCCATTCCTTCAGCAGGGATCTCATCATCGGTGAAAGTGACATAATTATCAGCAGTAATGTTGTCAATAATACCACCAAACTTGTCAACTGTAATGTCATGGGAAACATGTGCTTGATTTAGTATCTTCATCAATACTTTCCTATGCGGCTCAGAATTCATCAACAAGGACAAGAGAGATATCCTTGCAGGAGTGCGATTCAACTGATCAACCACCCTATACTCGCTTTGCTTGATGAACTTCAGGAACTCACAAACTTCTTCATCAGATACCTCTTTCTTATACTCATTTGGCTTTGTCAATCCTCCTTTTTCTTTCACATCATTCCCCATAGAAGTCTCTCCTGTCTTGCTCTTCCCCTTGTAGTTTCTTTTTTCTTCTTCCTCTTGCCCTTTTCGCAACTCCTCAGGAGTGTAAATGCGACCACTTCGTGTCATCCCTCCAATCCCTGATATATTAGTGATACTAGCGGTCGAACAAGATGGAACTTTTGACTGATCATTTGCAAGATTATTTCCAAAGACTTGTACATCATACTTCCACGGTACTGCTTTGGTGTCCTTGAATGGGAAAGGACTAGGAACTTGAATAGTGATGGGCCTCGGGCCACATGGAGGTGGCGAAGGCGCATTTGCAGTGTAATAGATAACCAATGGTTTAATAGCCAGATTTGCAATAGAAGGGACCAGAGAGTTTATGGTTTCCTGACCTTCTTGAAACTGTGGAATATCACATTCATCCACCATGCCTATGTCACTATTATCACATAGATGACCTATTTGCACTTGCTGCATGTCCATTAGATCCTGGAGGATTTGTCTAAACTCACTACATTCCTCAATAGAATGCCCCACATTCCCATGGAGATTGCACATTATTTCATCATTATCGCCCCTTTTTTCTTCAATCTGAACCTCTATCACCCCGAATTTGCACAGCTCTTCAAAAATAACCCTCATGGGGGTTTTGACATCTGCCACTCGTCGAATAAGCAGTTGGGTAGAGCACTCCTCTATAGCATTGACTGTAGGATTTCCATGGTTGGGCAAAGGGTTGTGGCCCACACTGGGAGTATTTGTCTTAAAATTCAACCATTTGGCATTAATTAGATCTTGCACCTTAAACTTCAGCGCTTTGCAATTCTCTGTGGAATGCCCTACGGCCCCTGCATGATAATCACACTTGGCGTTTGGGTCAAAACCTTTAGGGTATGGGGGTTCCGCTGGCTTCATCGGGCAAGGAGCCAAGAGAGAGTTACGGATGAGTTGGGGTAATAACTCGGTGTAAGTCATAGGAATTGGGTCGAAGTGGACAAATTTTCTTTCTTGGTTATTTGGTGGTCTTCTTTGGTTTGTGTTTGGATTTTGGGTCCATGGTTGAGCTGTTTGAGGCGGTAAGGTAGGGAGTGTTTGGTATTGAGTAGGAAATGGCGTTTGGTGAGGCCTCATTGGGTGAACAGGTGGAGGATGAGGAACGTGCGAAGCATTGGCGACATGGGGTTGATAAGGCTGGGGATATGGAATCGATGGAGTAGTGGGAAAGTATGGGTGGTAAGGTGCGAAAGGGGTTTGGAAGGATGGTTGATGGTTCACAGGTGCTTGACTATATCTCCCTTGGGTGAAGTTTCTCTGGTCGAAGGTAACAGCATGAGTTTCTCCTTCTCTTTTCTTTCCCATCGGGGGCCTCTTGGCGTTAAATGTTCCTGTCGAACTTTCAACGATCTTCCCACTTCTCATTCCTCCCTCAACTCTTTCTCCGATGATAACCATGTCCGAGAAATTTGATGACACACTCCCTATCATTTTGTCATAGAAGGGCGGTTGCAGAGTGTCAATAAACGTGGCCACCATTTCTCTTTCTGTCAATGGGGGCTCTACTTGAGCACCATTTCCTCCATCGCTGAGCATATTCCTTAAAGGTTTCAACGTCCTTCTTAGCCATATTCTCGGAGCTGCAATCTATCCGGTGCCATATCAATGTTGTACTTATACTTGCTTCAAGAAAGCATCACCAAGTCTTTGAAACATCGAACATGGGCACGCTCAAGATGAGTGTACCAATTCGAAGCTGCCCCAGTCAAGTCATCTGGAAGAAATGAATCGCAGCTTGTCATCGTGAGCATACGAAGCCATCTTGCGGATATACATCGTCAGATGGTTCTTTGGGCAAGTGGTCCCCTTGTATTTATCAAAATCTGGAACTTTGAATTTCGGTGGGATCACCACGTTAGGGACAAGGCAAAGTTCTGAAGCATCAAGGAGACCGTAGCTACTTGCCCCTTCTATGGCTCGCAATCTCTCTTCTAGAGTTTCCAACTTCTCTTTGGACTGGGAATTCTCAACAGAGGAATTCAATGGGCATTGTGGCATAAAAGTGGGGAAAAATGCTGTGCTGGCAAGGTTCCGTTGGCAGGTGGTTGGGTTGTGTTCAAAGAGTTAGCAGTGGGATTCTTGCCGCCGTCCGGGGATTGGTCGCTTGTGGTGGTATAAAGCCGGCAGGAAAACCATACGGTGGAAGAAAGAAGGGGAATGGGTGCTGTGTTTGTGGTGTTTCATTAGCACTTGGCAGAGTAACCTGAGTTTCAGTAGTATTTGGCAGGTTTGGGGTTGGTGTTACTGCTGTCGTGCTATTATCAAGGGGATTTGTGGCCAATGGTGGTACATACCCGGGAGGGAGGCCATATGGTGGGAATGGTGGAACCTGAGTTCCTTGTGAATTGGTGACAGCGGGTTGAGTGGTGTTGTTTGGATAAACAGTTAGCGGCATCATAACTCCTTGAGGGTTGAAGCCTTGATATTGTGGAGGGGTTGGAGAGAAACCAGGTGGGTGAAGAGGTGTGGCCGGGTGTCCTTCGGTTGCTGCTGAGGGATTCCCATCCGTGCTCCTTCTATTCTCCATGGACTGCAACATCTCCATTATCTTAGACATTTGCTCTCTAAGCTGGTTCACTTCATCCTTCAACTCTTGAGTTTGCTCTATCTCATCCATGATCCTTGCTTGGGAACGGGTCCTGTAAGGGTGTCGCGGAAGCTGCTTCTCAGCTATAGTGTCTACTTTTCCTGCTCGAGTAAACATGATGTGAATATGCAAATGTTGATTGAACAAAAATAGTGACATGCATGTATGCAAAGCATTGCATATGATTTTTTTTGTTTTTTAGAAAATAAAAAGATTATGGCCTTATTATGAATTTGTTTATACTATGTGAGTATGCTTGGTGGTCGTGGAAAGGTTCGCACAAACATTCGATTAGCAAGGCAAAATCCCTACATTTAGCACTAGGGCATATTGCTCCTTAGGCAAAAATGTGGTTGATAGTGAATCCAAGGGAACATTCATTCCTCAATGGATACCATCTTCTCAATCATTTATTGGCACTGCAACCGTAGGACCAGACTTCTCATGCTTTCAATCAAGGACGAATTGTCTCGAGGTGGAAACATGATTGACAACTTATTCAATGGCGAATTCACATATCTATGAATGATGTCTTGATAGAATAACCAAATTGATATTTGAAACAAAACACAACAATGAGCATCTATTTCATTTCAAACTTCAGAAGTACAAGATTTAGCTCCCACAAAATGAAGCGCAATTACATCAATAATTTCATTTGCTTCTTTCTAAAACCCTTAGCAAGACCTCGACAATACTTCATGAAATCAACTATCTTTGATGGTAGTCGTAGCCAGGGGTTTATGTGAGCTTGAATGTCTGCTTCTTCAAAATGAGTAATCAGTTGTGCGGTGTGATATTGTAAGCTATCAGACATGTCTTCAAATTTTTTCTTCCATTCCTCTTTTTTAACCCCTTGATCATGTGCTACTGATTGCCACACCTCTGCACATTCTTCTTTTTGCCTCAATAGCCTTTGGGCTTCAATTCTCCACTGTTCATGGTCTCGCCCAACTCTTGAATTTTCAGCTTCAAATGCTCATTCTTTCGGTTTGCTTCCAAGAGTGCATCGTGGTATCTGGTAGCTAATGCCCGCCTTG
Source organism: Ormosia emarginata (assembly GCA_029884605.1). Classification (NCBI taxonomy): domain Eukaryota; kingdom Viridiplantae; phylum Streptophyta; class Magnoliopsida; order Fabales; family Fabaceae; genus Ormosia; species Ormosia emarginata. The sequence goes on along the minus strand of JAQQTP010000077.1, from coordinate 13,552,682 downwards.
ATCAGAGCGACACTTTGCTTCAGTCAGGGCTTCTTGTAAGGCTTGTACTCTACGATCTTGCACCCTAGCACTCGCTTCCAACTTTCCTTTCTCTTGCAAGATCATCGCCATTGTTTCTTCCTGAGTGCTAATCTTTGCTCGTAATTCACGAACTTCAGTTGTGGTCTTTTCATATTCTATCTCTTTTCCTCTCCTTGCTCTTTTTACTCGACTTGGAGTCTCAAGAAGATCTCGCACACGCATCTTTTAAATATTCAACTTCATCGCCTAACTCGCATCGACTCGGTGGATGACTACTTTTAACTCAGCAGCTTCTTTTCCTTGTTCCAAGACTTTCATCTGTGCTTTCAGTCTTTCTATCTCGGTTGCCATTTGAGGTATGATTTGAGGGTGGCCTTTATCGTCTGGAACTGTCTTAGGGATACTTTTCTGCGCCCTTCTTGCCTCTCTCCATTGCAAGTATTCAGGGGTACAAATCACCACATGCTTCCCTAATTCCTTTGTTCCTGCCATATGAATATTCCTCCAAGCATCTCTAATCTCTTTTTCCTGCTTAGTAGTGCTTCCATCTTGTTGGTATAAGAAGCTGAACCCTCCAAGTTGCTTTTCGTTTGGCACATGTTGAGTCCACCGGAGTTGTCTAAGCACAAGGATTGGTGCATATGTTACACCACCTCTAGGGCTCATCAAAGGAACATTAGGGAAATCACCACAGTTGAAAACTATCTCTTCTCCATGATACCACGGGCATACCCATTTAAAAGAATCTGGCCCCATCCTTACGAACTCATTTTTCCATTCAATGGCTTTTTGTTGCTTCACTGGTATGCGACCAAAATTCCTTAACGGGTCAGGTAGGGGTCCCAGACGATTCGATACATCCATATGCGTCATGATCCAAACGTACAACATGTGTGTACAACATCGAATCTTTCCACCACCCTTTTGATGACAGACTTCCATCGTCAAGAAAGTATCGGCAAGAATAGCAGGGACTGGATTTGCTTTATACTTCTCAAACTTGAAGAATACATCCATTGCTGCTTGATCTACCATGTCTGAGGTAAATGGGAATAACACTAACCCAAATATGGTTAATGCTAATGTTTTGTTGAAGAAATCCCACTTTCCTTGTTGTGCTAGATACTGAAGATGCGCTTCTAGGTAACTTTTCTTCAAGCCTTCTGTTCCTCCCCTTTTTTCCATGCCCAATTGATTTGCTTGAGCTCTATCGCTCTGCTATCTTCCCTACTGATACATAATACCCTCCATAAAGATAAACATTTGGGTGCTTGTTCATTGGAAGCCTCAACATGATTGCATACTCCTCTATGGTTGGTGTAATGTCCAAGTTAGGTAGCTCGAAACATTTCAGAGAATAGTTCCAAAATTGAGCAAGGCCACTCAAGACGGGCTCCTCCACCGTAATGCGCAAAGAAATCCAGAATTTGCCCATAACTTCTTGAGAACTCGATCGAGCCTTAGGGGTCATTTGTTCAAGAATGTCCTTCACGTGCCTCAAATCGCTGCCATTTATCGTAACCCTTATACTCCTCTTGAGGTCGATTGCTTGGTTGGAGTTCTGTCCTTGACATGCTTCTTCCATTCCTTGTTATTGATGAGTACAAACCTTTCCACTTTACCAAGAAACTCACCCTAAAAAAAGAAGTAATGAAGAGAATGTGTAAGCAAAAAGAATGCACTCTAAGGATTCCTCTCCCAAAGGGTGCATTGTCTCTTTTTATTTTTATTTTTTTATTTTTATTTTATTTTTTTTTCAAATGATGCGACTATTATGCAAATGCAAGATGATATGTACTTTGTTATGCTGATAATTTTTAATAACAAATGTAAGGATGAATGAAAATGCAAGCCATGAAAGTGCAAGAAGATGTATTTTTTTATTTTTGAGGATGCTAAGAATGCAAGGAAAATGTAAGTCATACAAAAGAAATGCATAAATGACACATATGAGAAAGAGAAAGGTAAAGAAGGAGTACACTCCCTTTGTGCCCTAGTCAGGTGGAACCTAAGAAGTTAGATCATCTGAATGTTATGACTCTAATCTTGGAAGTCATTATGTTCAATCTATCAGTGCAAGATTTTCAGGACAAATCTAAACTTCTAAGAAGTCATGGTCCCCAGATTGTCCCTATCTCGAGAGACAAGGATCCAATTCATGAATTAATCACAAGTAGGGATAAACCCTCTCAATATGACTAATCCATGATATTGGTAACAATCTGAGTGGCGTCTCAACGAATGTCAAGTGAGCATAAAGCCCTCAATAACAAAAGTCGAGACTCCTCCTATTCCTCGGGTTCGCACAGACTCGGGTATAGAGCCCAAAAAGTGTGTGAGGTAAGTGATGGTGATGTGTGTGTGGGAGCATACCAACCTGTACCAAAAATAAAAAAAAACCGAATTACCCCCCAACCTGCAAAAGCATATATACAACAACCAACCAGCAATCATCTATCCTAAGGTTTCAACAATTAAGCATAAAAAATACATACAAGTAAATAAAATTAAAAAAAACAGAATAATGCTAGCAAATATTTACATAAAAAAAATATTCACAAATAAATAAATAAATGAAAACAAAGACAAAAAGGTAAAATAAATAAATAGAGATTATTAATAATTTGCACAACTAACATCAACAGGCTTGACTCTCTAAATTTCCCCAGTGGAGTCGCCAGCTGTCGCAACCGGAATCGCGCTCGACGACCGAAAAAGATTAAGGTTTGAAAATCGATGGAGTCGCCACCAATGTTTATTTAATTTGGGAAAACATTAGAAAAACCCTTAAAATAGGCAAAACTGGTCTTTTGGAAAATGAGTTTGAGTTCGGGAGTCGATTACATGTGTAGGGAAGGTGTTAGCACCCTACACTGTCTGTTCCAAGAACGGTACCTTAAGTCGATTGTGCAAATTTTAATAATATCAAATTTATTTATTTTATCCCTTTTTGAAAAGACTTTGTAACTATTTTATTTTATTTTGTTTTATTTTTAATTTTTTTTTTTTAAAAGGAAAGAAAAAGAAATAACTAAATTATGAAAATTTATTTTTTATTGATGAGAATAGAGATTCTCGCTCCTACGTATCCTCGGTGCAATGAGGAACTCAAAGTCACGTAGTTCTTTAAAAATAATTGTGGGTTAATTTATTTTAATTAAGAAAAATATTTTTGAAAGGAGATTTTTGTTAAAAAAAAAAAAATTACACAAGATTCAAGGTAGCACCAGGCTACTCAATAAACCCATATGATCCAAACAATGTTGAAGATAGCATGCGCTATTCAATCATCATCATTGGTCATTGCATTTTTACGTATTTTTATTACTATTATTCTCATTTTTATTTATTTTTTTATTTTTTAATTTTTCATTCATTTTTTTTTAAATTTTTCCATTTTTATTTATGCATAACAAAACATTCTATAAAAACCTAAATTATTGAAATATTTTGATCCATTATATTATAGAAATAAACCTAAATTAAACAATCACTCAAGTCCGAGCACAAAACAATAAATTTCTTCTTTCTTTCTTTTTATCATGAAAACTAATCAAATTCTTTATTTTTGACATTTTTCATTTTTTGTATTTTTTGTTTTTTATTTACATTTATCATTTTTTATGTTTATCAATTATTCTAACATAAAAAAAAAAAAAAAATACGTAAAAAGAAAAGCCCAAAACAATCATCAATTATTCTAACATAAAAAAAAAAAACCATACGTAAAAAAGAAAAGCCCAAAACAACACCCTCTCTTTTTTTTTTTACATTTCCCCTCCCCTTTATTATCTTTCATCAGATTAACAAAAATCAAAATTTCTTTGAAAACATATCAACAGGGGAGGGGGCATATTCTAAGCATACCAAAATGGGGAAGAGGAAGCTCCCTAGGGCTACCAGGCGGGCGACAAATGAATCGGAGGCGGGCGCCGCGGTAGTGCGGTCGGTGCGGGGTAGCTCAACTGGACGGGCCGGATCCGGTGCGATTCGAGCCGGACGGATTACGGTTCCACGGCTTGGCGGGCGGTGCGCGGGGGCGTCACGTCGGGTGCTAGTTCGGCGGTGTCGCGCGGGTCGGGCTCCGAAGATCCGGTGCGGTCCGACGGTGGACGCGGCGACGTGGTCGCAGTTGTTGGCCCTGGTCGAAACGGAGCGGACTCGCCGGGTCACGGTTTGCGGCGGTGCGGCTGAGCTGCGCGCGGGCTGTGCGAGTCGACGGCGGAACGATCCGGGGTGACGACGACGAGCGGAGTAGAGCGGCGGGCTTGGTTCGTCGTGCGCGACGGAGCTATGTGCTGGGTGTGGATCGGACGAAGCGGCACTGGTCGCGGCTGGCTGAGGCTCAGATCAGAGTGGCGGCGACGGCTTGTGGAGCTCGACGGGGTCCAGGTGCAGACGAGCGGCGGCTTCTGGCTCTCGGCGGTTCTCGGAGTTGAAGTACGCGACCTGCGGTGGTGCTCCTGGGTCCGTGTTCTTTCTTTCCCTTTTTTTTGCTTGGGGGTTGTTGTTATTTGTTGATGGTAATTTGGGGTAGACGTGGGGGTGATGAGGAAGATGGTGGTGAGTTTGGTTGTGGATGGGTGGTTATGAGTTCTAGTGTTTGTAAGGTTGAAGGTGGTGGATCTTTGGTGGTGACTATGGAGGTTGAAGGTGGTGGGTTGGATGCTTGATGATGGTTGCAAGGTTGATGGTGAAGATGCTAAAGGGCTGAAAATGGTTCCCCGAAATAAATCCCCTCCTCTCTGTTCTGTAAATTTTTTCTGAATTGTCTTCCTTTCGTTCCCCCCCCCCGGATGCTGAGTATATGGCTTTCTTTTCATTTTGTGCCATCATCATTGCTTGTGAGTGGTCAATCAATCTTGCTCAGAGGAAGGAAGTGTGTGCAGAGATTGAGTGTAAAAATAAGGCAACGTGTAGAGGAGGGAACGCAGTGCATGAACTTCTGATGAGTGATGTGAGATTTGCTGAGTGATCTGAAATTGTAATGATTGAATGTGGCAGAAAATAATTGTAAAATAATTTTTTTATTTTTATTTTTATTTTTTATTTTTACAAAATAAAATCTAAAAAAAATGTGATCACAACATTGCAATTAAGTATTTTTTCACCAAAATATTAATCTCTGACCAAGCAATAAAAATTTTATGGACAAAATTGAGTATCAACAAGCATATAGAATTATTAATTTGTTAAATAATAGCTTGACTAAAAGTTACTCTCTATATCAGTACAGGTTGGCTCAACTGGTTTAAGGTATTTAAATAAAGATTTACACTCTTCAATTGCATAGGTTTAAATTCCCTCGTGACTAGTGGAACCGCTTGGTGGTTATCTCTCCCTAAGGAGATCCAGTGGCGCCCAAGGGGCACGGATGAATAGCTTCCATGAGATGAAATACTTTGACTAAATACCCAAGAAACAATTCTTTGGGTGAATCTCTACCTATTCTTACTGCCATTTTATCTATTAAAAAAAAAAAAAGTTACCCCCTACATTTTGCTGCTTTTCAATAGCTAGAACCAAGTCATATTTGTATATTCAATTTGGAATCGTTAGACTTGGAGACTTTGACAGGGTCACGTGTACATTATTGTGATTTGTGAAGATTTTATTGGCTTGGAGCAATGGCGTATTGTTAGGTTATTAATAACATATTAAGTAGAAATGTGCAGTCAAATCAGATTTAACACTCTTTCTCTCTTACCCTGCTTCAGACAAACGTGCATCACATCATCACATTCACACACAACTTTGCATTGGTTCTTCCTACCTTGAGGGAAGGGGAACTGGAAATACCAGTCCACAAAATTTGACGGGAGAATGACGTCGGTTCTTTAAAGATATGGGACGTGTTGAGTAATGCTTATAATTGACCATTCATTAAATTAATTTAATTAATAACTTATTTATAGTTAATTATGAATGGTTAATTATATGCGTGAACAAAACATCTCACATCTTCAAAGAGCTGACCAAAACTCATTCTCACAATTTTTAAGATTTTTGAGAGATGCAAAGCTGAGTGAAAAGCTTTAGAAAGAAAAAATGACTCAAAAAGTCAGCTCACCAAGATGTTTTCTATTTCTGGTCATATAACTTTTTTTTTTATCAAATACTAATATAATTTAACCCAAAAAACAACATAATTAACCATTGGTGAAAAACTTTTCTATTTCAATTCATATATTGATTAACTAACTAAGTATCAAACTAATTTAACCAATAATCTATGTATAGTTAATCAATAATCTACCTACAATGCTGAACGGTATAATTGTAAATCAATACAAGTGTACTTTCATAAATTGTTTGGGAAACTGAAACAATGAACTGATGAGTTTCAATAATCCAGAAATAAAATTTCTTCATCAGATGGCTATACACGTTAAGCAAAAAATTCAGGAATTGATTACAGCTAATTGCTTCAACTTTCAATTTGCAATCTCCTATTTTAAACTAGTATACAATGATCAGGGAAAAAAAGAGAAGAAGAAAATACAGAGTATATTATCAATATCATATCATACATGGTAATTTTGACCAGCAAAGCTTACTTCTGCTGTTCCAGCATCAAATCCCAAGTGAATGTGACTGTGAGCTGATTCTTATTTTTAATCATAAAAAATGGAAGCAATTTCTATCATGGTTCTGATTGTAAAAGGGATGAAGTTGCCTTTTCAGGGTTCCTTCCTGAGGTGAGGGTTGAAACACCACTAGTCTGGAATGATGATGAGGAGGAGGGACCATGGGGTGAAGCTGCAAATGTGGAGAATGCACTGGCATTGCTGCTCAAGTATGTGCTGGTTCGACTAACAGGTCCTTCTATCACTGATTTTGGGGCAGGTGGCTTCTCAATCTCCGTTACCCCTTCTAGCATTTGCACAACTCGGCTCATTGTTGGTCTCTGAGATGGCTGCTCTTGGATGCACCAAAAGCTTGCCTGAATTGCTCTTCTCACTTGCTCCATATCAACTTCTTGGTCAGCTAGTCTTTTGTCCACAATTCCATTGATGTTACCTTTCTCAAACTCTTCATAGGCCCAAATGGAGAACATTTTCCTATTTGTTTCCTCTGAGACTTCAAAGTTCCTCCTTCCACTCACAATCTCCAACAAAACCATGCCAAAGCTGTAAACATCGGATTTGGAAGTTATGGGAAGATTTGCAAGCCACTCTGGAGCTAAATATCCTCTCGTTCCTCTCACACTCGTCAAGGTCCGGTGCCTATGGTCCTTGGGATTTATGAGCTTTGCAAGGCCAAAATCAGAGACTTTAGCAATGTAATTCTCATCCAAGAGAATGTTTTCAGGTTTTATATCACAATGGACAATGCAATCACGACACTCCTCATTAAGGTATGTGATGCCCCTTGCAGTGCCGAGAGCAATGTTGTATCGATACTCCCAATTCAACAATTTTCCTGAATGTTCTTCTGTCAAGAACAGAAAATTATCAAGAGACCCATTTTTCATGAACTCATAAACTAAAAGCCTGTGACGGCCTTCAGAGCAAAAGCCAATCAGCCTCACCAAATTCAGATGATGAGTGCTACTTATAGTAGCAACTTCCATCCTAAACTGTTTCTCACCTTGCTCAATGCCCTCAAGTTGCTTCACTGCAACAACAGTTTTATTCACAAGAATTCCTCTATACACGGCACCAAATCCACCAGCTCCAAGCTTCTCCTTGAACCCCTTTGTGGAGCGCTGGAGCTCCTTGTATGAGAACTGGACTGGGGCACCAGAAGCATACTCAAGAAGAGCATACTGAGCAGACAACCCACCAAATCTCGCGGTGTTCTTACAACACCACATCCATAACCCACCTTCAAAGGCAACCAAACCTACAAGGGTACACAAAATGACAACCACCACAACCCAAGCCGGTACCCTTGTACTCTTTTGGCGCACGATCTCCCCTGAAGAGGGAGGCGGATTTGGGGCCAGCGGTGGACAAACCTTGACATAAGAAGTGCTAGGTAGCGCCGGACTAAGATATCCACTGACAAAATCTTCTGATTTTATGTAACATTGTCCTGTGCCATCCGACAAGGAAGTAGAAGCAAAACAGGAACCTGATCCTGAAAGACAATTTCCTTTACAAGCCGATATACCAATAAAAAACACCTGTGAATCAGTATCAGGTGGATAAGTCAAGAACTGAGCATGATCCAATGTCAACATAGTCGCATTCCCTTGACAACTATCAAGACTCACTTTCCTACTACACCCTTTCCTGCTATCATTGGGATCAACCATCACGAAATTCTCAGATGGGCACCCACAAACCGGGTTCGAATCATTATAACTACAAATACCATAGTTCCCACAATAAGCATAAACCTCACACTGATCCTGAACAGCAGCCCACCTATCAGTAGGAGTTCCACTACCCTTAGAAGTGCTATAAATCCTCAAATTCCCATCATTATCCAACTTCAACACCCTCAAAACATCACTCCCCCCCTCAGCATAGTCACTACTATAAGCAACAACAGCAGGAGTACTCAACTTTGCATCAGAAAGCTGTAAAATCCCAATGGATTGCAAATCCAAAACAGGATTGTTTAAACTCACATTCACAGAAGAATTCAGACCCTGGTTATAGAACAATATGCTATCATTCCACTTAAGGGTCAAATTTCCACTGTTCAGAAGGCTAAAAGAGTAAGACCCAGATCTGAGAACCTTACCAACAGTGAAATTCTGCGAGGGTAAGAGGGTATCAGTGGGGTGGTCAAAGGTGGACCAGAGGGTGGCGGTGTTATTGGAGAGGACGAGGTAGCCGGTGTCTTGGAGGGTGGCGGAGGTGGCGCCGGTGGTGCCGGAGTCCCAGACTGTGGCGCCGGAGCCGTTGAGGAGGCGGAGGGAGCCGGAGGAGAGGAATTGGAAGGAGCCTCCGGAATCGACGGCGGAGGCGTTTCCGGCCGACCAAACGACGGGGGCGCCGCCGGAGTAGACTATGGCGGCGATGAAGGTGGGAGGGGTGGTGGTTGGGGTGACGGGGACGAAGCCGAGGGAGAAGGTGGCGCTGGGTGAGGACCAGGTTTGGTTGGTGTTGGAGGCTGAGAGGGTGGAGCCTGGGCTGATGGCGGTGGTGGTGGTGGTGGCTGTGATGATGAAGACAAGGGTGAGGAACAGAGAGTTGGTTTTGAGGTACATGTTTGTTTTGTTTAATGTTTGAATTAATGTGAAGGTGTTGTTGTTTGATGTTGTTGTTGTGTGTGGTGATGGTGGGGTGGGAAAAATGGAGTTATAATGGTGGAGGGGGAGAAAGGGAAGACTTTGACTAGTTCTAGTATTTGATTGATTGGTTGATGTTTGTGATTTTTTTTTTTTCAATAATGGAGTTGAATCTTCAAAAGGGTTGATTTTTTTTTTTTTTTTATAGTGAGTGTTGGTTGCTGCTGGTCGTCATTGACGGTTGTGAAAAGTTTTCAACCTTCAATCCCTCCTGATGAACATTATTAGTTCATAATTTTGACAGGACAGAAGAAGTTGCTGAAACACTGGAAAAAAAAAAATGCATTGCGTCAGCACAGTTAAATACTAAAATCTTACAAGATGGGCTTGAGATTAAACAATTCCTGAGCTACTTCAAAAATTTTTAATTTGGCTTCAACCTCTTTTTTTTTATATATACCAAAAACAGTAATATTGTCTGTCAAAATATTAAAAATCAAGAAAATTATATTTTTTTCTTATCTTATATTTAAATATTTTTTTATTAATAAAACAAAACAAAATAAGTGGAGATGAATTAAAAAAAATGAATGAAATATAGTTATTATTTTTTTTTATTTAAAAGTTTTATTAACGAAATAGAAAATATATTTTTCTTATTTTACCTCAATTTTAAAAAAACAATAAATATTGGCGTTTTGAGGAAAAGAGAAAGAAAATAATTTCTTATGTGCTCATTTTCTTCTTATATATTTTAAAACTCTCAAATAATAAAAATTATTTCTCTTCTCTTTATTTGTTTTTCTCCTCATTACTTATTATATAATATTATGTTAATTAGCAATAACCTTTTTTAAAAGCAATATTTCCTCCATCATCAGTAATTTATTAAAAATTCATAATTAAGAATAGAAGACTCTTTCAATTTAAACTTTCTATGGAATCAAACTGTTTTGTTTTCTTTCTTGGAGCACAGTGTGAATGGAGTTAAATTTATTTTATTGTTTGTCTTTTGACTTTTTTTTTTAGGTAAAATGCACTTTAAGTGTTTTCTGCACTTTCTTTCCTAATTTATATAATTTAGTACATTATATCATAGGTTTATTTAATAATATAATAATTTAAATAAATTGTTAAAAACTCCCTCATTTATTTTGTCTTCTTCCGTCTTCCCATAAGGCTACACACTCCCATTGTTATTAGCATAGTGTTTTTTCATTCTTTCTTTTCGACGAGCATTATTAGCTTAGTTATCTCTGTATAGCAGTTGCAATAAAAATGAATTTGCCATGGAACCAATTAATACTCCTTGCGCCTATGGAACGGAGCATTCGACTTGTGAGAGAAAAATTCTTAAGTGCATTCAGTTGAGTATATTAAATCAATTAAATTTTAATATTTTTATAAAATATTATAAAATTAATTATAAAATATAAAAATTTATAAAAATATTAAATTTTAATTAATTTAATATACTTAATTGTGTAATACAACATGTTTAAATAAAAATTTCTATTTGCGAGAATCTTAGTTCTAGTAAATAATGTCAAAGATCCCTCATCGTTTTATCATTAAAAAGTTAAATCATTTATATCCCTCTTCTTTGTTATCATTAAAGTTAAAACCTTTATGCTATCCAATTAAATCAATATTAATATGGAGGATTTAATGAAATGGGCCACGAAGTTCGTGAGGACCTGAGAAAGAGGTAAACGCGATCATCCATGGGAGTTTTTTTTGGTACAAATCCATGGGTGTTCAAGAACAAGGATAGAGAGTCACGAGGTCATATGTATGAAACCATTGCGTCAACCCAGTTAAATACTTAAATCTTACAAATTGAGCTTGAGATTGAACAATTCCTTAGCTACTTCAATTTTTTTTTAAATTTGGCTTCAACTTCTTTTTTCTTTTTCTGTACCAAAGTTTTTTTTAATCTTGTCTCTGTCAAAATATTAAAAATCTAGAAAATTATCATTTTTCTCTTAATTGGCAATAACCTTTTTTTTTTGTACATAGCAATAACCTTTTTTAAAAGCAATGTTTACTCAATCATCAGTAATTTATTAAAAATTCATAATTAGGAATAGAAGACTCTTTTCAGTTAAACTTTTTATGGAATCAATCTGTTTCGTTTTCTTTCTTGGGGCAATGTGAATGGAATTAGTTTTATTTTACTGTTGTCTTATATACATTTTTTAGTAAAATTCACTTTAAGTATTTTATGCACTTTTTACCCTAATTTATATCTATATATTTTTTTATTTTTCAGAATATCTTATTAAATAAGTGAAAGACTAATATTCTAATTAAGATACGGTTAGATGCCTAAGCAGTGATCCTCTCAATGGTGTTATTTTTGTACACACAAATCTTAAGATCAAACTCAAAATCACGTGCTTAAAAGACTTAAATTTCTTATACTCGTATCAAATTATATAAAATTTGGTACATTATATCTTAATTTAATATTATTTATTGCACTCTTTTGTTTTCTATTAAAATATAGGTTTATTTAACAATAATTAAGATAAATTGTTAAAAATACCCTCATTTATCTGATGCTTCTTCCCATTAGTCTACACAGTCCCATTGTCATAGAACTCCCATTTTTTGCATAGTTTTTTTTTATTTTTTTGACGAGCATTATTAGCTTAGTTATCTATATATAGCAATTGCAAGTGATGAAAAACATGATGGGGAAAAAAGAGAGTTGAGAGAAAATTGAGAGAATTGAGAGAAAAGTAAGAAATTGAATTTATTGAATGAAGAAAGGTCAATATAACAAGTCTAAATTATGGCTTATATACTATGTAAAATAGTAACTAATTGATAACTAATTAGTAATTAAGCAAACTATCCTATACTAAAACACCCCCCCGCAAGTCGGAGGATGTATAACATTCCCAACTTGGAATCAATAGTACAATGCTACTGAGCAAGCAAAATATAAAGCAAACTAATAGTAAAATATAAGTATGTCGCAATCACATCGACTAACAAAGGAAAATTTGAAAAATCTCAAATGTTGGTGACGGCTGAGGTACAAAGCTCTATTTTTGACATCTCCACAACACTCATCTCAAATAAAGATGAAATTGTATCTGAAAAGAGTCGACTAGCCGGAATAACATCGGTCAAAAGCCACTAAAAAACTGGGCACTATAGGCCTCCAAACATCAAGAAATCCTAATTTCGGAATCCATCATCAATAATGCCAATCAAAGGCAAAAAAGTTTAACCACTCAAGTAGAAGCTAACTCCAATGCTTAACCACTTAGCAGAAGCAAAATCAAAGCCATATTAGGCAAAGCTTAACCACCAAGGACAGAAGCTCATCTTCATGCTTAACCACCCAAGGTAGAAGCAAATCATAACCATTCAAGGCTGAATAAAAAACTGAACCAAATTCCTAAATCAACTAAACCAAAATGAAGCTAGAAATAATAGAAAGAGACTACCAAAATCTTAGCCTCTGATCTCAGTGTAAAGCCAAACGTGAGAACAAAGCCAAATTAAGGCTAAACAAATGCTTGACCAAAAGAACAAAGTTGGACCTCCAATGGCCATCAAACTCCAAGAGAATGCACCACTCATTAACGATGCACAACATCACAGTAGTGAAAACACCAATAGTCAATAATTCAATTTCCAAAAGAACTAATTTGAATCCAAAAACTAAACCAAAGAGTAATTGGATTAACCATAGTTGAACCATAAACTTGACGACAAAGAACTATTTGAAACTTGGTGAAATCAACTGAACTTATCACAACTATACTCCAACAACATAAACTGGAACTCAGTCACTAATCAAAATAAAAAAGGTTGCAATGCTTCAACCAACTTCAAACAAAAATTGAAGACAACTAAGTTTTTCTCAATAAGACATATCAACAAACAGTTTATACATTAAACAAGAACAGATCTGGAACTTCCATCAACGGAGCTCATGGACTCAACTCCAAAACAAAACTAAATCCACATCTCAGAATGAGAAAATTTGAATTTGTAAAATTTCCACACCATGTGACTTGCTGAAAATCAATCAGAACAGATAAAAAAAATGAAAAAGCATAGATCACCAAACTAGAAAATTGGAGAAGATGACCGCTTAGATCTTGCATCAACAAAGATGATGAATAACAAATAAACAATCTTAAACATTTCCGGAAACACGTCAGAGAAACGAGATCTGAAATGCGGCCTCCAAAATGCACACCACAAGAACTAGTTCAGTAAATCACCACCAGATGTCATCGGAGAAGTGCCGCTCTAGTGAGGACGAATGACACATGACTCGTGGTAACCAGAGGGAACGAGACCGTGAAAGAGCTTAGGCCAGAGCCAGTGGAAAAAACGAAGTAGCCTAAGAATGATGGGTTAACCCCTGAACAACATAGAGAAAGAAATGTACCCCTGAAACAACCACTTTTGAAACAAGATTTGAAAATCTCAGAGCCTTCATAAGAGAAACCAACACCAAAGACACTGGATCTCAATCGTAGAGCACTATAGTTGTTGGAAGAAAAACACCATTGAAGAGATGGAACCACCGAGAATCGTTGTGAAAGCATCATTCAAACCAGAACGGGTCGGACAGAACCCCTCACCGGAATAGAACCACCGTGCTCATCAGTGGCGTCCGCAAGACCGTTGATGCAAGAGCTGCGAAAACAGAGCCATATAGCCACCATAGACAGTGTCAGAAGCCTGCATATGACAGTGGTTCACCGGTGCCAAACGTAACAAGACTGGGATCACAACAAATCTTGAAGAAAACCGAGAATGAAAAAAAAGAAAGAAAAAAATTGGGGATGAAAGAAAAAATTCTAAGATAGAGATACATTTTAGGGATTTTAAAACTGAAATTTGGAGAAAAATTAATATTCAGGAGATATCTGATAAAATGCTGAAAGATTGTTTGGAAACCAAGAAAATAAAAAGAAAAAATGAAAAGAAAAGAAAAAAATTTATATTAGCTATTACAGTGGAAAGAAGGAGTTCAAAGTGGATGATATCGCTCAGATACCATAATGAAAAACATGGTAGGGGAAAAAAGAAAGTTGAGAGAAAATTGAGAGAATTGAGAGAAAAGTAAGACACTGAATTTATTGAATAAAGAAAGGTCAATACAAGAAGTCTAAAGTATGGCTTATATACTATGTAAAATAGTAACTAACTGATAACTAATTAGTAACTAAACAAACTATCCTAATTAACACCAATATACTATAACAAGAAAAATGAAATTGCATTTGCCATGGAGCCATTTTATACTCCTTGCGCTATGGAACGAAGCATTCGACTTGAGAGGATCTCAGATCTAGGAAATTAGGGTGCTTATGGTGGAGTTGGACCGAGTTTAATATGATCTTAACTTGACATAATATTTTTATCGAGGTAAACTTTTAAGATTTAGATTTGATTATGACCAAATTAGTGACCAGATCGGGATCAGATCAAACTAATATTTAGATAAAATTTATAAATTTGAATATTATGTATAACTAAGTCATAAAATTTTAAAAGTATAAAATAAAAATTATGAGATATTTTATAATATATATTTTAAAACAAATTATATCATTATAAAAAGTATTAATTTAAATCAATAAGTATTATAATTTGTAATTATTTTTCATAAAATTATAAGTTTTAATATAGTGAATAATATCAAGCTGGGTTGGGTCGACCCAAAGTGTGGTCCAAACCTAACCTATAAAATTACTTTGAATCTAATTTCAAGAACCCAATACAACTAAATTAATTTTAGACCGGATCACATCATGAGCACCCCTATAGTAAACTAAGTGAAATATCCCTCATCTTTTTGTCATTAAAAAGTTAAATCCTTTATATCCCTCTTCTTTGTTATTATTAAAGTTAAAACCTTTATATTATCAGATCAAATCAATATATACCAATGTTTGTTGATCTGAGTAGAAAATATTCGAATCTTTTAAATATGTAGTCTTAAATTTAATTTAAGATTTATATGTATAAAAATAACACTGTCAGGAATGGTCACAGCTTAAGCGTCTAACCATATTTTAAGAGATTAGTCTTTTATCTATTAAGTAGAGATTCTATGAGAAACTTAAAAAAAATTAAATCAATATATAAAGAAAAGTTATTGCATATTCCTTGAACAACAATAAATATATATTCTAAGATAATTTTACTATTTATTTTACACATACTCACATAAATTATAAATAAAATAATAAATCAATGGTAAAAATCATCTTAAAGTATATATTTATGAATTTCGCTAACAAGCACTATAAAAAAATCAAAATAAATTTTTTTAGATAAACATAAGACATTCAATATATTTAAAACCCTATATTACCTTATTTTTATCTAAAATTTGTTATTTTAATTATTTTAATATGTACCTTTACTTATTAGCAAAACCATACATTTATTGCTTGAATATGTAATAATTTCTCATGTATAAGGATGTGGGAAATAGGTATTTAATGAAGGATTTAATGAAATGGGTCATGAAGTTCGTAAGTACATGGGAAGGAGGTAAACGTGATCATCCTGGGAGTTTAAGAACAATGATTGGAAGTCACGATTCCATATGTATGGTCATGGTGCCTGACTAAGTGTTCCATCACTGCATCACATATTTCTCTCTCGTAAAGCACAATTATGTTGCTCTCACAAAAATTTACTTTAACATATTTTAGCATGTCTTACTACTATAAAGGCGATAGCCTTTTTTTTGGTTAACTTTTTATATATATATTTATCATTACTTTTTAATTTTTTTCAAATTTTTACGTGAAAAAAATTGTAAATATTGATAATATTCTATCCACTTTTTAAAATAGTTTTTTTTATCTCATCTTAATACAATCATGTTTTCAAATTCAAATCTACTCTTTTCCTCAATACAACTTCAAATCCAAGCTCGATTCCATGATAAAACTTCTAATAATTTTTACAGAGATAGGCGATCACAAATAAAAAATGTAGATTGACATATAATATAGTTATGATTTTGTGCTATTTTACATTTTTTTAATACAATGTTAATGATTAAAATAGAATTATTTCATTCAGTTATTAGGGTTAAAACAACATTAATTTAATTTTGATGTATTGTTATTGTAAAAGAGTTTAATACTTACATTCAATAATGTATTTCTCACATCATTTTATATAGTCAAACTTATTAAATAAGATAAATTACACTCAGTATCCTTGAAGTTTTCTGACATTGCACCCGATACCCTTCTTATTTCTACACCTACATTGTGTTCCCTTAAGTTATCAATGTTGGCTTCACTAAGTTCCCCGCACATAATGTGCAGCAAGGAGAACAAACAAAATCAATGTCACATGAGGGACACATGAGTTTTAATGAAAGAAAAAAATTTAAAATGGCCATAATACCCTTTTAATCTGAGTTAAAATGGGTTTGATTTCTCTTTTTGTTTCCTCCTCCTCCTCCTCCTCCTGTGACTTGGCCGAAGCTCTCTCCCACTTTGTCTCCTCAACTGTTACAAGTCTGAACAGAAGTAAGCAACCTGGTTCTCATATATTTCCATATCTGTGTGAAACCCATCCTTATTCTTAAATCTTTTAGGTTCCTTACCCATTTTAATTGATTTGAAGAATACCTAATAAAATGCTTACATAATGTTTGATGACATGCCTCATCAACAAAACATATATTATGGCATCCTCAAGTGTGGTTGAAAGTGGTGACGTGCTTAAATATTGCAACAGAGTATGTAGATATGGAAGAAATGCTGACATCAAAGTATCTCAAATCAAGCATAAGCCTAGTCCATTGTTTTATACTTGTAGAGATAGGACATGTAGTTTCTTTGAGCGGTGCAATCCATGCAATGGCAGTGCTCGTGACACTAAATAAGGAACTTAGTTCTCACAAATTTCTACCTCTATGAATTTGCATTCGATGAATTACCCATTTTATTTGATTTGAATAATGCCTAATAAAATGCTGACATAATGTTTGATGAAATGCCTCATCAACAAGACAAATATAATGGCATCCTCAAATGTGGGTGAAAGTGGTGGATAAAGGCTTAAATACTGTAACATGGCATGTAATTGTGGAAGAAATGCTAGCATCAAGTGTCTCAAAGCAAGCATAACACTGGTTGGTTATTTTATACTTGTAGAGATAGGAACTGTAATTTCTTTGAGTGGTGCAATCCATGTATGGTAGTGATCCTGACACTAGTTATTTGCCCATATGAGGGTGAAAGAGTTGCAAGATAATGGCTTAAGGTGGATGGATGACATGGAGAGAGAAGATATGTTCAAGTTGAAGATGAAATTGAATGTCTTTGAAGCTAATTATGCTTCATTGAAGCTTGCTGTAATGGCTAGTTTTGTTATCAATATTATGTGTGTTACAATTGTATTTATTGTACTATTAGTTAAGTGAATGTTTTAGTGTATTTATTTACAATTCATTTAAGCTTGTTGTAATGACTATGAATGAAGGAAAATGATGCTCTTACACCCCTTTTTAGGGGTGTATTATTATTCACACCCTTTTTAATGGATGTAATTGAGTAAGAGAAAGTAATAGAAAAAAGTATGTATAATGAATGGTATTAGATGGAGTGTGAAAATAGTGTATGCACTATTTGATGTAAAATTATAAGAGTTGATGAATGAATGATTGATTTTAGTAGAAATTCCAAGTAATGAATTAATAATGGTAAATTGTTTCTTTTGAGTTTGATGCTTCTCCATTTCCAGCACTACCATTCTAATTTTTTGGCCTGGCTCTATAATCATAAATGGGGTGGGGAAATGCAAAATGATCATTTAAGCTAGGCTTTATGTAGATGAGTCTGCTAGAGACAATGATGGCCATGGAACCCACACAGCATCAATAGCAGCTGGAAACAAAGTTAACAATGTGAGCTTTTATGGACTAGCACAAGGCACTGCAAGAGGAGGGGTTCCATCAGCAAGAGTTGCTTCATACAAAGTTTGCAATCCCTCAGGATGCAATGAAGCTGGTGTCTTAGCATGAGTGCTGTAACATGACTAAAATTTTGAACTACTATAACATGACGTCTTTAACATTTGAAAAGATGCATGAGTGCCTAAGCATATCAATAGCTTGAAAACATACATTTGAAGCAATTTTCCATCTAAAATTCCGCTTCTTGATACCATTTTTTTTGTTTCAAATATGTTTTTTTTTTTAAAAAATTATACAATTATACCGGTAATGGCCTTTACAAAAAAAGAAATTATGATTCCAACTGATATCACAATAAATATAATATAAAATTTACAAGGGAAAATTAGCATTTCAAATTGCAAGGGAAAAATCTTCACTAATGACTTAATTAACATTTGCATTTCATTAAAATAGTGGACCGTAATTGTTCAAAGCACATCACATGTGCATTACAATATCCAAATCAGCTTCTAAATAAAAGGCACATGTGCATCACAAAAAAATAGAGGCACATGTGAATCTCATCAGCTCAATATCTATTTACCATTTATTCATATACCCTGTACTACCCCTTTACAAAAGTATGCATTATCCCAAAAGTATTAACCTATTTCCAGAAGCATGCACTGTAAGCAAACTTTACAAAAAGTATACCACCATCCCAAAATATTCCACTATCCAAAGATGCCAATGTAACAAAAAATACAATTCCAGCATCTAAAAAAGAGTAACAGTAACAATTGTAAGTCAGTTTGGAGTTGCAGCAGCCCATGAAGTTCCACCATTCATAAGAGTCCCACCCTCCCTTTGAGTGCCACTTTAGCTGTAGCTTGTGATCCAGGTTGTGTGTCATCTTTTGCCCTGACCCTATGCTACTTTTGGAAAAAAAAAATAATAGCAAAGAAGGCCAAGTTGATTACATGTGTTGTATTTCATAGTGGATGATCTTCTTGCATCATTTGCACCAGATGACCTTTCATCTGCACTAGATGACCTTTCATCTGCAACCCTCTTCCTATTCCTCCTAGGCCTGCCAGGCAACCTCTTCAACCTTGGATGATCAATTGTGGTCTCATACCCACCAGTTATTGTCTCATCAAGTTCAGGCATTGGATGTATGATATCATCATAATTTTTGCAATAATTGTCCTTGAAGTAGTATTCATCACAGTATTTTTTCTACATTACCCTCTTGTATGCAATGCATGCATATGCATGCTTGCATAGAAGACCAGATAATAACTAGTAATTACATCCACATGCCCTAGTTCTAAGGTTTACCACAAAAGAGGTGAAACCATCCTTAACCTGGAATTGATCATTACTTGCATATATCATTCTATAGTATTTCTCATCCTGCATTGCTATGTCAACCACCTTTCTCATCCTAGGACAAACCACATGCTCATACCACAACCCTTCTTATACCTCCTCTGAAACCTACCCATTAGCGTAGTAGCTAATGACTCAATCAAAGCCTAGATTGTTTTCTTCTTATCAACCCCAAACCAACTATTAAATGACTCAGCCACATTGTTGGTAATATGATCTAACTTACATAGGGGGTTAACCATATGCCTAGTCCACATGTGTTTAGGCCTCTCATCAAACAAAAGCCATTCTACAACTTTATTAGACACTTTCCTGATCTTATCCATTCCCCTGTTAAATACATATTCATTATGGACATTGGCCATAGTCCAAAAATAAGTTGATAAAAATGGAGTTTTAAATTTATGGTTGAAGTTGATTAGGAGAAGATTACAACAAAACCTATAATTTAATAACAAGTATTAAAACAAAACCCTAAAACAATGGCACATTAAAAGCAGAGACATAATGGTTACAAAAATAAGCAGTATCAGAATTGATTTACCTATGTGTAGCATACAGAAAAAATTGTTCAACAACACTTGTCAAACCCTACCACAAAAAAAAATCAATAGTTAACAGTAAATCAAAAACCATTAAGAATTTAGCACAAGTCATAGAAAATAGAACTAACCTTCTGCATGTCACTCTTGATTGTCAAGACGTGGTCATTCCAACTTGGAATACTATCAAACGCTTCCTTCAAATAGTGCAAAAGGAACTTCCAGCTTGCAATGCAGTCAACCTCCACCACAACAAATGCAATTAGGAATATTCTATTGTTTCCATCAATAGCAATAACTGTGAGTAACACTCTTCCAAAAGGTCCTTTTAGATGACAACCATCGATTCCAAACCATGGCCTAAACCCTTTAATAAAACTTTTTTTCATTGTATCAAGGCAAACAAAAAATCTGTTGAACTCTGGGTATATACCTAATCTATATGACTCAACCTCTAACTCAATCAAACTATCGGGATTAGTTTCTCTTGCAAGTTCAGCCCAAGGTGGTAGCAGGTTATATGACTTTGCATGACTCCCTTTGCTATATTCCTTTACTCTTCTCCTTGCCCTATATAGTTGCATTAAGTTGTGTGGCTCAATCCCAAACCTTTCTAGCAGTTCTTGCTTCATGGCAGCATAGCTCATTTTTGGTTCAGCCCTCAACTTGGATTCCAGCTTAGTTGCTATCCAAGTTAAGGTGGCATTTGAGTTCTTAGTTTGCCTTATGCAAGTGTCAATAGGATTATATGTTTTAATTTTGTCAGTCACTCCGTTAGGGCGAGGAGAGGCATGAATACGCCACTCACATCCCTCAGCCTTACATTTTGCAATCACCCTGGCTTTCTCATTCTTCAATCTAACTATCTTAAACCCTTCTTGAATCACAAAATCCCTAAGCACCTCTCTAAACTTATGGACATCCATAAATAATGCCATTGCTCCAATTTTATCTTCCTATCAGGCTGACATGCAAATACATTTCTATTCATACCCCTATCAATCTGTATTTCCTATCGATCTTCATTATAAAACTCATTCCTAATAGTGTCAAACCTCTCCTCATAGTCATACAACTCATCATTTCTATTATTCAACACTTCTTCTTCCACATAGGAGCAATCTGATTCACTCTCCTCCTCCCTAGGGCTATTCTTATCTTTTACCCATACATCATCAGAATCACTGATGACAACTTCATTTTCAATGTCATCAACTTCATAATTGTGATTTCTTTTAGGCACAGGCACACTAGGATTTCTTTGATTTCTTTAAGTCATAGGTCTACTAGGATGAATTTTAGCTACTAGCACACTAGGATTTCTTTTTGTCACAGGCAAACTAGGATTTCTTTCAGTCACAAGCAACCTAGAATTACTTTTAGTCACAAGCAACCTAGAATTACTTTTAGTCACAAGCACACTAGGATTTCTTTCAGTCATATGCAACCTAGAATTACTTTAAGTCACAAGCACACTAGGATTTCTTTCAATCACAAGCAACTTATAATTACTTTCAGACACAAGCTTCCTAGAATTTGATTCAATCACAAGCACCTTAACCTCAGGGTATTGAATACCTAACAAATCAATCTATTCCACAATAGCATACATATAAATGACAAAAAACTTACTATTGAGTATGAACATATCTAGGATGTCTTTGTTATTCTCGATGTGTCTTCTATCTTTAAGTCCATTGCATATCTTTCAACATCTCCCTCTCTAATGGTTTCTTTCATAACATCATTGTACAATTCAATGAAGTTGTATCGGTCTAGGTCTACATCCCAAAATGTGAATAGGAAATCCTTCTTCACCTTCTACTTCAATTGATGATATGCAAACCTCTTTATCAACATATATGATATGGAATTTGTTGGCTTGAGAATCTTATTTAATTATAAACCTATGTCTAGGTTATTTAATCATGCTTCGTTTATCTAGTCTCTATGTGTCCATGAGATCTAAAGTAAATTCCACTCATTAAGAGCAAGTCTCAATAACAGCCATGCATGACTAATATGTATATTTATATTCTATTAGCTAATCAATTTATTCAAGCCAATTGAATGAAATCAAACATATATCAACCATATTTATGATCTTAAATCCAAATTTCTATATTTAGGTTCATTAAATTCAATCAAAACATATTAAATATTGGGCAAATATTCAAAAGCATTAAGAACAATATGATTAAACAATCCCTAACCACATATATTAACTTAAAGGTTTACAAAATCATCAATATTCATAGAAGGATCCAAAGAAATCCCTATATACAGACTAGCCACTCATGATAAACGAAAATATATAAAAAATACTCATTGTCATGATCAGAATAGAGAGGAAGTTGAAGGAGAGGAAGTTGCAAGCTCAATAATGGTAGTCCTTGGTGCTTGAATCCTCCTTGTGAAAGGATTTGACCTCTAACTTTGGTCCTTTTAACTTCCTTTCAGTCTCATTGACTGCGAGATTAAAGGATGTAAACCCAAGTGCAGGTTGTCTCAAGTAGTAAATTTCTCGGGAGTCCGAGGTCGATCCACAGGGAATTAATGAAGAAAAATTAATTGAGGTAGGAAAGGATTTGTCACAACACCAAAAGTAATAGAAAATATTCACAAATGAATTTAAGGGCTTGCTTGGGTTAGAAGATCCACTCTTGGTAATATTAAAGGCAAGATTATTTCTCTCTATAACTCAATTGAAATCCACACACAACGGAGGTTCCAATCGGAAAATATAACATTCAAAGTTCAATTATATATGCAATCATATTATGATTCCTTTAATTATCTACCAATATTTGTAAATGAGTTCAAGCATTCACTGTGTCAATCCTATTGTCTACAATAAATTAAGATCTCCATTAACAAAGAAGGTTTCTAAATTGATTGGAAACAAAATACAACACATATAATGTTCATTTAATAATATATCATTTAAGCACAAGAAATAGAATAATCTAACCTTATTTCATTACCAAGAGCTTCACTCTTTCACCCAAGCAAGATGAAGATTTAGTTACTCATTGATAAGAAGAAAGAAAGAGAGAAGAAGAGAAAGATGAACATAACTTCAATTTAGAACAAGAGAAAATTACAACAAAGGAAAATAATAAACAAGCATAACCTTAACTTGTACAAACTAAGCCTCCCCCTAGTGCTTAACACTTGAGTACCTTTTATAGAAGAGTAGGGATATAAAATGACAAGGAGAATGATTAAGAATAGGTGGATTAGTGGGTGGAGTGGTTGGATGATTGGTTAGGTGGTTGGATTATTGAATTAGTGGTTGGATTATTGAGATTCTTTATCTCCGAAATCATTCATTGCTTAACTCATTGATTCAGTCATTTTTGAGCCAAGTGGTCTTCATGAAAGTTCTAGGAAATTGTCTAAGCTTTCCAATGGCTCTGGAATCACCAAAAATTCGTCCTACAGCCCAAGATATGACCCAATTACTACAGACTGTTCAGGCCCAGTTTCAGCACCTCTATTTTGACTTTCAGACCCAATATCACCATCAAGGATCCCGAATCAAGTTTTGTGTTCAACATGAAAGTTGTAGATATGGGTCTTAACTTTCAGATTCCAAATTTTCAGCCCATTTTATAAGCCCAAACTCGAATTATGCTCTGATTACTGTACACTGTTCAGGTTTCAGACACAAAACTCGTGTTCTGTCTTCCAAGCCCAATTAGCTCTACTAGGTGTCTGATTGAGATTTTGAGCTCTTCATCAAAGTTGTAGAGCTCTCTCTTATCTTTCCTACGAGGTAAAATTCATAATTATCAGACATTTAGAACTCAAGATATGGCCGAAATACAAAAACAACGTAAGACTAAAATAGTGCTAAAAAAATCAATTAAGTCCAATTTGAGTCCAAACTTATAAAACATAACTAGGCTTAATCAATTAAGTACATGAAGAGTGTAAATGACTAAAAATGAGGGTTTATTAATGTATAAAATATGTGATCATCACTCATAAATAAACCTTAGCAGCTGTGTTTTTAAAACAAAAAACGTTCTCTACTTGAAATTTGATAGAACAGTATTTATAAGCTTCAGAAATTTGTGTCACGTTGCGGTGCTCCACATGTCACGTCACGACGCGTGTGGAAATTAGGTCAAGCATGCCACGACGCTTATTATTCACATTGTGGTGTTCAAAATACGTAGCTCTCTGCCTGAACAAGGGAATGCCATATGCTGCGACGCTAACTTGCCCACGTCGCGACACTGAATGCTGAACTTCATCCAGTGTTTTCTCTTCCAATGCAGCTCTAATTCCTTGATCATTATTCTCATTTTGAACCCTTCCTGCAATTAAGAAGTCACCAGATTAATGACAATAGTAAATTTACATAATCATAGGAAGAATTATACCAATTTGCTCAAAAAACATATAAGAAGATATCATAATTGAAATTAATGAATTTAGATTAAAATCTTCCAATTATGCCTTATAACAAAGACTAAACAGTCAATACAGCACATATATAGGGCTACAATAACACCATTTCATGGAGTTATCACACCCCCAAACTTAGGATTTTGCTAGTCCTCAAGCAAAACAAAGTCTGATTAAGCAAACCATCTAAACAACATATGCACCACATTCACTCAACATTTATCAAGAATTCCCAGTATTGTTGAAACCACAATTAGTGTATCAAGATTGATTAAATCCTCAAAGATTGCTAATGCCATACTATCAAATTTATATATATGTACTCATCAGCATGCAAATATCCAAAATTCTTTCTCATACAAAACACATATCCCACTAGCATGCAAGTTTAACTTATCCTAATCAAATCGAATTCATCTAGATAAGTTTATGAACATATATGCATAAGAATCACATAATCCACAAAATTGTATGCAAACTCTCTCTCCACTAATGTAAACCGCACATAATTGAGGATCGAAAAGGACTTCAACAACTTGTAATAATAGGCCAATGGTAATGGGGTAAAGAATAACATGGAATGGATATAATACAAACATTAAGACACATAACATGCTATTTCAGGACTTGAGCCTCCAAGTGACAATATTTGGGTATTCAACAAAATTGAAAGATTAGAACTCTTAAGAACCATTCAATGCTTTTAGGATCTAACTTTTCTTTTTCTTTTCTTTTGCTTTGCTTGTCTCTTTTCTTTTCTTTCACAGCAGATGGTTCTGTCAAGCTCAATTGATATTGAACATTCACCCATACCCGTTAAACACATGACTCAAGTCAAGAAATAACTTATTATGCACTTAACAAACTATGATGGTAGGATGGAATTGCAGTGTTTTCATATGCATTTAGGTTAGTTACATAGGTAGGGAATATATAGGTGATGAAAAACATGTAAGGCCAATCATACATTAAGCTTCAAAGGGAACCTATGGATATACTCATATCAGGGTAAGCTTTTTAAGGCTTAATCGGTCTAAACAATGCCCTAATTATTTCTTCAATTAAGCACAATCTAGGATTTCACCTCAAGAGAGTTTAAACACAATTTCAAGATAATCAAAACTTCAACATGCATTTATTCATAAACCCTCTCTAAACGATAATCAAATCGTGATCAAAGTTGCACAAGCATATAAGTGAGATCTAAATCATGCATTTGAAAAGCGACTGGATTATTAAACATGCTTCTTGATTACAAATGGTTTAGCTCAAAAGATGGCACTTTGCAAGCAATAATATCATGGGACAATCAACACAACACTAACAATTGGCACATGGTGTACATTAAAGTATTTCAACATTTTCAAACATACATGTAAACCATCATACACCATAGTGATATACATCAAATCCATATTGTGAAAGAGAATGACAATTGTATCTTGAATGAGATTTTCAAATTTACATTCTCCTTCAAATGATACATACTAACTAATATTTACTTATTTAGTCCATTACTATGCATTTTAACAAATTTGACCTTAAACATTCAAAACATGTACTCATTTGGTTCATTGGGTATTACAACATAAAACTAAATACTCACAATATATTTACTCAAAATACTAAATATAAACACAGTAATACGACATGATAATCACTAATTATCAAAACAAAAAGTCTAACATTATAACATGTTTTTAAACATTAAAAACATACACCCATGCATGTTATAATGAACAACAACGAAAGAAGGTGCCCTATATGAAATAGGGCTAGTCATCTGTGTCCTTGTCATCATCATCAGCATCATCAGGGGCATCCTGCTGCGGTTGGGGTAGGTCAGCTACCGCCTGGGGTGGGAACTGTGGCATAAGATAGTCATCCATGGGGAGCTAAAGACGCTCTGCCATCCATCGCTGAGTCTAGAGACTGTAGGAGAACATGGCTGTAAGCTACGTGATCTGAGCACGCAGGTCTCCCTTATCAGCTGGGGCAGCAACTATGGGCTGCTGGCGGGCCTGCCGCTGTCTGGTTGGGGCTGGGACTGTAGCTTCTCCCACATGCTCCATGAATGAGTCGTTGAGAGGCTGTTTACCATCCATAAGCTCCTCATGCGACCCCTATTGCACCCACTGTCGGCTGCAAAGAGTATGGATCAGGCATGGAAAGAAGAGGCTGGTCTGCTCTTAAATGCACCGTCGGATCTGATCATGGATGATTTGAGCAACGTCAATACGGCGGTGCTCTAGGATAGAGTAAAGAAGGATGGCCCGATCACGCGTAACCTCAGATAGGTTAGTAGACGGAAGGATACAGGTGTTGATAAAATGATACCAGACCCACGCCTCCGACGTCAAACATGATCGGGGAAAGTATCGAGGCCTGTTGGTCTAGATGCTCATGACCCACTACACCAGCTGGGATTCAAGCCGACAGATCCGGGCTGTGACGATCGCTAGATCAATGCCCTCAACTGGCTCCCACTGGCAAAAGTTAGCATAGTAGCATAAGAGCGGGGGCTCAGGCAATCCCAAAGCAGCTCTGACGACGACGGCGGCGACGGCGGTGTAAGGTACATTGTGCCCTCGAACGCGCACAATAGAAGTTCCCTCTGCAGCATAGAGGGCATTCACATAGAATTCGTGAACGATCGAGAGAACAGCAGAATCCTCTGGATGCCAAGCAAACTAGCTCCAGTTGAGCTCGTTAAGCAGACCCTCAATCTCGGGGTAGATAGCCCTAGAGAAGGAGAATCCACGCTCTGCTATAATGGTCCGGATGATCGTGACGAGATATTTCTGAGCCGCAACGGCTGAGACAAAAATCCTCTTGTCAAAATCTGGAAGCGGGGGAGAAGGCTCCCTGCGCTGACGACAGCTCTCTCCTCTTTGACGTTTAAGACCCATAGTACCTGTCAAAAGAGACTTTGTCAGAATTGAATCAATAAGATAAAAAAAGCATTGAAAAGCATCAATTTCTGCAAAATTTGAAACCACGCGCCACGACAGTCATCACAGCACCGCGACACTCAAACAAATTCATGCACAAGCCGTGACACTCATAGTACACGCCGCGGCATTCAAAACGATATTCACATAACGCCGCGGCATCACCAAGACACGCCACGACATTCAAACATTATTCAACCTCACGCCGCAGCGTTGAATGTACACGCCGCGGCTTTCCTCAAAATTTACCACAACGCTGTGGCATTACATGGTCACGTTGCAGCGTTGGTACAAAAATCAACAAAAATGCAAAAACAACAGAAAATAACAACAATATATCAAAATAAACTAAGTTAACTTATACATACCTGGTTAAAGATTGCAGAAATGAGGAATAACGGGTGGAGAAACAAGAAAGCAAGAAGAAGAAGGGAGGGAAATCGCAAAGAAACAAAGAAATTTGATAGATAAGTAAAAAGGATAACCAAACGTCGCGACACTTAAACCCAAAGGCCACACAAGACACCGCGCGCGTTGGCTATGTGACGTCGAGGCATGCATTAATTACCACAATTTAATAATAATAATAATAATAATAATAATAATAATAATAATAATAATAATTATTATTATTATTATTATTATTATTATTATTATTATTATTATTTTAAACAAGACGCAGCAGCGTTCAACATTGTTGCACCGCGGCACTTCAGCCTCTGGAATTTAGCTGATGCACCACGGGTGCCGCGACGTGACAAGTACCACGTCGCGACGTGAGAGGCCAACTTGCAGAATTCTGCATAATTTTCCATTCTGCTGTTGTTTGTGCACATTTCCAGCCTCCAACACTTGCAAAACTTGCTTAAAGGGTTAAAACACACTTTGTACAACAAAAACTTAATCAAACTACAAAATCAACATATTAAAATATTAAAGACTTAAAGCACCTAACATTAAAAATTTGGGTTCCCTCCCAAAAAGGGCCTTATTTATAGTCTCGATAGGACTTTTCAGACCTCATGTTGGAGCTGTCAAAGTGATGGAGGTCTTCCCCCTTTGAATCTCTCCGCCATAGTAAGGTTTTAGGCGCTAGCCATTAACCTTAAAGCTCGATGAACCATCCAGGGGAGCTATCTCAACTGCTCAATGAGGGAACACTCTCCTTACCTCAAAGGGTCCCGACCACCTAGATTTAAGCTTCTCGGGAAACAATTTAAGCCTAGAGTTGTAAAGGAGAACTTGTTGACCTACTTCAAATCTCTTTTGCATGATCGTATTGTCATGCCAGAATTTCACCTTCTCCTTATACAACTTTGCATTCTCATATGCTTGATGCCTAAATTCATTAAGCTGATTGAGTTGCAATAATCTCTTCTCCCTAGCAGCTTGTAAGTTGAAGTTTAGTTGCTTGATTGCCCAGTTTGCGTTATGTTCAAGCTCAACCGACAGATGACATGCCTTCCCAAATATCAACTTATTTGGGGACATACCAATGGGGCTCTTATAGGCAGTCCTATAAGCCTACAGTGCATTGTCTAGTCTTTTTGACCAATCATTTCTAGGCAGACACACTGTCTTCTCTAAGATTCGATTGATCCCGCGATTGGACACCTCTGCGCGCCCGCTTGTCTGTAGGTGATAGGCAGTGGCAATCCTATGGGTTATCCCATACTTAGCGAGAAGAGCTTCAAAGGACTTGTTACAAAAGTGGGACCCTTCATCACTTATAATGGCCCTAGGTGTTCCGAATCGGGTGAAGATGTGTTTCTTTAGGAAACCTACCATTACCTTAGCATCATTGGTAGGAAAAGCACATGCTTCCACCCATTTGGACACGTAGTCCACAACCATGAGAATATATAGGTTTCCATAGGAGGGAATGAAGTAACGCATGAAATCTATGCCCCAAACGTCAAAGATTTCAACTTCCAGAATGGAGTTAAGGGGCATCTCATTTCTTCTTAAGATATTCCCCGACTTTTAACACCGCTTACACCTTTGCACAAATAAATATGCATCCTTAAAGAGAGATGGCCAATAAAAGGCAGATTGGAGCACCTTCGCAACTGTCCTTTCACCACTGTAATGTCCACTATAAGGAGAAGCATGGCACTTGTTCAAAATTGGCTCCACCTCCTCCATAGGTACGCATCTCCTAAGCATCTGGCCAGAGCACTGTTTGAACAAAAATGGCTCGTCCCAGATGTAGTGTCTGACATCATGTAAGAATTTCTTCTTCTGGTGAGAAGTCAAATCATAAGGCAACACACCATACACTATGTAGTTAACCATGTATGCATACCATAGACATGATTGAGCAGTGGTTGCAAAAAGCTGCTCATCTGGAAATGTTTCCCTAATTATGAGCGATTTAACTAGATGGTCTTCATTCTCAAGTCTTAAAAGATGATCTGCAACTTGATTCTCTGCACCTTTCTTGTCACGGATCTCCAGGTCAAATTCTTGTAATAGTAAAACCCACCTGATCAAACGTGGTTTTACATTTTTCTTGCTGACCAAATAATTAATGATGGAGTGATCAGTATAAACAATCACCTTAGTCCCCACCAAGTAAGCTCTGAACTTATCGAATACAAAGACCACAGCTAGCAGCTCTTTTTCTGTTGTGGAGTAGTTTAGTTGGGCATCATTAAGTGTTTTGCTCGCATAATAAATGGAGTGAAACACCTTATCTTTTCTCTGACCCAACACTGCACCCACAACATAGTCGCTGGCATCGCACATGAGCTCGAACGATAAGTCCCAATCTGGAGTGATGATTACTGGTGCTGAAACCAATTTCTTTTTGAGCTCCTCAAATGCAACTTAGCATGAATCATCAAATGTAAACTGGATGTCTTTCTCCAGCAGGTTGCAGAGAGGCTTGACTATCTTCAAAAAGTCTTTTATAAATCTCCTATAGAAACCCACATGGCCAAGAAAACTATAGATTCCTTTTCTAGAGTTAGGCGGAGGAAGCCTCTCAATCACATCTATTTTTGCCTTGTCCACTTCCATCCCCTTGATAGAAACCTTATGGCCAAGAACTATGCCTTCTTGAAACATTAAGTGACATTTTTCCCAATTAAGGACAAGGTTGGTTTCTTCACATCTTTTCAACATGGAAGATAAGGTTTGCAAACAACTCTCATATGTATCTCCGAATACTATAAAGTCATCCATAAACACTTCTAGGTCATGCTCAATCATATCCACGAAGATGGACATCATACAACGTGGAAAAGTCGCGGGAGCATTGCATAACACAAATGACATCCTTCTAAACGCAAATGTACCATAGGGACAAGTAAATGTTGTCTTTCTTGATCCTCTGACGCTATGACAATTTGGTTATATCCAGAATAACCATCCAAGAAGTAATAATAAGCCTTTCCTGTCAGAGGGTCCAACATTTGGTCAATGAAAGGAAGCGGGAAGTGGTCTTTTCGTGTGACCCTGTTCAGTTTACGGTAGTCTATGCATACTCTCCATCCAGTCACCTTCCGAGAGGGAATAAGCTCATTATTTTCATTAATGACTACCGTCATGCCACCTTTCTTTAGCACACATTGAATTGGGGATACCCAGGGGCTGTTAGAAATAGGGTAAATTATCCCTGCATCCAGCCACTTGATTATTTCCTTCCTCACCACTTTTTTCATTATTGGATTCAGTCTCCTTTGGTGTTCTACAACATCTCTCTAATTGTCCTCTAGTAAGATCTTGTGCATACATATGGAATGGCTAATGCCTTAAATATCGGTAATAATCCATCCAATAACATGTTTGTATTTTCTAAGCACACAGAGAAGTTTCTCCGTTTGATCTTCTAAGAAGGCAGATGATATGATTACCAGCAGGGTGGAGGTTGCTCCCAGGTAAGCATAATGAAGATGCTTAGGCAGATGCTTCAGCTCCAGCCTTGGAGGTTCCTTAATAGAAGGCTTAAATGCCTCCTTTGTTGCATCGGACTCCAAGGTTTCAAACTTGGGCGACTGATATTGCTTAAGGACTGCATTAAGGTGCTTGATGTAATCCGCTACATCATTCCTAAAGTCTTCATCATTATCAATTGATGAAGTCAAAGCCATGGTAAGAGAATCCTCAAGAATATTGGCTTGGAATACATCACTTATGATGTTATCCAATATCCCAACATAAGAACACTCTTCCTGATCTTGAGGAAACTTAATTGCCTTAAATATGTTGAAAATTACCTCTTGATCTTGAACTCTCATAGTCAATTCTCTTTTTTGCACATCTATGAGTGTTCTCCCTGTGGCTAGAAACAGTCTGCCTAGGATGAAAAGGACCTTATGATCTTCTTCTATATCCAGAATCACGAAGTCCGCAGGGAATATGAACTTGTCCACTTTTACCAGGACATCATCCACAATTCCCTTGGGATAAGTATAAGAACGATCGGCTAGCTAGAGGGTTACGGATGTGGGCTTGCATTCCCCCAAACCTAACCTCTGAAATATGGATAGGGGCATGAGATTAATACTTGCCCCCATATCGCACAATGTTTGGCCTGGGAAGTTCTCTCATATGGCACAAGGAATAGTAAAGCTCCTCGGATTCTTCAACTTAGGGGGAAGCTTCTACTACAAGACGACACTGCATTCTTCAGATAATACAACCGTTTCAAACTCGTCCAACTTACGTTTCTTTGAAAGAATATCCTTCATGAACTTGACGTAACTGGACATCTGCTCTAAAGCTTCAGCAAAAGGGATGTTGATGTGAAGTTTCTTGAAACTTCCAAAAACTTCTTAAACTGCTCATCCATCTTGTGCTTAATTTGCCTGCTTGGAAAAGGTAAAGGATGAATATAAGGCCTGTTCTCTACCTTCTTGTTATTGGCATTCTCTTCACCTTTCTTATCTTCTACCTTTTTGTGGACAACTTCTTCTTTCTTTGGGCTTTCTTCACCCACTATCTCCTGGTCTTTACCAATATCAACATCTTCTTCCAACAGCTTTGTTTTCGAATTACCTTCAACATCCTTCCCACTTCTCAGTGAGATTGCCTTGCAATGATCAATTGAGGAGTATTTTAGATTATTGACTGTATCATTCGAAACAGTGTCTGGGGGTCTATTATTAATTGCATTTGCTAATTGCCCCACCTGCGTTTCCAAAGCCCTCATAGAAGCCGACTGGCTCTGTATCACTGAGTCATTTTTTGCTAAGTGAGCTTCTGTCTTTGTCATGAAGGTATCAGTTTTCACCATCAGCTGCATGAACATATCTTCAAGAGATGGTTTCTTGTCTTGAATCGGCTATCTAGGTTATAAGGGAAATCCAGGAGGATTATAAGGTCGCTCCGCTCCAAGCGCTGAACAAGAGGCTCCTTGATTATCCCCCCAAGAGAAGTTCGGATGGTTCCTCCATCTAGGGTTATACTGATTGGTGTATGAGTTATTCTGTGATGATCGGTAGTTCCCCACATAATGTGCACTTTCAGAAGTGGTAGGGCACCTATCACTTGAATGGTTATCGCCGCATTTGTCACACAACACAAATGGGTTCTGGGGAGTGTGATGTCTCATACTATCCATTCTACTTGCTAGAACTGCAACTTGTGCAGATAGTGAAGTTAATGCATCTACTTCATGCACTCCAGCTGCCCTCCATGAAGTGTTCCTTGCTGCTGGCCATTGGCAGCTGTTATTAGCTAATTCCTCTAAAAGTTAGAATGCATCATCGAAAGATTTGCTTAGCAAGGAACCTCCAGCTGCAACATCTACTATTGGGCGGTGGTGTGGTAGCAGGCCCTTGTGAAATAAGTAGATTTGGTGCCAAGGTGGTATCTCATGATGTGGGTATCTTCTCAAAAGATCCTTGTACCTTTCCTAGGCTTCATGCAAGGATTCCGATTCAATCTGGATAAATGATGTAATATCATTCACCATCTCCACAGTCTTGGCCGGAGGGAAGTATTTATTGAGAAATTTGGCACATACCTCTACCCAAGTTGTGATTGATCTCACTGGAAGATAGTCTAACTAGCTTTTGGCTCTATCCCTTAAAGAGAAAGGAAAAAGCCTTTGGCGAATAGCATCCTTGGATACTCCGTTGTGCCTAAACGTATCACAAATCTCCAAGAAGTTAGAGAGATGTGCATTGGGATCCTCATTAGATAAGCCATCAAATTGTACAGAAGTTTGGATCATTTGGATGATGACCAGCTTAATCTTGAAGTTGTCCGCTCGGATAGCAGGACGTCTAATGCTGGATTACAGATTATCCATCTAAGGAGTAGCAAACTCCCTCAGTGGCCTTGTGCGACTATTGTCCTCCACCTCTTGTGTAGCGACTTCTTCTGCCATCTTTAAAACTTATCTAAAACAAATAAAGAATTGAAACACAAATTAATATACAAAAAAAAAAAGCTTAGACTAGAACTAATTAAATTCGTTGTTAATATTAGTTCTACCGAAATTATGTCGTAGTCCCCGGTAATGGCGCCAAAAACTTGTTCGCTCTTTTGTTTACAACAAGTGCACAGATTGTACTTGTAGTATAGCTAGGAGTCAGATATCGTTCCCACGAGGACTATTGCTAATTTAGAACTAATTATTAACTAATAGCTTAATAATTTCTATCTAAGAACATTCAAATTGAGAAAATTGTGTGTAAACTAATGGTAAGATTTAAATGCTAGCTAATTGGAATTACAGTTGTTGATTAAAGAATAGGGAATCCTTCTTCACCTTCTACTTCAATTGATGATATGCAAACCTCTTTATCAACATATATGATATGAAATTTATTGGCTTGAGAATCTTATTTAATTAAAAGCCTATGTCTAAGTCATTTAATCATGCTTCGTTTACCTAGTCTCTATGTGTCCATGAGATCTAAAATAAACTCCACTCATTAAGAGCAAGTCTCAATCACAACCATGCATGACTAATAGGTATATTTCTATTTTATTAGCTAATTAATTTATTCAAGTCAATTGAATGAAATCAAACATGCATAAACCATATTTATGATCTTAAATCTAAATTCATATGTCTAGGTTCATTAGATTCAATCAAAACATATTAAATATTGGCCAAATATTCAAAAGCATTAGGAACAATATGATTAAACAATCCCTAACCACATATATTAACTTAAAGGTTTACAAAATCATCAATATTCATAGAAAGATTTAAAGAAATTCCTATACACAAACTAGCCACTCATGATAAACAAAAATATATAAAAAATACTCATTGTTATGATCAAAATAGAGAGGAAGTTGAAGGAGAGGAAGTTGTAAGCTCAATAATGGTAGTCCTTGGTGCTTGAATCCTCCTTGTGGAAGGATTTGACCTCCAACTTTGATCCTTTTAGCTTCATTTCAGTCTCACAAATAAACTCTAGCAGCTGTGTTTTTAAAACAAAAAACGTTCTCTACTTGAAATCTGATAGAACAGTATTTATAAGTTTTAGAAATTTGTTTCACGCCACGACGCTCCACATGTCACATCGCGACTGTTGATACTCAATTTTATCTATAAAATTTTTATTTGTGAATTAATAATTTTATTAAATGATGCTTTAGTACAATACACTAAATTCTTTTTTAAAGGTTTTATTTACCTATATCTTATTTTGAATTATAAATATATATAAATAATAAAAATAAAAATATTTATAATAATAAAAAAGGACCTAACCCAATCATCCATCCACCCACTAACCCACTCATCCACTCACTCATCCACTAATCCACCCACTAAACCACTAATCCATCCACTCATCCACTAATCCACCCACTAATCCATCCACTCATCCACTAATCCACCCACTCCACTAATCCACCCACTAACCCACTCATCCACTCACTCATCCACTAATCCACCCACTAACCCACTCATCCACTAATCCACCAACTAACCCACTCATCCACTCACTCATCTACTAATCCACCCACTAACCCACTAATCCATCCACTAATCCACCCACTAACCCACTAATCCACTCACTCATCCACTAATCCACCCACTAACCCACTAATCCATCCACTCAACCACTTCACTCACTCATCCACTCAACCATTCCACTCCATTATCACCCCATCATCTCAACCACCCCATTATCTTCAACTACTCCTTCACAATTACTCCTCTATATAATCCTCACTCATCTTGAACTTCAGGATTCCCCACATTCTCATCATCTCCACCATCATCCACCATCATCTCCATACCCAACTCATCATTTTCTCCTTCAAACTCATCACCTTCCATCATCAATACACACACATTCACTTCTCCACTCCAAGCTCTCCAACCTCTACTTCCATCTTCCATAACCTTTACCTCTCATCTTCACTTTCCATTAACAATCCCACACCACAAACCACCACAACTACCACCCTCACCATCTTCCTTACCGTACCTTCCACTAGCAACATCACAACCCCAATCATCAACCTCAAACAACCACCATTTTTCATCTTCACCTCCACCACCATATGCCACCATCCATAATTAACAACCATTAAACTTCCATCTTCACCACTACCACCATCATTACCTTACTCCATAATCTTCATAATCACCTTTAATTCACCATAACCACTCTCACTCACTTTCAACTTATCACCATATCACCATCACTACCTTACTCCATAATCTTCATAATCACCTTCAACTCACCATACTCATTTTCAATACCATTATCCACAAACCTTTAACCACCATAATACCAAATAATCACAAAATACCACCTTA
Source organism: Ormosia emarginata (assembly GCA_029884605.1). Lineage (NCBI taxonomy): Eukaryota > Viridiplantae > Streptophyta > Magnoliopsida > Fabales > Fabaceae > Ormosia > Ormosia emarginata. The sequence continues at coordinate 13,516,531 of JAQQTP010000077.1, read as the reverse complement.
CACCACCGACATCGTCGAGTTCTGTGCCGCCCAGATCTGTTCCGCCAACTACTACAGGTTTTTCCGTTCTTGTGAGCATCTTTTCTTTTGGTAAGTTAGAATTAATCTATTGTTGACAAATTTGATTTTAAAAGTTTTAAGTTTCTCTCTTAATTAAAATCAATCAACCCACACTTATTTTCTAAAGAACTACGTGACTTTGAGTTCCTCATTGCACCCGAGGATACGTAGGAGGTCGAAATCCCTATTCTGTCAAGCCGAAAAAATAAATTTTCATAATTTAGTTATTTCTTTTTTTTCTTTCCTTAAAAAAAAAAAATAATAAAATAAAATAGTTACAAAGTCTTTTAAAAAAAGGGGTAAAATAAATAAATTTGATATTATTAAAATTTGCACAATTGACTTAAGGTACACGTTCTTGGAAGACTACTAGGTAGAGTCTCTAACACCTTCCCTATCTGTAATCGACTCCCGAATCCAAACTTTTATTAAAGACCAGTTTTGCCCATTTTAAGGGTTTTTCTAATGTTTTCCCAAATTAAATAAACATTGGTGGCGACTCCATTGATTTTCAAATTCCAATCTTTTATCGGTCGTCCCGTCGCGATTTCGGTTGCGACAGCTGGCGACTCCACTGGGGACGTTTGATAAGAGTCAAGCCTGTTGTTATTAGTTGTGCAAATTATTAATAATTTTTATTTATTTACTTTACCCCTTTTTGTCTTTATTTCTGTTTTCTTACTTGTTTGTGAATAAATTTTATATGATATTTTTATGTAAATATTTGCTGGTATTATTTTGTGTCCATTTTGACATGACTTACTTGTATATATTTTGAGTTTAATTGTTGAAACCTTAGGGTAGATGATTGTTACTTGGTTGTTGTATATATACTTTTACATGTTGGGGGGGTAAATTGATCTTCTTAAATTTTGGTATAGGTTTGTATGCTCCCTCACATACGTCACTATCACTTACCTCACACACAAGCTCTATACCCGGGTTCAATACCTTGTAGGATTAGATAGAGGGTGAAGTAGTGTTGCTTTGAGAGGCCTTTGGTCTCCGAACAGGCACATGAAAATCCCTCACTCAAATTGAACTCTTTCCGCTTGTAACCTATCATGGGTGAGGATTGAGGACTCTTGCTAGCCAAAGTGTTGGTGACAGTAAGAGACAATTTGGGGACCTTTTGTCTGATAGGGGTCTAGAACCAAAAATATCACGTGTTGAAATACCCTTAGAGCTATTATGGTCCATAGAGCCCTTTTGTTTTTAAAGACAAGTACCAAGCCTAGACTATCATTTTCCTTTAACACATGAGGAAATTCTTTTTGTCTATATTCTTTTCTTTATTTTCATTTTTGTAGACACTAATTCTCTTTTTTGTTGTTTTTTTTATCTTGCATTTGCATATGTGGTCCAATCTTGTAAAGATATCGGTAAACCTCGAACATGGATAAAGGAAAAAAGCTCTAATGTCTGAGACTGTGAAAGTATATGGGTTGTCATTGAAGAGTCTGCAAGGGTTCAAGCAAAGGAAAGAAACAGTTCGCACCACGGTGATACTCCTTTAGACTTAAGGAGTAACATGATCAACATGATGTAAAGGGAAACTCCCTATGAAGCTTTTATCTTTGAATGAACGAGGTTTATTGATATCATTTGCTTCATTGGATCATGTTTTTGCATACATTTTCACTTTAGTTTGCATTTTATTGATCATATTCCTAATAATAATAATAATATGACCACAGAAAAAAAATTGTCTCTACAACACCCTTATAGGACTCGCTCCCAATCGAAGGTCATGGATGAACTGGGACAGTCGCAAGAAGAACTGAGGGATGAAGTAAGCCAATTGAAGGGACAAATGGCTAAGATCTTAGAAGTCGTGCAAACTTTGGAAAGAACAAAAAACACAGAGGGAACTCCTTCAGGAACAAATGAAGGACACCCGGCCACACCTCTTTACCCACCTGGCTTCTCTCCAACCACTCTGCAATATCAAGGCTTCAATCCTCAAGGAGTTATGATGCCGTTAACTATTTATCCAAACAGCACCACTCAACCCGTTGTCACCAGTTCGCAGGGAACTCAGGCTACACAATTCCCACCATATGGCCTCCCTTCCGGCTTTGTACCGCCGCAGGCTATCAATTTCCCTGACAGCAACAGACCTGCTTTCAATCCATTGAGCACAACTCAACCACATGCCCATTACTTTGGTATCAGTGGAACCCCACCATTACAACATTTTGTCCCCACTTCCATGCCACAACAATACCCTTTGAATTCTTCTGCTGAAAACTCTCAGTCCAAAGAGAAGTTGAAAATCCTAGAAGAGAGATTACGGGTCATTGAAGGAGCATGTTGTTATGGTATCAGGGATGCTACTGAGCTCTGCCTTGTTCCAGGCGTGGTGATTCCTCCGAAGTTTAAAGTCCCAGATTTCGACAAATACAAGGGGACCACTTGCCCAAAGAACCATTTGACCATGTACATCCGCAGAATGGCTTCCCATGCTCATGATGACAAGCTGTTAATCCACTTCTTCCAAGACAGTTTAACTGGGGCAACTTTGAATTGGTATATGCGTCTTGAGCGAGCCCATATAAGGAGTTTCAAGGATTTAGCCGATGCCTTTGTAAGGCAGTATAAATACAACATTGACTTGGCACCAGATAGAATGAAACTACAAAGCATGTCTAAGAAGGATGCTGAGACCTTCAAAGAATATGCTCAAAGGTGAAGGAAAATAGCTGCACAAGTGAAACCCCCTTTGTCAGAGAAAGAGATGGTTAATAGGTTCACCGATACACTTCACGTGCCATTCTATGATCATATGATTGGGAATGTGTCATCGAATTTTTCAGATATCGTAATAATTGGTGAAAGGATTGAGAGCGGAATGAAAAAGGGAAAATTACATCAAATGGATGATGAAGAAGCAAGTTGAACTAGTTAAGGGTGGACTTCAAGCCGAATGGATCAATGGGTTTTCAGGAAAACTTATGGATGACAATGGCTACCTAAGCAGTAGTCCAGCAAGCAGTGTCAGATGTTTCTAGGTATGCTCATCTGTGATAGGAGCGAATGTTTGGAGTGGTCAATCAGGGGCAACCTTCGAAAGTTCAACTTAGTGGTGATTCATTCCGATTTTGAACTTAGGTAAACTTTCTTGAAGCATTAATGTAATGGATTTGCATGGTTCTCTCAGCATACCTTGTTTCATTTTCCTATGTTCTTAGCACTCGTGTTCTTGTCATGTCTTTCATGTCTTTCTTTCTTTTGCTTGCTTTCTTTTGGTTCGGATCCTATGAGACTCTTGTGCTAGCAAAAATTTGATGGTCATGAAGCTCCTATGTGCAGGTGTTCTTTGTAAAAACAAAAAAAAACAAAAAAAAATAAAAGAGGGGTGAAAAAAAAAGAGAAAAATAAAAAGAGCAAATAAGTAATCACTTGGTGTGTGTTATCCTTTTGTCTCTAAATTAGATTTTTTGAAAATGAGCATTCAAGATTTGAAATGAAGATTGGCCATCTTTCACTATCCTTCATAAGAATTCATCGTTTCTTTTCATTATCTCTCGTTGTCCCATTTTGAGCTTGTAAGTTTTTTCAATAAACCCTGGACAAGGATCACCCTTACATTAGGGGATGGCACAAGACAAAGGTTGATTGTCATGGTTACTATTTTGAAGCATAATGAAAAAGAGAAAGTGAAGAAAAATTGAAAGGAACAGAAAGTAAAATGGAGAATAGTAGGAGAAAAAAATATATTTGAAAGCGCAAAGGCAAGTGACAAAGCTTAAAGTTTGAACAAGGATCCTTGGTCCCATTTAACCTTTAAACACTTATTTGAGCCTTATATCTTTCATTTCATAACCACTAACCTTGACTGCATTACAATCCTTAAAAAGTCCATTCTGATAAATGAATGATTGCCTTTAATTTCACAAGTTTTTAATTTTGAGACAAAAGGGTTGTACTCATACAAGTATCTAGTGCATTGCTCTTTAAAAAATAAAAAATGTTGGTAGATGAAAACCATAAGGCGGTCTAAAAAAAAAGAAAAAAAAGAGACTTACACTAGTGTAAGTTTTCACCGTGTTTTAATCTGGCCCTATACTGAGGCAATTTCCCTAGCACGATTTGACTTACACTGGAGCAAATCTTTTGATTCAATCTGGCTTTGTATTGGGAGAAGTCTCTACCCTTTTCAATTTAATTCTAAACTGGAGCATTTTTCTAGTTTGATTTGGCTTCACACTGGGGCAAAACAAAAAAATCTCAAGTTCCCCCACTGGGATAATTTTTGTTGTCAAGTGGCCTACACTGGGGCAGTTTTGTTCTCAAATGGTTAATTTCTTTCTTTTTTTTTTGATACCTTACACTGGGGCAGATCTTTATAGATACCTGATAAAAGAATGGTCGTGATGTCCAGTTGTCAAGTAAAGATCAATCACATCCAAACTGGGGCAAAAATCCTTCTGGCATTTGTACTATTCCATTTCGTGTGTCTTTTTGTGTAGTCATACTCCCAAAGTCAGTCAAGAAATTACTCAATTAGTAAATTTTTTTCCTGTTTCACTTTTGAATCCATGCATATCTGGTACATGATGTTTCAAGTTCGGTGAACATGAGTCCAATGGTACAACTTCACCATCTGATGGTAATTTCTTGTTGAACAACTCAAGCCAAAAGAACTCCAAAATTTCAATCAATGAAGGAAATGACATCCTCAATGAATAATTCAGATTGAAGTGTGTCCGGTGGCATAGGAATCTTTGGAGGAAGAAAGTCAGAAGCTTCTATGCAAGCCACATCTAATGAAGAGAAATTTGAAAAGAAAAAATGAGACTGGCAATGATTCCCTTTTTGCAAGAAGCGTTTGGCTCATGGCTCATTGCACAAAGTTCTTGGGCTCAAGGCCCACTGCATAAAGTTTTCTGGCTCAAGGCCTTTTAAGAGCATTGATGAGAAAATGAAGAATAACCAGGCAAATCATAAAGCAAATTTCGCTACTGTTCAACCTTGATCCTGCTATGGGAAAAAGTTCTTAAGGGTGTTGTGGAACTAAGAAGCGATTCAGCTAAAGCTCTGATGTATCAATTTATGTTTACCTAATTTGTTCATGAGAATCTCTACCATAGGACATCCATTGCATCATGCATCATCTCAGGCATTATATGCACTGTCCTCAAGCTCAACATCCATTGCATCATCATGCATCCGCTGCATCATGCCTCATCTCAAGTATCACATGCATTTACAAGCAAAAACACCATTTCTTTTTGGTTCCCAGGGCCTTATGCCCATTACTTTTAATTTCTGGGTCCCAGAACCCGTTGTTTTTAGCTTTCACAACAAGTCAGGGCCTTATGCTCATTGCCTTTTCCTTTGTGGGTCCTTACACCCATTGTCTTTAAGTTTCTGTCAAGCTTCGGCGGATACCCGACTCCGCAAGCTTTTTATCTTTCCTGCTTTAAGTTTTTGTCAAGCTTCGGCGGATTTCCGACTCCGCAAGCTTTTTTATCCTTCCTGCTTTAAGTTTTGGTCAAGCTTCGGTGGATACCCGACTCCGCAAGCTTTTTTCCCTTTCTTGCTTTAAGCTTCGGCGGATAACAGACTCATGCAAGTTTTTTTCCTTTCCTGCTTTAAGTTTTTACCAAGCTTCGGCGGATACCTGACTCCGCAAGCTTTTTTCCTTTCTAGTTTTAAGTTTTTGCCAAGCTTCGGCGGATAACTGACTCATGAAGCTTTTTCCCTTTCTTACTTTAAGCCGGCGGATAACTGACTCATGAGCTTTCTCCTTTCCCGCTTTAAGTTTACGCAAGCTTCGGCGGATACAGACTCATAAGCTTTTTCCTTTCTTGCTTTAAGTTTTTGCCAAGCTTCGGCGGATAACTGACTCATGAAGCTTTTTCCCTTTCCGGCTTTAAGTTTTTGCCAAGCTTCGGCGGATACCCAACTCATAAGCTTTTTCCTTTTAGTTTTAAGTTTTTGCCAAGCTTCGGCGGATGCATAACTGACTCAAGTTTTTTATCTTTCCCGCTTTAATTTTTACATCAAGCTTCGGCGGATACCCGACTCATGAGTTTTTATCTTTCCCATTTAAGTTTACATCAAGCTTCGGCGGATAATTGACTCATGCTTTTTATCCTTCTGCTTTAAGTTTTGGTCAAGCTTCGGCGGATACCGATTCATAAGCTTTTTTTCCTTTCTTGCTTTAAGCTTCGGCGGATAATTCACCTCCATGAAGCTTTTTTCCTTTCTAGTTTTAAGTTTTTGCCAAGCTTCAGCGGATAACGACTCATGCAAGCTTTTTCCCTTTCTTGCTTTAAGCTTTCCTATTTAATCGACTCATGGCTTTCTCCCTTCCCGCTTTAAGTTTTTGCCAAGCTTCATGGATAACTGACTCATGAAGCTTTTTCCTTCTTACTTTAAGTTTTGGTCAAGCTTCGACGGCACCCTACCCATGAAGCTTTTTAAGTTTTCTGTCAAGCTTCTTACAGCACCCTACCCCGCAAGCTTTTTAAGTTTTTTGTCAAGCTTCGACGGGCACCCTACCCCGCAAGTTTTTTTTATCTTTCTGTCCAATTTCGATGGGCACCTTACCCCGCAAGCTTTTTACACTTTTGTCAGCAAATTGACGATACTCGACTCATAAGCTTTTACTTCGCTTACTTCTTTAATGACCTTTGTTTTTGTGTTAATCTGCTTTCTTAAAAAAAAAAGAAAAAAAAAAAGAAAAGGAAATGAAAATTTTCATGGACAAAATTGAATCAATTCATTTGCTTCCCATTTATTCTAAATGTAAAGCAAAGGGGGCAAATTGATACTCATTTTGTCCATAAAATTTTTATTTGTGAATTAATAATTGTATTAAATAATGCTTTAGTACAATACACTAAATTCTTTTTAAAGGTTTTATTTACCTATATCTTATTTTGAATTATAAATATATATAAATAATAAAAATAAAAAATATTTATAATAATAAAAAAAGGACCTAACCCACTCATCCATCCACCCACTAACCCACTCATCCACTCACTCATCCACTAATCCACCCACTAACCCACTAATCCATCCACTCATCCACTAATCCACCCACTAACCCACTCATCCACTCACTCATCCACTAATCCACCCACTAACCCACTCATCCACTAATCCACCAACTAACCCACTCATCCACTCACTCATCCACTAATCCACCCACTAACCCACTAATCCATCCACTAATCCACCCACTAACCCACTAATCCACTCACTCATCCACTAATCCACCCACTAACCCACTAATCCATCCACTCATCCACTAATCCATCCACTCAACCACTTCACTCACTCATCCACTCAACCATTCCACTCCATTATCACCCCAATCATCTCAACCACCCTATTATCTTCAACTACTCCTTCACAATTACTCCTCTATATAATCCTCACTCATCTTGAACTTCAGATTCCCCACATTCTCATCATCTTCACCTTCATCCACCATCATCTCCATACCCAACTCATCATTTTCTCCTTCAAACTCATCACCTTCCATCATCAATACACACACATTCACTTCTCCACTCCAAGCTCTCCAACCTCTACTTCCATCTTCCATAACCTTTACCTCTCATCTTCACTTTCCATTAACAATCCCACACCACAAACCACCACAACTACCACCCTCACCATCTTCCTTACCGTACCTTCCACTAGCAACATCACAACCCCAATCATCAACCTCAAACAACCACTATTTTTCATCTTCACCTCCACCACCATATGCCACCATCCATAATTAACAACCATTAAACTTCCATCTTCACCTCTACCACCATCATTACCTTACTCCATAATCTTCATAATCACCTTTAATTCACCATAACCACTCTCACTCACTTTCAACTTATCACCATATCACCATCACTACCTTACTCCATAATCTTCATAATCACCTTCAACTCACCATACTCATTTTCAATACCATTATCCACAAACCTTTAACCACCATAATACCAAATAATCACAAAATACCACCTTACACCACCGACATCGTCGAGTTCTGTGCCGCCCAGATCTGCTCCGCCAACTACTACAGGTTTTTCCGTTCTTGTGAGCATCTTTTCTTTTGATAAGTTAGAATTAATCTATTGTTGACAAATTTGATTTTAAAAGTTTTAAGTTTCTCTCTTAATTAAAATCAATCAACCCACACTTATTTTCTAAAGAACTACGTGACTTTGAGTTCCTCATTGCACCCGAGGATACGTAGGAGCAGAATCCCTATTCTGTCAAGCCGAAAAAATAAATTTTCATAATTTAGTTATTTCTTTTTTTCTTTCCTTAAAAAAAATAATAAAATAAAATAGTTACAAAGTCTTTTAAAAAAAAGGGGTAAAATAAATAAATTTGATATTATTAAAATTTGCACAATTGACTTAAGGTACCGTTCTTGGAACGGGCAGTGTAGAGTGCTAACACCTTCCCTATCTGTAATCGACTCCGAATCCAAACTTTTATTAAAGACCAGTTTTGCCCATTTTAAGGGTTTTTCTAATGTTTTCCCAAATTAAATAAACATTGGTGGCGACTCCATTGATTTTCAAATTCCAATCTTTTATCGGTCGTCCCGTCGCGATTTCGGTTGCGACAGCGGCGTGTGTGGAAATTAGGTCAAGCACGCCGCAGCGCTTATTCTTCACATCGCAGCATTCAAAATGCGTAGCTCTCTGCCTAAACAGAGGAATGCCACACGCCGTGGTGCTGAATGCTGAACTTGATCTAGTGTTTTCTCTTCCAATGCAGCTCTAAGTCCTTAATCATTATTCTCATTTTGAGCCCTTCTTGCAATTAAGAAGTCACCAGATTAATGACAATAGTAAGTTCACATAATCATCGGAAGAATTATACCAATTTACTCAGAAAATATATAGGAAGATATCACAATTGAAATCAATAAATTTAGATTAAATTCTTCCAATTATGCTTAATAACAAAGACTAAGCAGTCAATACAGCACTGATATAGGATTACAATAACACCATTTCATGGAGTTATAACAAAGTTAGAAAGAGAATGTTAAAGGAGAAAAAATTAATGAGGTGATAATATTTTTAAATTTTAATATAAGGTTAATTTTGTTATGTATGATTATTTATTCCTAAAATCAAGGTCATTTAATAATTTTTTTTCATTAGTATATAACACTAAGAGAAAAGAACAAAACTTGAGTCCAACTTTTAACTCTAATCCTTGCTTCCAACCCCATTTAATCTTCTTCCACTTGTTACTTTCAACTCTATCTAATTGAGTTAATGGACACATAAAATTAGATTACATGTGATTGGAGGCAAATGTTAGAGTTAAAGGTCCGAACTAAATTTTGTTCAAGAGAAAATTCTTTCCAATTTTTGTTTTTAATCAAATCTCTTTTTATTTTTATTCTTATTTTTATGCTAAAAAAAGGACTCAAGGTCAGAAGGCCACCAGATAAAACAAACTAGAAGCAAGAGTTACACAGGGTATGGAAGCCACACTAAGATAAACAAAAACACGCCTGACAAGACTACTAGGAGGAGAAGTAATCTCCAAGAAGCCATAAACTAGAGAAATACTCCAATCTGCTAATCAATTTGCACACATATTTTCTTCTCTCCATGTATGTCGAAATTGTACATTCTAATCTTTCTCAGTCCAATTGAGTATCTAAGCCACTAATATGGAAATGACGAATCACGTTCCCCCTATGTGAGTTTAGGAGGGTGATGGTCGCTTGAAAATCACTTTCTACAATCGAATTTTATGATAGTTGATTGCCAAGCCAATTCTAAACCATGCAGAATTCACCACAGCTCTGCTGTAAATGAAGAAGAACAATAACCAATATAGCTGACGTTTAATGTGCACCCTGTAAAAATGGGTGCACCAATGCAATAGCCATTTTTAACTGTGGATGTCTTTAAGTCGGAATGAATGGCATGGATGGAGCACCTGGTACTTACTTAATAGGTAAGATTCTGTGGTTAGATTTTGCAGTCTAGTACATTATTTTCTTCAACTATTATTTTTTATATAACTTTTTTTACATTATTTTTTATACTATTATTCATATTATTTTTATACTATTATTCATATTATTGATTATATTTTTTTTATTATTATTATTTATTTAATTACAATAATTAAAAAATATAATAAAAATTATGTAAAATAAAAAGTATATAACAACGCCATTTTCTTATTTTCATGACAATTACTTGGAATTGATTGGAATATTATAATAAAAAATTAGTCTTCTAAACATGTGAAAGTCACTTAGCCAATCGTGAACCACGACCCTGTGAGAGGTCCTTGTGCTGGTTCTCTGGCTTCTAGAGCTGAAGTTCCTGAATCAAAGGCTCAACAAGCCATCTTCATCAACGACAATCGCTTCATCTTCAATTTGCCTGAAAATATCAGGAACTCTCCAGTGTTGGTGAGAGTTCTAGCCAACGTTCCGGCTAGTCTCTGAAACAAGACGAACCTCAACGAGTCCCATCACAGCCCCAAACCCCATAGTCGTCAGAGCCACCCATGGCTGGCGCTAACAGTTGTAAGCAGCTCCAACTCGTGCTACATTCTGCCGCCACGCCTGCACCCCAAATCGAGATCGAACAACCTCGTACCTAGATCAAAACCACTCACACGGCCCCATCCGTGTTCGTGAGTCACCACCCGTGACCGCCTCAAGAATATTAGGTAAATAGTATCAAATGCAATACTGTCAATACAAAAATATAAGAAAAAGTTTGAATAATTATATTTATATATTAAAAAATATATTAATATAAAATTATGAAATATTAATTTATAAAAGAGATTAAATTTATGATCTTAAAAATAAAATACATTAAAAAAATTCATTTCAACAAATACAAAATAAAAGTATAAAATTTTATGAAAATAACAAAGAATCTTATAATTCTCATGAAGAAAAAAAAAATCATATTTATAAAGTAGTTATGAGAAAAGAAGCAGAAGAGTGTAGAAAAGATGTCTTTGTAATCAAAGTAAATTCGAATAAATCTGAATGAATAATATATTGATATTAAATTCATGTAAATATTGTTAAAAAATAAAAAATAATATTATATAAATATATTTAAATATTAAATTATGTGTGTATTATTAAAAAATAAAAAATAATATTATATAAATTTATATAAATAAAAATTATACTTATAAAAAATTAAAAAAAAATATATTTACATGAAGTGAAAGAAAAGTTTTAAAATAAAGTTGGAGCACGTATTTTCACTCTTCAACACTTGTGTCCGTCCTGCCCCTGGTCACGGCTCAGAGCCGGAAACCATCTCCTGCTGCCAGTGTCCCTAGAACTTGTTCACTCCTCTCCCCTTGTACTGATGTTAGTTTGTTCTCTTTTGTAATCTCAGCTCCATGAACACCTCCCAAAAGTATCAGTCAATCAGATGGATTTAACAATGGAGCTTAGACACTTCGATGGAGTCCAACCATGAAGTTGACTCTTGGGTGAACTGGATTTGCCCACTTTTTCTATTTTTTATATTGTACAGGACTTACAAAAAAATTTAATGACTTGAAGGACTAGAATGTAAACAAACTAAACTAACAATATAATTTACAAAAATTTACGGTAACCAGTTGAATCAATGGCTCACCAGTGTATCTCTTACCAAATTGGATCACAGTAAAAGCCGCCAACCAATATAATGGTTAAATGCTCTAATCCATCTTCCATCATTGGTTTTGAGGATCCCACCATAGCCCGCCTCTCCCGTGTTCCCCTTGCATGCATGAGTTGTTTATCATAAATTCATAATCATCAATAGGCAGAAAATATCATATTGTTTATTTTTGAAAAATTGAACATATTATTTATAATAAAGTATTTATACTTTTTTTATAATTATAAAATAGTTATACTTTACTGTCATGAATAATCATGCTTTAAAGTTCTATAATTTTAAATTTTAAAATAGCTTTAAAGGTAAATTAATTATATAAAACTACTAGTTTTATCCCGTCGAAAGTAATGCAAGAGTTTATAATATATGTAATGTTTTATTTTTATAATATTCATGATTGATTTAAAAAAAATAGTTTTGATAAATGCTAATAATAAGAGTCAACATGGAATAACCAATTTTAAAGAACCTAATTCTCTAGCTTAATAAGACTCTCAGTCTTTTTCTTTAAATCAATCTTTTTATGAATTATTTGAAACTCTAAGTCTTATTTATATAAGTAACTACCACTAACCAACAAACTAATCACCTAACTTAAAAGTAACTACTTAGAGCGTGTTTGGATACTACTAACTACAGTGAACAATGTTTAGTATAATTAAAGCGCGTTCATTTCAACTTTTGATTTGGATAAAAAAAAAATCTTGCTTTTGCTTTAAAATTGTTACTTCAACTCACTTTTGAGGTAAAATTTTCCAAACATAAATTACGTTACTGCAAATTCACTTTCAACCAAACTTAAGTTTACAAACATACTTTCAACTAAACTTAAGTTTACCAACTGCAATCCAAACACACACTTACAGACTAATACTAACTAATTACAATTTTTATTAAAAAAAAAAATTAAAATAATGTATAGGCATCTCCTTCATAATTTATGGTCAAGTTCCAGAAGATAATAGATTCTTCAACGATTGATTTTGATTACTAGTGCTGCAGCTGGTCCTTCACGATTTTTGAAAGTTAGCAAGTTTTCAAGTTTCAACCTCTTGGAATGAGCATTATTATTTCAAACCTCTTTAATTTTAAGTTTTATAATATTTATGAGTAAATTTAGTTAAGACAAATTTTAACAAATAAGTATATTTTTTTCAGTCGAATATGACTTTAAAGTTATGTGATAATCTCATTTTGAATAAGAAACTTTTGAAATCAAATTGAAGGTAATGAAAGGAAAGAAGTAAAAGTTTATAAAAACTTTGAAATGTTGCAAAAAAATAAAGAGTTGTAGAAAATTAAAATGCAGAAAATATAAATAACAGAAATTTAAAGTGCATAAAATTAACGTGTATGAAAGTAAAGTGTAAGAAATGTAAAGTGTAAAAAAAAAGTGCAGGAAAGATTAAAGTGCAGAAAATGTAAAGAAATTTAAAGAACATAACTCAAAATAAAAGAATTTAAAAGAACATTGCATTAAAGTAAATGACTTGAAATGAAAATGGAAGGCATAAATGGAGTAAATCCATTAATCTGCTTGAGTAAGATATCAGGATTGTATATCCAGTAACTAACCTTTTTTACATCGTAGATACTAGTATTTATAGGCATACTATGAAAATAACTGACCCCTAAAAATTAGGCACGTATATGGCAGTTATTCCACGTTTTTTCCTACACTAATATTTTGCTTAACTATGAGAGCAACTACTATTCGACAAAAACTAATGCCTGACTATTAACACTTGCAGTAATCCATCACTTAAAAAAAAATTTTAATGTCATCATCCAAGTGTCGAAAGTCTCCGTCGAATTTATAACTTGTAATTTTTTCTTCAACAGATAACACTTGCGGTGATCCAACACTTGGAAAATTTCTTCAATGTCATCCTCCAATTGTCAAAAATCCCTTCTTTGAATATCTCAATGTTACCATCCGACTGTCGAAAACATTTTCGTCGAATTAGAACCTGTGATTTTACTCCCAACAAATGCCCCCCAAAATTTTTCTTTCGACATTGTTGGAGAAAAGATAAATTTTAATCTCATCTTTTAGTTCCAATCTGACGTCAATACCTTATCAACATCCTAAGGTATTTAAATTTTTAAATTTGATTAAAAATTCAGTAAAAATCTTTTGTAAATTTCTCGAAAACCACAACTGAAACTATCATTTCAGACATTAAATAGTCGTTTCCCAATAAATAGGGATTATCATTACCCCTATCTAAAAGAAACAGTTTTTTGAATTTGCAAAAATCACGTGTATTTTCACTTCCTTATTCACTATTCATCGTCTCTTTAAATTTCACAAAATCACACCCTTTTTTCACTCCTTTCTCTACTATTCATCATCCTCAACTTCATTCTTGCGCGTCTTTTCTGCAAAAATTTGCTCCCTACAGTGGCTTCTAACTCTCAACCTCCTAACGAACCATCAGTGGAATTGGGCAACCACGTTGTTGCACGAGACCCAATCTTTGAAAAATCTGAACTGTGGAACCTCTCTAAGGTAATTCTTCCTATCGAAAACTCTTCGCTTTCTTTAGATCCTCCAGCTACTTTCTTGGGTCCAATTTTGTCCAAAGAATTCATCACCAAAGAAATTCATAGCTTTTTTCCTTGTAAAAATTCCCAAGAAGAAGCTATCTTGACTTCTCTTCCTTCCATTCCTATTAGTTATTTTAGTAAATCCGAGAGGCTTTTCAGAACTCCTCCTGACCAAATCAATGGGTATCTTGTCTGGCTTGATAGAGTTCAAGCCTCTAAAGAAGCTTTATGGAGAAACATAGGTATCTTCGACTGCATCCAACTCTCACGTTACCCCATAAAAATAGATTCTTGCATGCTGGGTGCGTCGTTTTTCTTCTAGAACAAAACCACCAATTATTTTCATTTTTCTTATGGCATGATGGGTCATACACTCTTCGATGTAGCTGCCATAACTGGTCTTCGACCAGACGAGGACGTCATAACTCTTTTTCTCCAACCTTTGAATACCATTGACGTTTATTCAAAAACGCTAACTTTCTTTTCAAACTTCGTCAGTTTCTATTCTTTTCTTCTTCTCTAGTTGTCTATCTATGCTCTGTGTACTAAGTCAGTTCAAGTGTCCAAATCTTCTCTCCAACTTGCCAATCTTCTTCATGAAGGCAAAAAATTGGCTCTCGGTCAATTCCTCCTTGCCAATCTTTACCTCAGCATTAGTGAAATTGTTCAAAGCATTCGGTCTCAAACAAAGAAATCTAATGCTGGTGGCTTAATATGGCTACTTCAGCTCTGGTTAAATGCTATCTTAGGAGATTATTTGGTCGACGCTTCGCCCCCGATAGTCTCTTTTGCTACCTATGGCATAAAACTTTGCTATGTTAAACATGAAAAAATCTATAAACAAAACTTGGAGAATTTAATGCATTTCTTTAGCATTTTTCATTCCATCTCTTTTAATACTGAAGACATTTATTTTGCGCCATTCACCGACCGTTCTCTTAGTCCCGAGTGGTTTACTCGACCACTAGTTTCCAATGATCCTTCCACTCAGGCCGACAACATTTCTATCTGGTCCAATTTTCTTTGTCGGCAAATGCTAGTTGTTGGTCTTCCCGGTTTGAAGGATAAATCTTTAGAGCTACACCTGCCAAACATGGTAGCTCGTCAACTAGGATTTTGTCAGGCCATTCCAGAAACATTCTCTCTAAAAGCCAAAGAGCACCTCATCAATGACCGTTTGCCAGACATGGTAGACCTTATACATGTGGTTATGAAGAATGAGAGATACAAGCATCATTTCTTGATTTCTGCATTCACTCCTTATAGGGGCATTACCAAACATTTTGTCGAATGGTGGACTAAATATTACAGTCCTTACCATGTTGATATTGAAGTTTGTTGAAGCCGTATTACTAAAACCCTTATTCCTGTGCAGGATCAAGAACCTTCAACAAGAACCAGAGGTGTGCATTTTCAAGATATTAGAGTTTTTGAGAAGTACTACAAGATCAAATGGGACTTCAGGTATCCTGGCTTAATTGTTCGACATTGTGAAAAAATTGTGGCCAAACTAAAACAAGCGCACAAGGAAAAATGCTCTGCTAATTTCTTTGTGGTTTCTATAAAAAAAACTCTTTGGCACGGCTTGAACTTTTTCAAGTTCCTTTTTCCAAAACTAGTGCCTCTTCCTTGTACTCGTTTCGGTTTGGCCGACGAATTCCCAAGGAAACCTACCAGGGCTGGTAAGTTTCCTATTCTTGATAGGATTTATTCTGTGAGAAACATCTTTCTTACAAGAACTCCAAAAGTTAATTTTACCCGTCGGTTTGCCTTATCACACAAACAATTTTCCAAGGATACCTGAATCATCACTAAAATACCCGAATGTACTTTTTTTTTCATATACTGTCTTTACCTCTTATACCATCTTCTAATTATTATTCTTTTCACGGCAACCCCATTAAAGAGGCCTTTGGAATACAAATAGCAGCAAGAGGGGGAAGAAGAAGAATAAGCTCTTTCCTCAAAAAAGAAGAAAGACAAGAAAACGCAGAATCCTCCTATCCTCAAAACTCTAAAGGCCAAGACAACCAAAACAGCTTCGATGAACTCCATGAGATGTGACTAATCAGAGTTCCAGATTTTTAGAAACTATGCAGCAAAATAGTGATAAGATAGGTCACGGAGGATGATACATCTCTGATACCATGTTAGAAACAAAAAAACAGGGACACGAGAAAAGGTCTGGAGAAGGTTTCTATATATTCTCAGAATTATCTTTGAATTTATGAAATTAATCAGTGTGTATAAGAAGATTCCTTATTTAAGGAGAAGGAGTCCATATAAAGAAAGAGATATAATCAAATATAGTCAAAATAGTATCTCTAATTATATAGAAATCAAATTTTTATAATAACACAAAATCAAGTCTAATTTAATTATGAGATATGTTTTAGATATTCTAACACTCTCCCTTGTTACAATTAGACACACAAAAATTAAATTAATTAAAAATATTCTAAAAATACAATGTCAAGATCTTAGTCAAGCCAAGAGACCGGGATGAAATCATCTACATATAAAAAAATCTACAATAGGAATGGAGCCAAACTGCATATGGGATGGAACCAATTTACATTTAGCTGAAACAACAGACACAGAGCTAATCTTTCAGGCTAGATCAGATGACTGATTAGAGGTTGAAGCAACAGAGACGAAGCCAATCTTTCAGGCATGATCAGACGTAACTGATTAGGAGCACAACAGAGCAGCGGAGGAGCACAATAGAGCAGCGGAGGAGCACAACAGAGACGCGCAACGGAGGAGCACTACAAAGACGCGCAACAGAGGAGTGCGACAAAAACGTGCAACTGAGAAGCGTTGCAGTAGAAAAGCGTAGTAGAGACGAAGCTAACTATGAATAGGAGAGAGAAAGTGACGGCGAAGAGATAGAGAGAAGAAGTCGAAAATGGAGGTATATGGAGCGGCGAACCAAAAACAACAATGGTGAGAGTTTTTTGCTCGACGGTGATGGAGGAGTTGCGTCGGTGACGAGGCAAGGACAGCGGCGATCTGAAGCACAGTGAAAATCGGAGTCTGGAACAAAGTTTGGAATCTTGGACGATAATCGAAGTCTGGAGCAGTGTCTAAATGGAGCGGACAATGAAGATCTGGAGTGGTGCCTGAGCAGAGATTTTGAGCGGTGTCTGAACAGAGCGGACTGCGACGATCTGGACTGAGAGCCTAAACTCTCTAATACCAAGTTAGAAACAAAAACAAGGAGAGGAGGTTGGAAAGAGAACACAACATGAGAGGTAACTAATCAGAATTCTAGATTTTTGGGAACTATACAGCGGAATAGTGATGAGACAGGTCACGGAGGATGGTACCTATCTGATACCATGTTAGAAACAGAAAAACAAGGACACGAGAAAATGTCTGGAGAAGGTTTCTATATATTCTCAAAATTATCTCTGAATTTTTTAAATTAATTAATGTATATAAGATGATTCCTTATTTATAGGAGAAAAAATCTATATATAGAAAGAAATACAATCAAATATAATTAAAATAATATATCTAATTATGTATTTAATCAAATTCCTAAAATAACACAATGCAAGAGTTTATAATAACTTTAAAGCTAAATTAATTATATAAAACTACTAGTTTTATCGCATCAAAAGTAATGCAAGAGTTTATAATATATGTAATGTTTTATTTTTATAATATTCATGATTGATTTTTTTAAAAAAATAGTTTTGATAAGGGCTAATAATAATAATCAATATGGAATAACCAATTTTAAAGAACCTAATTCTCTAGCTTAATAAGACTCTGAGTCTTTTTCTTTAAATCAATCTTTTTATGAATTATTTGAAACTCTAAGTCTTATTTATATAAGTAGCTACCACTCACCAACAAACTAATCACCTAACTTAAAGTAACTACTTACAAACTAATACTAACTAATTACAATTTTTATTAAAATAAAAGAAAATAATGTATAGGCATCTCCTTCATAATTTATGGTCAAGTTCTAGAAGATGAGAGTTAATAGATTCTTCAACGATTGATTTTGATTACTAGTAGTGCTGCTGATCCTTCACGGTTTTTGAAAGTTAACAAGTTTTCAAGTTTCAACCTCTTGGAATGAACATTATTATTTCAAACCTCTTTAATTTTGAGTTTTATACGCAATCACTGGTTTGTTGCACATGTTTTTTTTTTCTCCCTTTCAGCTGGTTTGTTGTTGTTGTCTTTCTTGTAGGACAGTATGAGTGGAGTTAATTTTATTTTTAATGAATTTTTCAATAAAAGGAGTTAGGCAATCACAGATTTTTGCCATTTGTGAGCATTGTCTGTTTCGAGATCCTGATTCCCTTTGGGGTCAGGAGTGAAAAAGTATAACATTTCTCTCATAGGATTTATTAGGGATTGAACACACAAAAGAGGAAGGCAACTTGCTTCGACTAAGCAACTTCATGCGGGGAGTTAATTTTATTTTTAATTTTATTTCAAACCATCGCATTCAAGCTGGATGAATGAGATGGAGAGTGCTTCAGTAGTTATTTGTGATAGGAAAGTGCCTCTCAAGCTTAAGGGTAAATTTTACCGCACAGCTATAAGGCCCGCAATGTTGTATGGTACTGAATGTTGTGCGGTAAAAAACCAACAAGAGCACAAGATTAATGTTACGGAGATGAAGATATTGCGTTGGATGTGTGGCCATACTAGACAAGATAGGATTACGAATGAATGCATTAGAGAGAAAGTAGGGGTAGCACCTATTGTGGAAAAGATGAGAGAATCTGGCCTTAGGTAGTTTGGACATGTAAGAAGAAGACCCTTAGAAGCTCCTGTAAGAAGAGTAGATCAAGTGGAGAATAGCCCAATAACTAGAGGTAGAGGAAGACCAAGAAAGACTATAGGTGAAACGGTTAAAAAAGATCTAGATTTGAATGACTTTTCTGAAAACTTGGTTCATGATAAGACACAATGGCGTCGTTTGATCCATGTAGTCGACCCTACCTAGTGAAAAAATGCTTGGTTGTTGTTGTTATTGTTGTATCTTTTCATGATTTTCTTATAAAAATGTTGCATTATTCCTGTTATTAATAAATGATAAGGAATAATGGCAGAAAATTAGGAAAGCATTTTGCAACAATTTGACAGGAAAATATATCGTCCTACGGAGACATTCTTGTATAAACCTGGAACATTCAGTTAGGTGCACCAAGTCAATCAACATTTGACATTTTCATAGAGTTTTGTGTCACACAATTAAAAGTACAAAGTTTTATAAAAATATTAAGTGTTGATTGGTCTAGTGCACCCAACTTGAGTGCTTCAGGTTTAGGTAATAATTTCTCTAACCAATTATTATTACTCACATCAGTATAACTTAGGACGACAGAAATTTTTGCCTAAACCTGAAGCACCCAAGTTGAGTGTACCAGACCAATCAATATTTATTATTTTAATAGAATTTTGTGCTTTTAATTGTGTGACATAAAACTCTATAAAAATGTTAAGTGTTGATTGACTTGGTACACCCAATTGTTAGTTAATATGAGACGTTAAAGAGTGGGGATTTTCTTTGCAGTTTTATTGGTTAACACTAATAGTTTGTTATTGTTCATTTTTATTGTTTCTAAGAAAGAAAAATAATATTACAGGATCGTTGGTCCAGAGATGTATGAATTTCTAGAAATAGCTATCCATCATCTTCTATTTTCACTTCTGTGGATAATGATCAAGAATAAAAACGACTAGTTTCATAAAATTATTTATTTATTTATTTTTTGCCAAGGAGGGACTAAGCCCGTAGACCCCAGCAACAACTCTCAACCGAAAAACACCGGTAAGATCATAAAAAAGAATTCTATCACACCTCGGAAGAGGATGATTAAGAACATGAACACCAGTCTCAATCGAGTGAGATAAATTGGCGAGAAATTCAGCAGCTCTATTCCTTTCCTGCTAACCATGAGTGATACGTACCTGGCAAGATTTGGCCATGAGGTTCCTGATTCTTCCAATAATGGCAGCATAGGGATGCATAGAATATCATCAAAACTGTAGATACAAATATCATAACTAATACATATCTATTATATAAAATGATAGACTTATATGTAAATTTTATATTAAAAAGTAGGGTTAAATTGAGTTTGTTCCCTGTTATTTGTATTGCTGGGTAAAAATTGACAACCTGCAAGCATGAGCTACAGTGCGGATAAGAGAGTGAAAAAATCTGTAGTCGTTTTCCCTGTGTAGGAAGGAAAAAAAATGGGAAGAGAGAATAATTGATTTTCACTGAACAAGGAAAAATATTTGAGATAGTTTTGAGGTTTTAAGCATGGACACACGATTTGTGAAGTATGTCTGCGTGTTGGTCATGTGTCTGACACGGATATACAGGGACACGCATGTGTGTTTTACTTATCCAAATATGTCTAATTTTAAAAATTATTTTTCTTGATTCGGACACGATTCAGATATACTTGGACACAACCCATTAGTAATTTTTTTTTAAAAAATAGAAAGTTTCTAGATGAATGTTGAGTTTGCTAATTGTTCGGATGACAGAAAAGAATTTGATGATTGTGACTCTTTAAAGGATAGAGGTTTCCTTGATGCAAAAATCTTAGTGGCTAGAACATGGTGTTCATGCTCTAACCCTTCAAAAGATTACTTTAAAGCTACTTAGGCAATCATTTTCATCATCATGTTGTGAAAAAAATTGGAGCACTTACTCTTTTATTCACTTCTTTAAAAGAAACAAGATGATGAATGACATTTAGTATATGTCAAGGATTTAGTATATGTTCATACTAATCTTTATCTCCTTTCAAGAAAAAGTCTAGAATACAAGAAAGAGGAAATAATGATGTGAGATATTGCGGGAGATGAGTTTTTACCAATTGATGAAGATTATGGAATCTTTGAAGTTGTCAATCTTTCACTTGATGAACCGGAGTTGGAGAAGGTCTTATTCATCGATGGTGGAGAGCAAAATGAAGTTAATATTTAAATATTTTTTCTAATTAATTTTTTTAGAGGTACATGTATTTGTATATAGTTAGTTCTATCAAGATAAGTTGATTTAAGAGAGTTTTTAGAAAATATCGATAGAAATTATGCTTCATATTTTTTTTAGAGGAACTTACTAGATAACAACTAGCAAATATTAACATATATAACATATATTAAAATATTATAAATCTTTAAACTTATAGAAATAATATTAATAAATTATGAATATTTTTCTTAAATTTTATATATATACATAAACTAAATTTTTTAATTTACTTATATATATATATATATATATATATATATATATATATATATATATATATATATATATATATATATATCTGTCTGTATCCCACAACTTTTTAAATTTGATATATTTTCATATCGTATTTGTATCGTATCCCATATCTATGTTCATACTTTATATATTTGAGTATATTTTGAGTTTGAATTTTGTGAGAGATATTTTGAGTTCAGTGATTTAATTTTTTATTGTTGATAATTGATTATTTATTGGATGTAGACGTAGGCCAAATTGCCCCAATCACGTTATATCTGTGTGTTTCTTCATGTGATTCAGTTCTAGTTTGGGGGGATTTTCTTGCCAAGAAATAGTGTATTGTACAAGCACCAAATAGTCATCTAGTTATAAGCTGTTGTTAAACCCCAAAAGCCATGCCCCTACAGTCCATTCGGGGATCAACTTCCTTTTGGGCCGGAAGCGAAATAGCCTTTCTTACACAGGATTTATCAGGGATTGAACACATATTCCACTGTGGCATCCCATGCAAGTAGTTAATTTTATTTTCTTGTTTATCTTTTGATGGTTTTCTTATCGAAAATGTTGCATTTTTCGTGTTATATAATAAATGATAAGGAATAGTTATAAGATCTAACAAGAAGTCACAGATACATTACATTCACAGAACTCTAAGACCCTGCAGCTACTTATAAAGGAAAGTTTCTTGAAAAACACCTTTCAGATTATTTAAGGAATATATTGAATTGAATGATTAGTGCAAAACTGTCAAAAAAAAATTTATAAGAATTTCTATTGGACATCCTAAATTCTACATAATAATTTTGTGTCAGCAAATAGTGATACATGTTAAGTAGAAAGGCTACGGAATTAAGGACGGATCAACCAATGGTCCTCAAAAAAATTTTATTTAGATGTAGTTTATATAATTACAACCAGAGAGGATGTAGTTTCTCTCTGTTTCTGTCAGTAAAAGGGATGGAGTTTCCCTCTTTATGATACCTATTGCCAAAGGAGAAAAACCTATAATCTGGAATGATGAAGAAGATGAAGAGGAAGAGCAAGCTGGTGCTGAGGCTAGGACAGTGGAGACAGCACTGACATTGCTTCTCAAGCATTCCCCATTTCCACTGAATGATCCTTTATTCATGAATTTTGGAGCTGGTGGCTTCTTAGTCTGTGTAACACCTTCTAGCATTTGCAAGACTTTGCTCATTGTTGGCCTCTGAGATGGTTGCTCCTGGATGCACCAAAAGCTTGCATGAATCAACCTTTTCACTTGCTCTAAATTAACTTCATGTTCAGGTAGCCTTTTGTCAACAATGCCCATGATATTACCTTTATTATTGGTTTCTTCTGAGATTTCAAAGTTCCTCCTTCCACTCACTATCTCCAGCAAAACCATACCATAGCTGTAAACATCAGATTTTGAAGTTACTAAAAGATTTGAAAGCCATTCTGGAGCTACATATCCTTTCGTTCCTCTCATATTTAACAGGGTTTGGTACCTATAGTCCTCAGGACTTACGAGCTTTCGAAGGCCAAAATCTGAGAGTTTGGCCTTGAAATTCTCATCTAAAACAATGTTTTCTGGTTTTATATTACAATGGACTAAGCAGTTCCGACACTCCTCATGAACGACATTCTCAATCCAACAATGTTCATGAACTCTATACCAAAAGCCTTTGTTGCCCTTCAGAGCAAAAACCATTAAGTCTCACCAAATTCATATGATGGGTACTACATATGGTTGCAATTTCCACCTTAAATTGTTTCTCTTATGGTTCAATTCCCTCAAGTTGCTTAACTGCAACAACAATTCCATTACCAAGTATTTCTCTATAAACAGAACCAAATCTCCCAGCACCAAGGTTATCCTTAAACCCATTTGTCAAGCCTTTGAGCTCCTTGTATGAGAACTGAACTGGTGCACCAGAAGCATTCTCCATAAGAGCATACTGACCACACAATCCTCCAAATCTTTGGCCATTTCTGCAACACCACAACCATAAACGATCCTGAAAGGCAATCAAAGCTAAAAGGGTAGCCAAAACAATTACCACTACTATCCAAGCATGCATCCTCTAATCCTTTCCCTTCCCAGGCAGTGGTGGTGGGTTTGGAGCCAGTGGTAGACATACCTTGATATATGAAGTGCTAGGTAGGGCTGGATTCTGCTAACCACTAAAAAATCTGTTGTCTTTAATTAACAGAATCCTGTTCCATCTGACAAGGAAATAGAAGCAAACAAGAATCAATTCCAAGACAATTTCCTTTACAAGCTGAGATAGGAATATATAACACCTCTGGGTTGATCAAGAATAGAGGAGGGTAAGTCAAGAGTTGAGCATGGTCCAATTGCAATATACCCACCCTTCCAGGACAATCCTTTAGCTGTACCTTCCTCCTACACCCTTTCCTGCTATTATTTGGATCAATCATCTCAAAATTCTGAGATGGGCAACTACAAACAGGATTTGAGTCCTTGTAACTACAAATACCATATGTTCCACAGTATCCAAAAGCCTCACATTGATCTTCAACAGTAGCCGATCTTATGATTACAGTTCCACTTCCTTTAGAAGAACTATAAATCCTCAAATTCCCATCACCATCCAACTTCAAAATTCTAAGAACATCACTTCCTTCCGCATAGTCACTTCCTTCCACCTATGCATGAGATTACCTAAAGAGTGAAGCTTAAATGAATACAACCCAGATTGCAAAACCATATCAGCAGTGAAGTTCTGAGATGGTACAATGGTATCAGTGGGGTTGTGGAAGCTAGACCAAACAGTAGCAGTGCCATTAGAGAGAACCAAGTTGCCTTGCTCATCAAGGAAGGCAGACACCTAGATTGGAAGTCCCCGAGTCCCTTAAGGTGGTGCTGGAACCATTAATGAGGCGCTGGCTGCCCGTTGATAGGAACTGGAATGAGCCTCCATAGTCCATAGAAACACCATTGCCGGCGGTCATTAACGGATCCAAAAAATTTAGGCAGTGGAGCAAAGGCAATACACAAGCATAAAAAAAATTTCAAATGAAAAAAATATATTAATATACAATTATAAAAAATAAATTTATAATTATTTCCTTCACAGTATAAATAATTTTTTTACTATCAATATTGTTAAATATCTTTCTATTTATATATGTATGTATGATACATTTAATTATGTGGGATGCAACTTGAAAAAAAATGTTATAAGAATTTTAACTTCTTTTATAATAAATTTATTTACTTATACATCATACGAGGACAAAGTTAGAAATATAAAAAGTATAAATATAAAATAACTATTGTGGGTAATAGAAAATTTTCTAAAGTTAGTAGAGACATGTATCCCCACTATTATACAAGTGGGTTCATCTCTGCCGGCGGTCCAAATGACTAGGACACTACCAGAGTAGACAATACCAGCCATGAAGGAAGGAGGAGATGTTGGGGGGTTGGAGAACAAAATGCAAAGCGAATGCGTTGTTGGGAGAGGACCATGTTTGGCTTGTCTCTAAAGCATAAAGTGTCGCGATCCAGACTGCAACAAAATATAAATTGTTAAGAAATAAAATGGAGTCGTTATTAATTTTATTTAAGTCAAGAAAAAATTAAAGATCCCTTTTATTTTAGAAAAAATTGGTCTTTTAAAACAAATTAGATTTAGGACTCAATTATGCATAAAGAATGATGAAAATTTAATCTCACAGCACCCTTAATATATATGTGTTAAAGTGGTTACCTTAGTTAATCGTGCAAAAAAAATTGATAACCTTTAGAAATATTTATTTTACCTCTTTTTAAAAGATAGAAAAGAAATTAATAGATAAATTATAAAAATTTAATTTTGACGTAATAGAATAGAGATTCCACCTTTATGTATCACCGTATGCAATAAAGAATTTAAAATCACGTCGTTCTTTAAAAAATATTCGTTGCTTAGTTTGTTTTAATTATTTTAAAAAAATTGTCTTTTTTTTATTTATAAAAAGATTTAATTTTTAAAATTTGAATTAATAAGTTATCACGACTCAATAATTCAATTAATTCTTGAAAGGTGAAACTCGACGTCATGCTTGAGACATCACCCATAAATAGTTATAATTCAAATAACACTTAAAAAAAATTCAGATCAATAAGTTGTCGCAACTCATTTAATTTTCAGTACAACATTTAATAGTTAATTAAAATACACACCAATAATATATAAACATGACAGGTAGCTCGAATTGATAGAAAAATAAGAATAAACTTTATCCTATTAATTCAAACTCAATTTAATTACCAAAAATCCAAAGTCACATGAGAACAAAAAAAAATGAATGTGATATAGCGTGATGAAGAGTGCTTGTCCGTGTGTGAGTTAATTGTAGCAACTCATGTTGAAGAAGTAAAAGGAGATATAAAATTCAACTAAGACTAATCAAATATTAAAATGCATTTAATATCATAATTATAACATATCATTAGAATATCGTAACACATAAAATTAACATCACCAGCATCTAATTCAATACAAGTTTTAATAATGTATGGTAAGAGAATGTACCTGTTAACAATAAAAGAAATTAGGGATTTCTATTTAGTTAACCTGCACATATCTCTTACTTTCTCCTAATCACTACCTCTAACTCTAACTCTTCACGTGACAAGATCTCCTCTTGCATGTACCTGTGTGTAATTTCCCATTGAGTGTGTTTGGAATGTAAAAAAATAAGAAATAATTTGATTTGTAAATCTAATTTAATTAAATCTTGCGTTTGAAATGTTAAAAAATAAGAAATGATTTGATTTCTAAAATTTTATGAATTATATTCCTTTTGTTTTAGAAATTTTATTAAATTTGATAGGATTTGTTATGATTTGATTTGATTTGAAATGAAAAGACTATTTTATCTTTAGTAATTACCTCTAACTACCTCTCATAAGGGTTAAAATGTAAAATAATAAAATCAAATCAAATCAATTCTCATTTTAATGAATTCCAAACACAAAATTTGATTTCTAAATCAATTCAAATCTTTTTTTTTTAAGTTCCAGACACAAAATTTGATTTTTAAATCAAATCAAATTAAATCATTTCTTATTTTTATTCATTCCAAACACAGTGATTGTGAATAGGTAAATGTTCTATTTATAGGCAATTATTAAATCTTAATTCCCATGTAAATATCAATCTAGAATAAATAGTCACTTTAGTCATTGAATATTTCATGGCATAACATTTTAGTCCCTACAAAAAAAAAAAATAACACACACTTTAATCATTGAAAGTTTTAAAATCCTATCACATTCATCCTTTTTAGGGACTAAAGTCTTATGTCACGAAATATTCAAGGACTAAAGTAACTATTTACTCATCAATGTATTAAATGATAAATTGATCACAAAAATTCTCAACAAAATTAACCTCCTAAATTATTCCATGATTTATTTATTTTAAGAAAATTGAATTGTGATCTCTCATTTAAAACACAATCGCCATTTTACTTTTTATTGAATCATAACAATCTCTTATTTCGAGTATTTCGTTTTAAATCTTGAATTTATTTTTTAAGAGTAGCATATCTTTCAATTATTTTTTTAAGAAAATCAAATCATGATTTCTTATTAGAAGCATATCTCTTATTTTTTAAGAATATCAAATCATGATTTTGCATTAAAATCATATCCCTATTTTTCTTTTTAATAGAACTATCACAATTTTTTATTTCAAGTCTTTTTTTTAAATCTTGAATTTATTTTTTAAGAGTATCAAATCACGATTTCTCACTAAAAGTACATCTTTCAATTATTTTTTAAAGAAATTATATCAAATCATGATTTCTCATTAAAAACATATTGCTATTTTTCTTTTCTCTTTCTTTTTTTTTTTTTAATTTTAATATTCATTGGACATTGAGACTCTTATTGAGTCAAGAATTGGACTTGAAAGTTGAGTCATGAGAATTGAGAATTGAGTTATTTTATTTTTCCTCTGCCCTTTTCCAATTTTTTTTATCAGAAAAACTTAACATGATCTGAATAAAATTAGATGTTCACGGTTGAGCGAGATGGCAGCAATTGAGATGATGGACAGGAGAAGAGAAAGCAGCAGAAGCAAAGCTTCTATTGTGAGCATCATGTTTTTAGTACTTGGCATGTGTTTCTTCTTTTGCCTATGTAATGGCAGATAGGACTGACAGTTAAATTAGGAATTGCTTAGGTAGAAGGAACATGGAACTTGACTTTGAAGTCTTCTTTGATAGAACTTCTTCTAACTTTTCTCGACATTGAAGTTTGAATCTTCAATTTCATCTTTTGCTTTATAATTTTGATGGTCATGGGTGATTCAAAAATAAGAATTCCTAGCACATAGGATTAGGTAAACAAGAAACACAGAACGACTCTCTTTAATATATAGCTGACATTTAAATCTTCAGTTCAGTTGATGAAATCCTACCTTTTTGTTTATCTCTTCAATCGTTGATACGACTAATATTATCTATCATTCTACAATGTGCACACCATTCTTCAAATGTCGGCTAGGAACAATTTACAAAGACTCCATGTTACCAGAATAATATAAACTATCATCATTGGAAGAGCCAAATCAGATTTGGTTACAATAAATGCTGCATGTGTCCAAACTGTCAAACTGGGCAAATGTAAGATCTCAAAGCTTAAGCTTATAAACAAAATGACCTCCGATCGTGACAACAGTTTTATTTTGATCCACATTAAACCTTTCAAAACTCTTATTTATACATTAGAAAGTTCTTCTCGTGACTTATAAATATGTTGTTATCTTATCTCTAAGGTTTTTCTGAATTAAAGCTTGATTAATTTTCATCACAACAAAATCTTTAAATTGATACTTTTTATAGTTTTAAGGGTAAATTCACTCCTTTCAACTTTGTTTCGCACTTTATTTTAAACCGCTTTGTGTTAGTGAGATCGTTAAATATGGACAGATTTATACAAACATAAGTGAGAAAATAAGAAATATTTGGCTCTAATAAATACCATGAGACTGAAACTCTAAGTCCCCTCTCCTTAAAAAACTCAATCCACGACTGCTATTAAAATAATAACCGTAATTTTTCATGTCATCGTTGTAAAAAATGAGTAAAGACGTGAACTTAAATTTTGTCTGACAATGCATGAGATGTTGTGAATGGACAAGACAAATATGCTAATTCAAAATTAGTAAGTTGATTAGTGTATTAACAAGTTGTCGCTACTCAATTAATCCTTCAAAAGTGAAACTCAACATATAGCCAGATATGTCACCACCTTGTCAACAAGCTGTCGCAACTCAATTGACGTTTATTGATTAAAAAGAGTTTGTTAAAAACAAGAACTTAAATGACGTTGGGTGACTTTGACACCCAAAATGTAAAAGACAGTGGGCTTGACTAAGAATTTAAAAAATAGTGGACTTGACTCGGAACTTAAAAGACAATGAGTTTGGTCCAAAATTTAAAGGAAAAAAGAGCTTAACCCATAATTTAAAAGATAGTGGACTTGACCCAGAATTTAAAAGACAGTGAGTTTGACCCGAAGTTTAAAATGTAGTGGGCTTGACTCGAAATTTAAAATACAATGGGCTTTGCCAAAATTTAAGGATAATGAACTTGGCCTGGAATTTAAAAGATAGTGTACTTGACCCGAAAGTTAAAATATAGTGGGCTTGGCAAAAAATTTAAAAGATAGTGGTCTTGATCCGAAATTTAAAAGACAGTGAAATTGACCCAAAATTTAAAAAAGAACGGGCTTGGCCCGAAATTTAAATGACAGTGAGCTTGACCCAAAATTTAAAAGATAGCTAGCTTGACCCAAAATTTAAAAGACAGTGGGTTTGGCCTGAAATCCAAAGAATAGTGGGCTTGACCTAAAATTAAAAGACAGTGGACTTGACCCAAAATTTAAATGATAGTGGGCTTGACCCGAAATTTAAAAGACAACAGGCTTGACTCGGAACTTAAAAGACTATAGGCTTGACCCGAAATTCAAAGGAAAGTGGGCTTGACCGAAAATTTAAAAGACAGTGGGCTTGACCCGAAATTTAAATGACAATGAGCTTGACCTGAAATTTAAAAGACAGTAGACTTAGACCTAAATTTAAAAGACAGTAGGCTTGACCCGAAATTTAAATGACAGTGAGCTTGGCCCAAAATGTAAATGACAGCGGGCTTGGCCCAAAATTTAAATGAAAGCGGGCTTGACCCGAAATTTAAAAGACAGTGAGTTTGACCCGAAATTTAAAAGACAATGGGATTGACCCGTAATTTAAATGGCAGTTGGCTTGACCCAAAATTTAAAAGACAGTGAGCATGACTCGAAATTTAAAAGACATTTAAAAGACAAGAATTTTAAAAGGCAATGGACATCTTGGCCCAAAAAGATTTTCCTTTTTTTTTTCATTTTGGTTGTTCTTTTATAGTGAAGCTTGGTGTAAAAGCCAGAGACATCACCTTCACAAGCTGTTGTAGCTCATTGACTTTCAATCACAAAAAGACATTGTGATGTTCATTCCTGCAACTCAAAATCTAAAGATCATGATAATTGATTGAAAACATCGTGTCAATATCTTTCACTTGCGTACTTGATACTAATTGCTTCCTTTGAAAATTTTGATCCTTCAAACCCGGGCACAGGCTCTCGCAAACTAGGACTTATCAACTTGTTTCAAATTTCTCAGAATATTCAAACATTGAGTATCTTTACTTCTAAGTTTGCTCATCAGGCACACAGTCCCTCTTTTTCCTAGTATTGCGGATTGTATAAAGGGCAGGTCTAGTTTTCTTCCCTCGATTGAAACTTCTAATCTATTCTTGATCTAACTTGTTAATTGGAGGATTGCAATTAAATTATTAAATCGATGATAGTGAATTTATATTCCCTTTTATCGATAAACATGCATGATTTCACAGGTTTGAAAGGAATAAATGAAATAAAGAACAACAAAATAAAGAAAGAAGAAGAAGAAGAAGAAGAAGAAGAAGAAGAAGAAGAAGAAGAAGAAGAAAAGAAGAAGAAGAAAATAAAGTATGTATGATTTGACAAGTGTGAAAGAAAGAAATGAAATAAAGAATAACAAAATAAAGAAAGGAAAAAAAAAAGTGTTTTCATTGATTTGAACATTCACAAGCACATAAAGACACTGAAAGAGACAATTAGTACAAAGGATGATATGAAGACAAAGTGAAAGGTAATTTCCCTAATTAGGATTCCTTTGTTCTCATTAGATAGGTCCTAATTCTCATATTGACATTATAATCACTTGAAAGAGACAATTAGCCAAAGGATGATGACACAAATGTCTTCTATTGATCCTTTGTTCTCATTAGATAGGTCCTAATTCTCATATTGACATTATAATCACTGACTGCCAGTGACACAAATTGTCTTCAATTGATCACCGTTTTAATTTGTTCTAGTTTTTTGCCAGTAACACAAATTCTCTTCCATCAGCGCTTAAAATTACTCCAATTTTTTGTCAGTAACATAAATTCACCACTTAAAATTGCCCTAGTATTTTGTCTCCCTTATGTTGTCTGAGTGAGCCCTTCAGGTGATATCTCTTAGGAGAGCTTTTGCTAACTTCAAACTTTTTTTCCTAATTTAAATGCCCTAACTTTTGCTTAGGCCACCTTTACGGGTTTTTGACCTAATGGGTTGTTTTTCTTTTCCTTTTTTTCCCTTTTTTTTATTTTATAGGAGCAAAGAATTGAAAACTCAGAAGAACATGAACCTTTTGTCTCAAAATTAAAGTTAATGAAAATGACAATAACCCATCATTGATCAGAATGGACTTTTTGAGGCTTGTAACATGACCAAGGTTAAGAGTTATGAAAGGAAAGATATAAAGCTCAAACAAGTGTTTAAGGGTTGAATGAGACTAATAGTAAGCTTTGTCAATTGCCTTTGGCATTATCAAGAGCACTAACACTTTTTACTTACTTTTGTATTCTTTTCCCTTTTACAGTTCATCATTTACCTTTGCTATGAGTAATTTCATTTTTCATCATCATCTTCTTCTTTTCCTTTTCTTTTTCTTTTATTTTTCTTCTTCTTCTTTTTTTTTCCACAAAATCTCCCTTTTTTACTTTATGTTAACTCCTAGTGTAGCGGTGATCCTTGTCCAATGTTTTTTAAAGAAATTTTTCATGCTAAAAAAATGGGTAACAAGGGTTAATAAAGATGATGAAATTTTGTAAATGATAGAGAAAGATGACCAATTTTTATTTTCAAATTATGACATAATTGCTTATTTTCAAAACTTTAATTTCTAGACACAAAGATAGTGTACACTAAGTGATTACTTATTTGCTCCCTTTTACAGATTTCTAAGTCATGTGCTTTACATCGAACTCGGAAAGAACCATTTGTCATTTAGAGACTCGTGTGGAAACATGAGGGCTTTCAAATATATACTTTCGAAAAAAAAACCAGCATGTACTGACGCAACCTTTTCACACTAATGCACAACATGTTTTCTCGATTGCCATGTAGTAGGGCTCACAATCATTGAACTTCTTGCTCAAGTAGTAGGTGGTATGTTCTTTCTTTCTTGTTTCATCATGTTGCCTTAACATTGCTTTCATGGATGTCTACAGTACCGTGAGGTACAATATCAAATGACGGCTAGGTGTAGGTGGCGCCAAGATAGGAAGACATTGCAAGTAAGCTTTTATTTTCTCAAAAGCTTCCTGACAATGTTCATCCCATTCTCATGGATGTTGCTTAAAGATCGACTCGCTGGTGCTAGTCAGATTGGCTATGAACCTAGCGATGTAATTCAACCTCCTGAGAAAGATTCTTACTTCTTTTTTGGTCTTGGAAGCGGGCATCTTCTATATTGCCTTGAAAGGTCCAGTTTGATCCCTTCATTGCTAACAACAAAATGAATCAATTTCCTAGTTAATGCACCTAAAACACATTTTGCTGGGTTTAGTCTCAACTTGTACTTTCTGAGTCTTTTGAACAACTTTTTTGACACTACCACATGACTTTCCCCTTCTTTGGATTTGGCAACTATGTCATTGACATATGCCTCAATTTCTTTATGCATCATATCGTGGAGCAAAGCAACCATGACACGCTGATAGGTGGCCCCAACATTCTTTAATCCAAATGGCATAAGTGTGTAACAAAAGTTCCCTATGGTGTGATGAATATGGTATTCTCTTTATTATTTGTATCCATGAGAATCTGATTGTAACCAAAATAGCCATCCATGAAAGAGAATCTACGAGCTCTTGCTGCATTATTAACAAGGACATCAATGTAAGGCAATGAGAAATCATCTTTAGGGCTAGCTTTATTCAAATCCCTATAATCCACACACATCCTGAATTTTTCATCTTTCTTCGAAATGAGGACGATATTTGCTACCCATTTTATGTGCCTAGATACTTTCAAAAATCCTGCTTCCAATTGCTTGGTGACTTCTTCCTTGATCTTTAAATATATTTCAGGGTGTATTCTTCTCAATTTCTACTTCTTTGCCTTAGCATTAGGGTATAGCAAAAATTTGTGGGAAGTTATGCTCAGATCCAACCCTGACATATCTCGATAAGACCAAGCAAAGACATTAATGTAGTCTTTGAATAACTTCATTATGTTTTCTCGTTCTGGGTTATCCGCCAACCTTAACTTTTTCTTGTCTTCATCAGTTCCATATTGATCACCTCCACTTTTCTTCATTCAGGTTAAATTCTCTTTCCGACCTTTCTACCAATTTGGCAAACTCCTTAATGGTGTTCCTATGTTCATCTGAGTCATGGTTATCTATATCC
Organism: Ormosia emarginata; assembly: GCA_029884605.1. Lineage (NCBI taxonomy): Eukaryota > Viridiplantae > Streptophyta > Magnoliopsida > Fabales > Fabaceae > Ormosia > Ormosia emarginata. The sequence continues at coordinate 13,483,252 of JAQQTP010000077.1, read as the reverse complement.
ATCATTGAATGAGAATCCATCCTTGAGCTTTTAGGAATCCCTTTATGGGACAATGTCTCTACAAGACCCAAATACTTGGAAAATTTATTTATGCCATATTGGAAACTATTGACAAAAAGAAAACATGGTAATTGGACAAGGCTAAGAAAGACATAAGTTAATGGTATAAAAGAAACAAAGCAGTGAATCAACTGAGAAACACATAAGTTCATTGCGTTGAAACTTCGATAAAAGTTAACATCAACAATGAATCATGCTGAAAATAACACACAATTTCATTACATTAAAGCTTTGATAAGAGTTAACATAGTTTCAACATCACAAAAGTCTAAAATAACATCACGACTAAACAATTACTTTATGACAATCACATCAATTAACGCCTCAAATCATCAATTGTTCAAAGGTTTTGAGTTGCTAGAGAGCTGGATAACATGGTCTCTCTTGAGTCTTCCTCCATATTGTTAATGATTAGCTAAACTTGAGGGTTGGAGGTTCTATTGATAACTTCGGCAGGGTTGGAGAATGTCTCCTTCAGATGATGAATCATCTTTTTCACATTATTTTCCTTTTTTTCTCTCATTGAGAGCCAAGTCATGCTTCATCATGCCTTCCAAAGATGCTTCATATCCCAGACCAAATCTACTATTGTTCTCCAGCAGTGTGATCGTAGACTTGGTTCCTTGCAACTTAGCTCCTAAACATTTCTCGGCTTGATAACCATTCTTGGTCATGATACGAGTCACGATTTGATGAACATCTTTAGAAGATGACTCACCCTTCTTCGTTTTTGATTCTACCAACTAGAAGTTATGAAATAAGTTTTCCACCTCCAGATCTGTGTTTTCAATATAAGGCACTAAATAGGCTTCATTAGTAGGATTTCTTCTTCTCATCGAATAATAACTAGACACCTCTTTTCAATGTATTTCAGGCATTGGTGCAAGGTTGAGGGAACAACATCGACATCATAGATCCATAGTCTTCCTAAAAGTACAGTATATGTAGGCTCAATCTCCATTACTTGAAACAACACTTAGAAGCAGCTTGGGCCTATCTCGAGTGGAAGGGTCACTTCTCCCATAATTCCTCTTTTTCTTCAATCGAAGGCTCGCATAATCTTTTTTTGAGGCTTCATGTCTTCTATACTCATAGCCAGTTGGGATAAGGTTGTCCTCAGGAGGATGTTCAAGGTAGAACCCCCATCAATCAAAACTTTGCAACTATATACCCTTGACATTTCAAAGTGATGTGCAAAGCACATGGGTTATTCCCTATCGAATGTACCATTTTTTCCTCAGAGAAAGGGATCACATTGATGTGCCTTACTGGGTTTACCATGTTCACTAAGCTTTCTGGGGTAACATCTGACTTCACATAGACTTCATTTAACACTTTTTGTAGTGCTCTGCGATGAGGTTCAGAGTTCATAATGAGTGACAAAAGAGAGATACAGGCTGGAGTTTTTCTGAGCTATTCTATAACATTATACTTATTTTGCTTCATGATTTTAGAAATTCCTCTTCCTTTTCTTTTTTTGTTTCTATGAGGCTTGTTTTTCCTTTCCCAGTCTTATCTTCTTGCCTATAGCACCTGCCGCTTCTTGTGATCTCTCCTATGCCCACGACACTTGACACTGCTTGTGCGAGCTCTATTATGTGAGCAATAGGGGCTAAAGAGGTTTGTACGATATTACCTTGTATCTCCACCTTGACATCATACTTCCAAGGTACAACATAGGTATAAAAAAGGTGCAGGCTTCTTTATTGCTATAACGACCTTCGCGGAATTTGGGACTTCACAGTACGCGAAAGTTTAAGAGCTAAATGCTCCACAATATCTATTTCTTTTGCGAACCCTCTTGCTTGAGTAACATCCACTACACCCAAAGCCATGAATCTCTATACTTGAGCTCTAAACTCTTGACAGCTCTCAATATTATGCCCCTTCTCCATATGGTATTCACAGTAAACTTCAGTATCATATTCTATATCATTAAAGGCTACTAAAGAATAGTAGCCTGCTTGGGCCAGACTTTGGAATATTAACTTCATAGATGTCTTGACATCTGTTACATTCTGAACTCTTTCCTTCTCCTTTTCTAATATGTTTACAACTTCCTTACTATGATTTGGAATTAGGTTGCTAATAATGCTAGGTCATTTCTCTTCTTCAAAGTCTAGCTTTCCACAGGCAATCAATTTCCTAATTGTTGTTTTAAATACCTTGCAATCTTCGATTTAGTGTCCTAGGTTCTCCATATGGAATGATAATCACATATTTTATTCATTAAGAAGCCTTTATGTTTAGTCATTTACACTTTCCATATTCTTAATTGATTGAGTTTGGTATGATTTTGTGAGTTTAAGCTCAAATTGGTCCTAATTGAATATTTTCAGCATTATTGAGATTTGACATTGTTTCTATATTTTGGCCATAACTTGAGTTCCTGATATCTGATAATCATGAATTTTACCTTTTCGGAAAGCTAGGAGGAAGCTCTACAACTTTGATGAAGAGCTCGAAGTCCTACACAGATGTCTAAGGGACCTAAGTTTACATGGAAGTCAGAATATGGGTTCTGTTACTAGAATCCGAACGGTGTGCACTCATAAAATCATATCTCAAGCTGTAATAATGGAGATGGACTGAAATTTGGAAATTTGATAGTCAAGATCCAAATAAACAACTTTCACGAAGAACACTTTTTGAAAAAATGAAGTCTAATGGGTCAGTTTGAGCTTACAAGTCGGAACAGAGGTGCTGAAGTTGAGTTTGAGCAACCTACAGTATTTAGGTCATATCTTAGGCTGTAGGAAGCCAAATTGGACGATCTAGATATGCATGTTATAGCCAAGACAAATATCTACAACTTTCTTGAAGAGTACTTTTCATGGATCTGAAGTATAGTTAGTCATTTTTGGCTTCCAAGTCAGACAAGAAATTTTCGTCCTCAACCACCCACTCATCTATCCACTAATCCACTCATCCACTCATCCACTAATCCACCCACCCATCCACTAATCCACTCACTCATCCACTCAACCACTCCACTCAACCACTTCACTCAACCACCCCACTCATCCACCCACTCCCCTTTGTCATTTTGTTACCCTAGACTTTTATAAAAGGCACTATTGGTTATCATGAATAACAAGTTGTATTCTCCTTCATTTCTCTCATAGTTTCTTCTTGTTTCTTCATAGTTTCTCATAGCTTTTGTATATTTTGATGCTCCCCTTCATGGTAATAGAGGGCTAAGCTACTTTCGATCAATTTGGGACTCTTAAAGAGATTGTGGTTTGGATTCTTGAGACCTTGGTTATGTAATGCATTTGATTTATATTTGAATTCCTCTTCTCTTCTTCTTCTTCTTAATCTTGAATGCATGAATGGTGATTCTGTTTATGTTTGATCTGATTTGATCTTGATTTAAGATTAAGATTTGTGATGAAACTTAGAACTGATTGATCTAAACTAATCACATGACTGAAGATTGAGATTTGTGATGAAGCTTAGAACTGATTGATCTAAACTAATCACGTAATTGAAGAGGTTAGGTTACTGATTGGTGCCTAGGTTAATTGAATTCGGTGCTTAAATTGACATATATCTACATGAATGGTGCGATTGCAGATTTGTGTTTATCACTTGTCAATTGAATTACGACGATTGTCTAGTGTGAATTCTGGATCTAATGCTGAGATCTCGGTTAGATCCAAGTTAACCATTCAAATGTGCTTCAAGTGTTTGTTGAAAGGTTTATGATTGAATCCACCCAATCTCGGATAGATTTCTGAATTGACTGTTCTTCTAATTGTTATTTCTCTTTAAATCTTGTCACTGTGATCCTTGAACCATCAAAACCCCCTTTTTTCTAACTTAACTTAATTTGATCAAATTGCATTTACGATCCTTGAGGAGACGATCCGGTGTTGTTCACTATACTACAAGTTTAGGTAATAACTTCGGTTACAATTTTGACTGAGTTCGGCGCTCGTCATGGAACTTGCAAGTTGCATTGAGATTGTACCAAGTTGGGAATGGGGGTACCATGGGGCGAGAAGGAGCGCATGTGACCAAGTGCACATCGAACAATTATTAAAACAAGTCAACATTGGAAATTGACAATTTGGAAAAGGGGGTAGATTTGACAGGGGTCAAGCATACCCTTGATTTCTTGGATTTCGAGGTGCAGGAAGATAATTAGTATAGATAGGACAGGTTAGGACATATGGACATTAATGGAAATTAAAAGTTTCAAACCCAAGTGTAGGTTATTTCAAGTAATAAATGCTCGGGAGTCTGAGGTCGATCCACAGGGAAATAATGAAGAAAAAATTATTTAAGGTAAGAAGAAGATTTGTCACAATACCAAAAGTGATAAAAGTTGTCTACATATGAAAATGATTTGCTTGGATTAGGAGATCCACTCTTAGGAATAAATTAAAGACAAGATTATTTCTTTTTATAACTCAATTGAAATCACACATAATAGCGGTTCCAATCGGAAGATTTAACATTCAAAGTTCAATTTAGATTATACATGTAATCATATTATGGTTCCTTTAATTATCCACCAACCCTTTTAAATGGTCTCATGCATCCACTATACTAAAGTCTTGTCTACAATGAATCAAATTCTTCAATATACAAGAAGGGTTTCTAAATTGATTGGAAACAACATACAACACATATAATGATCACTTAAAAATATATCATTTAAGTACAAGAAGAAAATTGATCTAACCTCAATTTATTACCAAAAGCTTCACCATTTTACCTAAGCAAAATGAAAATTAGTTACTCATAAACAAAAAGAAAGAAAGAGATAGGAAGAAAAAGATGTACATAATTTTAATTTAGAACAAAAAAAACTACAACAAGATAAACAAATAACACAATAACATAAACTAAACTAAGATTAAAGATGATCTAAATGAGCACCCAAGCTCCATTTTATAGAGCTCAAGGAGTACAAGAAGATAATGAAGTTGTTTGATGATGAGAAGTAAATGCCAAAATAGTTGCTTGATGATGATGAATGAGCTGAAATTATAGAGATTCTTGTCTCTGAAATGTTTCTACTCCGAGCTCATGGCATGCGTCAGAATGTGATCAAGTGGTCTTCATGAAAGTTCTAGGAAATTGTCTTACCTTTCCATAGTCGTTAGTTTCATCCAAATCCACCACCTACAACCCGAGATATGGCCCAATTACTGCTCATGGGTCAGACTTAACTTCAGCTCCTCTGTTCTGACTTCTAAGTCTAATATCACCTTCAAGACTTTTGATTTGGCTCTTGTGTTCCTATGAAAGTTGTAGATATGGGTCTTAACCTTCCACTGTCAAAATTTCAGAATTGTTGAACTCTTATAGCCTGAGATATAGCCTAATGAGTGCATAAAGGTCAAGCTGTCAGGTTCAAAACTCTAGATTTTGTTTCAACTCCTATTTGAGTTATCCAAACGTGTGTTCTAGGTTTGAGGTCTTCATGAAAGTTGTAGAAATTTGTCTTAGCTTTAAAACAAGACCAAAATCACATCCATCGGATATTTGTAACTCAAATTATAGCTAATTTACTGAAAAAGTCAAGTGAAAAGATTATACAATGAATGAAATATATTGCTATCAATGTGACTCTTGCTATTAAGTGAATAGTTATTAGAGAATTATTTTAACTTTCCAACAAGACCAGAATCATATTAATCAGATAATTGCAACTCAAATTGTGGCTACTTTACTTAAGAATGCAATCACCCAAATTAATGATAATTCAAGCAATAATTTCTTCAATGATCCAATTAAGCTTAATTTCATAAAATGTGACAAAATTAACTTTATCAAGCCAAATTGAACCTTAAGAAGCCTAGTGAGAGAATTATAAATTGAATAAAATACATTGTTATCAAGTTCTCCCACACTAAACTTTTGCACTCCCTGGCAAAAACTCAAAAAAAACTAGAGAATAAAGAAAAACGACACAGACTCAAAAGCTAAAAACTCTAAAGGATTAAATGAATCAAGAAGAGCAACCAGTCATTCAAGGGATCAAAACATTAATAAGGTAACATTTCTTCACATCTCAAACCAACAAGCAAGGAAACTTCAGTTGACAAGAATGAATCAAGAATGATAGATCCTCACAGGATTCACTCTCAATCTTTCAAGCGTTAGAAAGGTAGGTATTTTCACTCAATTCAACTCATGAAAAATTGTATTATCATAAGTTTGCTTATCTTCTACTTCTCCACTACTCAGAGCACATGCATACACAAATCATGAGGACTTTATTCAAGGTTGTAATGGGGTCAAGGTAAAGGAAGGTGGTAATATGAATTTGACAAGTTAAAAACTAAAGAAAAGAAAAAAGCACGAGAGCTGAGTTCAATTTACAAGCATGAAAGTTCATCCCAACTCCACCTAATACAAATTCCCTTTACATATTCTTTTCCCTTCCCTTTTTGCCTTGTTAGCCCTTCTTTACACATTTGTTTTTTTTTAATAAATATACACACTTTTTTTAATTAACTACTTTTTCCTTTTTTCACCAACCATTTTGCACGCACACCCCCACACTTGTTCAAGAACTCATTCAATGACAAAGCTAATGTTCTCTTATTCCCTAAGGTCGGGTAAGAACATGATTTTTTATTTAAGGCACATAATGAGTTAAAAATAAGGAATAGTCAAATAAGCTCAAAGGGGTTAAGCAAAGGGAAATAGGCCATTTCCAATGACTTATGTTAGCAGGAATTAGAGAATTTCCAAGAAGTCATAAGAGTACTTGATATCATATTGAGACAATATGCTGCTGAGTAAGGTTGCTTATTTGTGCACCAGTCATTCTTGGCTATTTGGTTAAAGTAGCTATTTCAAGAAAAATGCATCAATTATATTTATGTATGCATATGAAAATATAGCCTAAAAAAGAATCAAAGCAAGTTCTAAAGTAACAATTTCATGAGTAAAAATCACACAAGAAAGAAGAGAATGGTACAAATGTTCAATCCATTCATCAATAGGCTCAAAATCTTACAAGGAATATTTCTATCATTCTCAATCCACCAATTCAACATTTATATCCAAGCATGTGATTTTTAAGAAAGAATATAATTTATGTTATGACCCAAGATATGCTTTTTGCTACTTCTAAAATAATTGTTTCCTTAACTAAGATGCGTCTCAAGAGTAAAATTACTTATAGGGTAAAATTTGCTCATTACTCTGTCATCTTTAATTAGTTTTACTATGAGTAAGTTTCTGAAAATCATATCAATAAATATACTTCCTCAATTAAGATGCATCTCAGGAGCAAAATTTACTCCTTATTCTGTCATCCTTAATTAATTTAGTAAGTTACTGATAACTCCACAATGTTTAGTTATTTATGCCCCATATCTGTACTTTACAGATTGCTTAAGTCCTGGTTATTATGCATATTTAGAAAGTTTTATGCTAATATTTATAATATTCAATTCTGATATTTTTCAGTATGATATTGAGCAAACTGTACGTATTATTTGATTGATTAAGTAGATATGTAACTGTGATTGATTTGATAATTTCTCTATATAGGAAGGACTCCAAACAAAATGATATATGGAGCAATTGAGCTGAAACTCGAAGAGGAAGCCAAGTGTGCAACTCAACACTTAACGTTGTGGCGTGGCATATCAATGTCGCGGTGTGGTGGTACATCCTCTGCATCAAGTCAGAGAGTTACAAAATATGCACGTCTTGGCGTGAAGAATGGACGTTGCGGCGTACTGACCTAAATTGACACGTGCCGCGGAATAGGCATGTTAATGTTGCGGTGTGACTCTATTTTCTAAGGCTATAAATACGTTTTTAACATATTTTACACAGAGAGTTTTTTAGGTTTTAGAAAAGTTGTGACCTATATTTCATTTTTAGGCAGATTGGAGGCTTGGGGAGTCAAGGTTGGAGGTCATCTTCTTTATGGAGGATAATTCAAGCATAGAAGATCACATCCATGAGCTTTCTTCCTTCTCCCTTAGTTTTCTTCTCTCTCCTTATTCTTTAAGCACTGATTTTATGTAGATTTTCATGTTCATTTATTAGTTGAGCTGTATTTAGGCATTGCTTTGGATCCTTGTATGAATATTGATGTTTATGTATTACTTTGAGTATATATTGATGTTTGATTATCTTTAATCATATAGATCTTAATGCTCTTAATAGTTTGATCAACTTTTAAGTGATTTGATGAAATCTGATGAACATAGACATAGGAATTTGAGTTTTAGATCGTATGTATAATTGATGCATGTTCGATGAGTTCAATTGGTTTGAATAAGTTAATTCACTAATAGGATAAAAATATACCCCTTAGTCATGCATAACGTGTGTTTGAGAATAGATCTTAATGAGTGGAGTTTGTATTAGTTCTTATTGAAACATAGTGAATTAGGTAAATAAAACTATGGTTAATTGCGCTAGACATAGGTTTTTAACTAAAGTAGATTCTCAAGCTAACTTAACTATTCATTAATGTTGCTTATACTGATTACATATAATTACTTGAAATATGAGGTGAAAAAGGATCTCATAAATCTCTAAACCATTATCTTTATTGCTTTGTAGTCTTTAGATTTAGTTTTACTACAATTTATCTTATTTTATATGTTCTTGAATAGAATTACTTAAGCTATTGGTTGATATTTAGTATTTGAAGTCATTTATCCTCGTAGGAACGAACTTTTACTTTGTATCTGTATTACTTGAATGACCCGTACACTTGCGGCCTAATAAAAGGGATAAACAGTTATTAATAATCATATCATGCTTCCCAATTTTGTTTTTAAACTACCCTTCCCCCCAACCGGATCACAATATTGTCCGCAATATTAAAATATAGATGAGTAAAGGATAGAAGATAGTAACTATAGTAGTAATTATTGAAAAGAAAGACCTGACACAAATTTATACAGAAACAAAGTATAATAAATAACCAAAAGTAAAGAAAATTAAAGATGAAGTGTCAGATCTGGCTTTCTTTGCATTTTATTTCCCTCATTGCTTCCTACTGACTAATCTATCTGAGCTATTGCTTTATCAAGTTCATAAACAAAAGCTTCTAATTTATCAATCAACTCATCAATAGTGGAGGTAGAGATAAGAAGTTGTCTTGCTGAAAGTGTGATAAATTTCTGTTCCACATCTTTGTCAAGAAAAAATAACAAAAGATCGAAGAAATTATTAACATTCAACAAACTAATGAATTTATGGTGGATGTTCAGTTGGACCCAAGAGATAATTTGAAATTTTTTTTCTAAAGTACCAAAATCACCTAGTAAGGCAATGAATGCATCAGAGTTGTCAAGTATTGTCTTCATTCGTCCATGCATAGATGATACCTGAATTTCTTCTCTAACTGTCTTTCTAGTGATGTTCTTTTGAGTTAAATGTTCAGGAATGACACTTAAAACCTGACTGTCTCCTATAAAAGCAGCAAGTGATACAGCCTCTATTAACTCACGGCAACCTCCCCCATATACAACATGAATATTCCTTGCAGCAAGTGTTCGACCGAGAGCGCTAGCTGCATTTATAAACTCTAAACCTATCTCATACTTAGACCCACAAAATACACATATATTTTTAAGTTAACGAACAGAAAGACCTTCCCTTTCTATTCTCCTCCTCCCTTTGAATAATTATGAGTTGGAGGAAAATGAAGAGAATGAAGTGTTTAAATAGGAAAAAAAATAGAAAAGGTAATGATAATACCTATATGGGCAGGTTGACTGTTGTAACAAAAGTTTGAAATTGAGAAACACATAATTTTTTTTTATTTTGTGTTTTTTTGTTTTGTTTTTTGTTTGTTTTTCTTTAACTTCAAGAAAATCATCATGATAAAGAAATCTAGAAACCCATGAAGGACCTTGCTCAAAGGATCGTCTATCCAAAAATCAAAATACAACAAAATCATACAAAAATAAAAGAAATATAATAACGAATGAGAACATACCTGTATATACAGTTTTCATGGCGTATCTTTATACTGCGTGTCATGAGTGCAATAGTAGCATATCTTTGAGTTGCATGTCACCAGTGCAACATAAGAACTCTACAAGGATTGTCGAACCGACAACAAGAACCTTTGAGTCATTTCCGTCCTGCTTACGGAATAACAACCCTCTAACTTCTTGCAAACTTAATTAAAGGCCTATATTCTAAAAAGATGGTACCTGACCGCAGCCAGTCAGAACTCGCCATAGAGGTCTACTAATTAAAGTAAGTACACAGCTCAGTTAACAGTTTTCGTTCACTGTAAAGACCAGACGCTTCTTTCTGTCCATCAGCGCTACAGAGCCTTGGTTCCAAGAACTGGGAATGTAGCATGCGGCTCTTTATAGAGCATGGCACACGAACCTTATTTACATACTGGCGTGTGAAGGTCTCCTCCTGAGTCTATGACAGGACGGGTCTCTGCTCAGGGCTCCTAATCTAATTAAAGACTAAGTACAACCGTAGTTTTGCCCTCTTTTTTTTTCAAGTTGTTAGAAACCCGAAGAAAAGTTAGTGTATACTTACTTAAGATTAAGATGGAGGTAGTCTACTCTTTCGACTTTGTGCCAAAGCATTGTTGACCAGTATTAAACCTATTCAAGACCAGCGCAACATAGGGTTCCTAAAAGGGACAAGTGGCGATAATGTGTCTGGCTGCCTCACATGTGGGATACAATCTACCTACTTTGTTTTTTAATTAAGAAGGTTGGATCATGATGCATGCATTTCCCCATTCATGTTTTGTGTTACCAAAGCCAAACCCAAGATATATACATACTTTATCTTTTTTTTTTATTTTTTTTTATTTTTAAGAAGATGAAGAAGAAGAAGAAAATATGTACATGTTGTTGTGGATGTGGCTCACATCTGCCTCTGGTTTTATGTACAGAAACGACTTAAACACCTTCTATGAGTCAAGGATAAACTTCCCATCCAATTTTCTTATAAATTGACAAATAAGGTCTTTTAGAGTCAAATTTTCAAGACTGTAATACTTTTGTTCCTCCTTGAAGAGATTCCACAAGTTAAGAAGTTCACATGGTGGTTGGAGAATGCATATCAAGAGCAAAAGATATCATCAATGACTTCATCACATACTTCTTAATGAAAAAACCGAAAATCATTTCATTGTTGGTGAATTTGTGCACATTTGTGGCTTTCTCCTTTTAGAAGACCTAACATGTATGAAAATGTTGAAGACTTGTATTTGTTTGAGGTTTGATTTTTCTCAACGTTTTCTGTTTAAATTTTGTTAGACCATTTTGAGGAAGAGTTTTTTCTCTTTGAAGATGAGAAGAAGAAAGGAATGTCGCTATGTAGGTGTTATTGATTACGAAGAGTTTTTTTTTTTGTTTTTTCTTTTAAATGTCGCATATCAAGAGTTAATAAGAATCATCAAAGTAAATCAACGTGATATAACTTCCCAGTCCAATTTTCTTATAAATTGAAGGATCGAGAATAAGGTCTTTTAGAGTCAAATTCTCAAGACGAGGGCGTGAGCGATGAATACTTTTGTTCCTCCTTGAAGAGATTCCCCCCTAAGAAGTTCACGAAAAAAAAACGAACCACAAGAATGCAAAATTTGGACACGTCACATCAAGAGTTAATGCAGATATCATCTAATGACTTCTTACTCATCCATTCTTAATGAAATTTTTTTTATCTTCTCTCTTTGTGAAAATCATCATCAAAACGAATCATGATCAAGGGATTTACAATTCCATCCTGCAATTTGTGATGAGACTTGTAATCTTTTTGCTTTACTTTTGGTTTTCTCTTTCTTTTAAAATTACCAAACTTTTAGAATATGAACTTCTACCAAGACCTATCATGTATGAAAATTTTTCAAATTCTTTGTATTCACCTCTAGCGGAAAATTTTGCTTCAATTTTTCTTTCTCTCCAACACGAAAAAAAATGCTAACCCCTTCAAACTCTCATTCTCCCTTATATAGCTTCAAAGTCTCAACTCAGCCAAGGTACCAATGGAGCTCATGTAGGGTGGTACATTAACAATCTCAATCTTTCACATCTAACTTCGTGAATTTTTGTTAGACCATTTTGAGGAAGAGAAGGAAAATATTTTCTCAGGTTTGAGAGAATAATATCCATTTTAAAGGAAAGGGTAAAAGCAAAAAAGCTTATTATCAAATGAAAAAAATCAACAACTTGAAAAAGAAAAGAAGCTTAGAAGGCTTTGGGTACTTGCAATATTAATTGGGCCAAAAACGTCAATCCGCCATTTTTAGGGAATAAAATAAAATAAAATAAAGAATCGCTTAGACACAAAAAAAATTTGGTGAAGTTTACTTACAGAAAGAGAACTTCAATAAATTAAAACTTTAAATCAAGTCACTGGCAATGACGTCAAAAACTTGATGGGAATTAAAAGTTTCAAGCTCAAGTGCAGGTTGTTTCAAGTAGTAAATTCTCGGGAGTCCAATGTCGATTCATAGGAAATTGATGAAGAAAAAATTATTTAAGGTAAAGAGAAGATTTGTCACAATACTAAAGGTGATTAAAGTTGTTCACATATGAAAAAGATTTGCTTGGGTTAGGAGATCCACTCTTGGTAATAAATTAAAGACAAGATTTTTTTTTATAACTCAATTGAAATCACACATAATGGAGGTTCCAATCAGAAGATTTAATATTCAAAGTTCAATTTAGATTATACATATAATCATATTATGGTTCCTTTAATTATCCACCAACCCTTGTAAATGGTCTCAAGCATCTACTATGCCAATGTCTTTTCTACAATGAATCAAGTTCTTCAATATACAAGAAGGGTTTCTAAATTGATTGGAAACAACATACAACACATATAATGATCACTTAAAAATATATCATTTAAGCACAAGAAAGAAATTAATCTAACCTCAACTTATTACCAAAAGCTTTACCCTTTCACACAAGCAAAAAAAAAATTAGTTACTCATGAACAAGAAGAAAGAAAGAGATAGGAAGAAAAAGATGAACATAATTTCAATTTAGAATTAAAAAAACTACAACAAGAGAAACAAATAACACAATAGCATAAACTAAACTAAAATGAAAGATGATCTGAATGAGCACCCAAGCTCCCTTTTATAGAGCTTAAGGAGTACAAGAAGACAATGGAGTTGTTTGATGATGAGAAGTAAATGCCAAAATAGTTGCTTGATGATGATGAATGAGCTGAAATTATAGAGATTCTTGTCTCTGAAATGTTTCTGCTCTAAGCTCATGACATGCGTCAGAATGTGATCAAGTGGTCTTTATGAAAGTTCTAGAAAATTGTCTTAGCTTTCCATAGCCGCCGGTTTCATCCAAATCCACCACCTACAACCTGAGATATGGCTCAATTACTGCCCATGGGTCAAGCTCAATTTCAACTCCTCTGTTCTGACTTCCAAGCCCAATATCATCTTCAAGACTTTTGATTTGGCTCTTGTGTTCTTTATGAAAGTTGTAGATATGGGCTTAACCTTCCACTGTCAAAATTTTAGAACTGTTGAACTCCTATACCCCAAGATATAGCCTAATGAGTCAATAAAAGTCAAGTTGTTAGGTTCAAAACTCTAGATTTTGCTTCAACTCCAATTTGAGTTATCCAAACGTGTGTTCCGAGTCTTGAGGTCTTCATGAAAGTTATAGAGATTTGTCTTAACTTTAAAACAAAACTAAAATCACATCCATCGGATATTTGTAACTCAAATTATAGCCAGTTTTTTGAAAAAGCCAAGTGAAAAGATTATACAATGAATGAAATATATTGCTATCAATGTGACTCTTGCTATCAAGTGAATAGTTATTAGAGAATTATCTTAACTTTTCAACAAGATCAGAATCACATTAATCAGATAATTACAACTCAAATTGTGGCCACTTTACTTAAGAATGTAATCACTGAAATTAATGATAATTCAAGCAATAATTTCTTCAATGATCAAATTAAGTTTAATTTCATAAAATGTGATAAAATCAACTTTATTAAACTAAATTGAACCTTAAGAAGCCTAGTGAGAGGATTATAAATTGAATAAAATACATTGTTATCAGACACGGCGAGGAAACATTGTTGACTTGGTATGAGGTTTGGTAAGCTAGACAAGCGAGTGAAAGAGCTTGATAAGAAGGGTATGGTTGTGGATTACTAGGAAAGCATAGGTTTTGTTATTGCACATAACTGACTTTTGGTTCTTTCTTCCTTGTCGGTGCCACCACTTTAGGAAAACTGCTTTCTGTATTTCTAGTAGGTAACTTACTTGCCTTTGCAAGATTCTCAATCTTTTCTCTAGCTGAAATTAGGTTAGAAAATTCCTTGTAGGTTGCCCCTCCATCAACCCAATAAAAGGTGCTCCTAAGGTCCCCATAAAGTATAAGTTCATTTCTGACGGAGTCAATGATGGTTGAACCTAGGCTACCAACATTCTCCTTCTTTGAGCCTATTGCTTGAAAGTTTCATCATTCTTCTTTTACATTGCCTCTAGTTGTTATCAAGTAGGTGTAATGTCGATGTTGAATCGATATTGCCCTAAGAATAGATTTGTCAAATCATCCCAGTAAGAAATCTTTGAATGGTCAAGTTACATGTATCATTCTAAAGTCGGCCCAGTTAGGCTTTAATGAAAGAAATTGATTAGGATTTTTTTATCTCGTGATCAAATAGCCATTTTAGTGATGTAAGTCTTCAAATGAAACTTTAGATTGGTGCTTCAGTTGTACTTTGAGAAATCTAGAATTTTGAAGTCCTTAGGGATATTAACTTCAGCCTCCTAGCACAATTCATCGATTCTCATCGAGCCATATAGATTAGGGCCTGTAATTGGCTAGCTATCATGGACAATAGTTTTGATGATAACAAACGTGAAGACAAACATGAAGATGATGAGAAGACCAAGTCCAAGTGTTTAAAGATTAGCTTCAGGACTTAGGATCTATCATGTATGGAGCTGTCAATTAGATATCTCAATGGTTAATTTTAACAGATCTAAAATAATCTGTTTTTTAAATTAAACTGAAGTTTTAAAATCACTTTTGAAAGATCAAAACTTTTAGAAATTAAAAATAAGCATTTCGAAGCAATTTAGAAAGGTTTTTTAACTGTTTTTAACAGAGGTATTCGAATACCTCAATATGGTATTCGAATAACTTGATTCGTAACTTATACTTTCTGCTGTGCCAAAATAGAGGCATTCGAATACCCCATATGGTATTCGAATACCCTAGTTTCAGAATGAACCTTTTTAAATGAGGCATTCGAATACCCCATATGGTATTCGAATACCCTGATTTCGAAACATGCCTTTTTAATGAGGTATTCGAATACCTCCTCCTGGTATTCGAATAACCCACGGGAATCAGATTCTGGTTTTTGAATTCATACGAGAATTAAAATCAATTAATGTCAAATTAATGCTCCCAACGGCCATTTTCTTCTACGAGCTCTATAAATAGAGGCCTTTGACACCTCGATGAACCCCCCGAATATTCTGATTATTTCTTGCTTTGTTGAAAACGAGTTTTACACAATTTCCTCTTTTTTTCTATGCTCTTAACATTGAATCTTTGAGATATCTGTGACAAAGCTCCTTCGTGCTTCAATTTGTAATTATTTGCTCTTAGAGAGAGTTTCTTCTTCATCTATTCTTTATTTCTGTATATTGTGAGGGTGAGGTATCCCTCAGTAAAAGGGTGAGGTATCCCTTGTTGTAAAGAAGGTGAGGTATCCTTCAAAGGGGGTGAGATATCCCTCTAAGGTTTGTGTAAGGGTGAGGTATCCCTGCAGGCTGAGGCTTTAGCACAAGGGTAGAGTTTCCTTGTGTGTGAAAAGTGCTCTTTATTGTAAAAGTTGCAAGCACCTATTTTAAGCTTGTCTTGAATAGTAAAAAATCTCGAACTGTGTTTCGGGGACTAGATGTAGGCCACAAGTGGTTGGTGATCGAACCAGGATAAATACTGTGCATGCTCTTCTTTCCTTTATCTCTTTATTTATTGTAATTTATTTATTGCTGTTTAATTGTTTATTTTCTGTTCTTCAAGCATTTTATCATCTTTACACATATTAATTATATTGCTTCAAGAAATTTGTATTAAAAAGGGTTTGCGAAGATTTTTTTTAATTACTCAATTCACCCCCCCTCTTGAGTACTGAAGTCACTTGGGTAACAAGTGGTATCAGAGCTAGACTCTTGTATAAAGAGCTTAGCCGCTTCAAGAGTACATGGCTTCATCAAATGTTTTATCAGAAGCTTTAGATTGGTGCTTCAGTTGTACTTTGAGAAATCTAGAATTTTGAAGTCCTTAGGGATATTAACTTCAGCCTCCTAGCACAATTCATCGATTCTCATCGAGCCATATAGATTAGGGCCTGTAATTGGCTAGCTATCATGGACAATAGTTTTGATGATAACAAACGTGAAGACAAACATGAAGATGATGAGAAGACCAAGTCCAAGTGTTTAAAGATTAGCTTCAGGACTTAGGATCTATCATGTATGGAGTTATCAATTAGATATCTCAATGGTTAATTTTAACAGATCTAAAATAATCTGTTTTTAAATTAAATTGAAGTTTTAAAATCACTTTTGAAAGATCAAAACTTTTAGAAATTAAAAATAAGCATTTCGAAGCAATTTAGAAAGGTTTTTAACTGTTTTTAACAGAGGTATTCGAATACCTCAATATGGTATTCGAATAACCTGATTCGTAACTTATACTTTCTCATCAATGCCAAAACAGAGGCATTCGAATACCCCATATGGTATTCGAATACCCTAGTTTCGAAATGAACCTTTTTAAATGAGGCATTCGAATACCCCATATGGTATTCGAATACCCCGATTTCGAAACATGCCTTTTTAATGAGGTATTCGAATACCTCCTCCCGGTATTCGAATAACCCACGAATCGATTCTGGTTTTTGAATTCATACGAGAATTAAAATCAATTAATGTCAAATTAATGCTCCCAACGGCCATTTTCTTCTACGAGCTCTATAAATAGAGGCCCGGGACACCTCGATGAACCCCCCCCCCCCCGAATATTCTCGATTATTTCTTGCTTTGTTGAAAACGAGTTTTACACAATTTCCTCTTTTTTTCTATGCTCTTAACATTGAATCTTTGAGATATCATGACAAAGCTCCTTCGTGCTTCAATTTGTAATTATTTGCTCTTAGAGAGAGTTTCTTCTTCATCTATTCTTTATTTCTGTATATTGTGAGGGTGAGGTATCCCTCAGTAAAAGGGTGAGGTATCCCTTGTTGTAAAGAAGGTGAGGTATCCTTCAAAGGGGGTGAGATATCCCTCTAAGGTTTGTGTAAGGGTGAGGTATCCCTGCAGGCTGAGGCTTTAGCACAAGGGTAGAGTTTCCTTGTGTGTGAAAAGTGCTCTTTATTGTAACAGTTGCAAGCACCTATTTTAAGCTTGTCTTGAATAGTAAAAAATCTCGAACTGTGTTTCGGGGACTAGATGTAGGCCACAAGTGGTTGGTGGTCGAACCAGGATAAATACTGTGCATGCTCTTCTTTCCTTTATCTCTTTATTTATTGTAATTTATTTATTGCTGTTTAATTGTTTATTTTCTGTTCTTCAAGCATTTTATCATCTTTACACATATTAATTATATTGCTTCAAGAAATTTGTATTAAAAAGGGTTTGCGAAGATTTTTTTTAATTACTCAATTCACCCCCCCTCTTGAGTACTGAAGTCACTTGGGTAACAAGTGGTATCAGAGCTAGACTCTTGTATAAAGAGCTTAGCCGCTTCAAGAGTACATGGCTTCATCAAATGTTTTATCAGAAGCAACTTCCATAAATCGACCACCCTTTTTCAATAGGGATGGTTATGCATATTGGAAGGAAAGAATGAAAATCTTTATCGAGGCTATTGATCTAGATGTATGGGATGCTGTCGAAAATGGCGCATTTATACCTACACGCGTTGTCAATGGTGTAAAAATCGAGACACCTAGAAGTGATTGGTCTGATGAGGATAAAAGAAAAGTTCAATATAATTTAAAAGCAAAAAACATCATTACTACTGCTTTGGGGTATGATGATTTTTTTCGAATTTCAAATTGCAAAACTGCTAAAGA
The DNA here is from genome assembly GCA_029884605.1 of Ormosia emarginata. NCBI lineage: Eukaryota > Viridiplantae > Streptophyta > Magnoliopsida > Fabales > Fabaceae > Ormosia > Ormosia emarginata. The sequence goes on along the minus strand of JAQQTP010000077.1, from coordinate 13,465,135 downwards.
AATGTGGGACACTTTACAAGTTACCCATGAGGGTACTAGTGAAGTTAAGAGGTCGAGAATCAATTCTCTAACTCGAGAATATGAATTATCTACAATGAACTAAGGAGAAAGCATTCAAGAAATGCAAAAGAAGTTCACCCACATTGTTAATCATCTTGCATCATTAGGAAAGAGTTTTACTAACGAAGATTTGATTAACAAAGTGTTGAGATGTTTGAGCAGGATTTGACAGCCTAAGGTGATAGCTATTTCAGAGTCAAGAAATTTGGCAACTATGACTCTTGCAACTCTTTTTGGAAAACTTCACGAGCATGAATTGGAACTAAACAGACTAAGTCAAAGTGAAGAAAATGACAAGAAGAAAAAGGGAATAGCCCTCAAAGCCACCACCTCAGTAAATGATGACCATAATGACGAGGATGAAGAAGGCACTGAAAACAATGAGATCAATGAAGAAAATTTCGGCCTTCTTGTAAGAAAATTTGGTAAGTTCCTAAAGAAAAAGAGAACTCAAAGAAGATTGCCTTTTCCCCCAAAGAAAGTTGAAAAGAAACCCTCCAAAGAAAGAAGAGTCTACATAGCATGGGATGACAATGATATGGACTCCACTGATAGCTCAGATAGTGAGGAAGCTCATCTATGTTTTATGGCCAAAAGAGAAGAAAAAGAAGAAGAAAGCGACAACGAGGCAAATTCTGACTTATCTCCTTCTTATGATGAATTACAATATGCTTTCGAAGAATTGCATAACGAATCAATAAGGCTCACAAAATTAATTTCTTCATCTAAGAAAACTATCTCTTCTTTGGAAAATCAAATTCTTATTTTAAATAAAGAAATTGAAGAATTAAAAATTGAAAATGAGACATTAGGATTAATTGATGCATGCACATCTCATTCTTCACATGCTTCTACTTCTTCATCTTGTTCTTCATGTCATATGCTTGAAAAAGAAATTGAAGATTTAAAGAACACTCTTTCTAAATTCACTCTCGGAAGAGACAATTTAAATATCATATTAGGAAAACAAAGGGTTGTTTTTGAAAAAGATGGAATTGGTTATAATCTGAAAAATCAGCATAAATCTTATAAAAATTTCTTTGTTTATTCAAGCACTTCCAGTAGTCCATTTATTAAATGTTTTTATTGTGGAAAGAAGGGTCACAGTGCTTCAACATGCAATGCAAGAAAGAATGTTAACACAAAAATTAGGACAAAAATGGTTTGGGTTCCAAAGGGTACTATACCCAAAACTGACATTCAAGGACCCAAGAAAATTTGGGTACCAAAAACCAAAAATTAAATTGTGTTACAGGTGTGCTTGAAAGCCTAGAACTGACTTCGGCATTTTTGAAAGTGGCTACTGCGAGCACAAGATCGGAAATAACTTTAAGTTCTCTTCCTTCTTTCCATGAAGCTTGAAGTTGCAACCATGAAATAAGCTCTTAATCATTGGAACAGATAAGAAAATAATGGCAAATAATAAGGCAAGCTCTCTTACGGTATTTTTTTTGTGTTTCCATCATCGGGTAAGGTTTTCGTCTCTCAAACATGTAGTTCTGGACATATATATATGCTTTCCTGTTTAAGTTATTCGAATAACTATTTTTGGTATTCGAATACCATTGCCTTGTACGTGAAAATCTATGTTTTTCTGATAGGTCTATTCGAATACCTTCCCATGGTATTCGAATACCATACATCAGTACAGAGTTCTTGTGGTTTTATAAGCAAGGGCATTCGAATACCTAAATATGTATTCGAATAACCTGAGACATCTTTATCAGTACTTGTCACATGCTATCTGGAGTATTCGAATACCTTCCAAGGCATTCGAATACTTGCTCTTTCAGAGCTTATAAATTGTAGGTGGGTATTCGAATACAAAGAAGAGGTATTCGAATACCACATGGCTAAAAATCGTTTACATCGTGTTCTCTGTTTTCGTTTCTCCTTTTTTTCTTTGCATATGCAATGCAAATATATTCTAACTATAAATAACATGCTTTAGATAAAATACATCTTAGTTTTTGAGCCTATGTTTTGTACCTTAAATGAAAACTACATGATATTCTTAAATGCATATTTCTTAGCATGTTCTTGCCTCTCCTTTTTCTCAAGGTCATGCTGCATATTTAATTCTTTGTAAGGTAAATGCTTAATGTAATTGGCTACTATTTTAATAAATATATGAACAATTACAACAAGTGGTATGAATGTAATAACAAGTGGTAACAAACAAGTGGTTAATTGACCAAATTAATCAATGTAATATCTTTTGCCCTTGTGAACTCATTTGTTATTTTTGATTTATTATTTCGAATGATTTACTTGCTTATAAGTTTGACTAACCTTTATGGATCCAAAAATTAATGGATACCAAAGAAAATGCTTTGAATTGTTTTGAAGGGTTATAACTACCTCAAGCAACATTTTGAATGAAAAATTATTCAACTTGAGGAAAATGAATGAAGAGGACATGAGGAGACTTTCTTCAAGTACATTGAAATGGAATACTTAATGGAAGAAAGCTCAAGAGGACCAATAAACGAAGAACACTACAAAGAAGCATCTCTCTTTATCTAACTCAATAAGTATCTCTATCCCTAAATAATTATGATATTCTTTATGGATTGTATGATACTCGTTGATTAATTGATTTTAAATGATTAAATTTTTTTTTTTGAGTAATATGCTTAGCATTGACAAAAGTGCCAAATTGGATATTATTATTTTGTCATTGCATATAGGGCAAATTATGTTAGTTCTATACAATGCTCTGATCCCTATAGCATATTCTATCAAAGTAAAAATATCTATGATTCTCTTAATAGATGACAGATTTATAAGAAATTAATAACAAGTGGTAAAGATCTTACTTTTTGGTAACAAGTGAGTGTTAACATTTTAATAACATGTGGTATCAAATATAAGTTATTTTCTTGATAAATGTAATGATTGTTTTGATGATAATAAAAAGCAATAAATTGTTTAATGCATGAATTTATCTTTGCTTATGTGCTGAATATTATGCTTATCTTGCTAAATTCATAAAATTATACTCCGTTGCTATTCTTGTATGCTATGAATGAACATATCTTGTTGGACTGGCATATACTCTGTTTAGCCTTATGCTTTATCTTGCCCCATCTTTTTGATCATGACAAAATGGGGAGAAAAAGCTTGAATTATTTGTTTGAGAAAAGTCGGGGAAAAAAGTAAAAGTTCGGTAAGACAAAAATGGAAATTGGATTCCAAAAGTAAGGGGAGTATTTGTACATCTCTCGATATAAATCACCTCTTATGAAAAAGAGGTGGAGTAAGTATCTCTAAACAACTTTATGAATTCCAATTTATATGAACTAATTCTTTTCTCAAATGTTAGTTTGTCATCATCAAAAAGGGAGAGAATGTAATTAGTTAGCCATCATGGACAATAGTTTTGATGATAGCAAACGTGAAGACAAACATGAAGATGATGAGAAGACCAAGTCCAAGTGTTTAAAGATTAGCTTCAGGACTTAGGATCTATCATGTATGGAGCTGTCAATTAGATATCTCAATGGTTAATTTTAAAAGATCTAAAATAATCTATTTCTTAAATTAAACTGAAGTTTTAAAATCACTTTTGAAATATCAAAGCTTTTAGAAATTAAAAATAAGCATTTCGAAGCAATTTAGAAAGGTTTTTAACTGTTTTTAATAAGGTATTCGAATACCTCAATATGGTATTCGAATAACCCGATTCGTAACTTATACTTTCTGCTTCTGCTTGGTACAGAGGCATTCGAATACCCCATATGGTATTCGAATGCCCTAGTTTTAGAATGAACCTTTTTAATGAGGCATTCGAATACCCCATATGGTATTCGAATACCCTGATTTCAAAACATGCCTTTTTAATGAGGTATTCGAATACCTCCTCCTGGTATTCGAATAACCCACGGGAATTAGATTCTGGTTTCTGAATTCATACGAGAATTAAAATTAATTAATGTCAAATTAATGCTCCCAACGGCCATTTTCTTCTACGAGCTCTATAAATAGAGGCCTGGGACACCTCTGATGAACCCCCCTCGAATATTCTGATTATTTCTTGCTTTGTTGAAAACGAGTTTTACACAATTTCCTCTCTTTTTCTATGCTCTTAACATTGAATCTTTGAGATATCTGTGACAAAGCTCCTTAGTGCTTCAATTTGTAATTATTTGCTCTTAGAGAGAGTTTCTTCTTCATCTATTTTTTATTTCGTATATTGTGAGGGTGAGGTATCCCTCAGTAAAAGGGTGAGGTATCCCTTGTTGTAAAGAAGGTGAGGTATCCTTCAAAGGGGGTGAGGTATCCTCTAAGGTTTGTGTAAGGGTGAGGTATCCTTGGTCTAGGCTTTAGCACAAGGGTAGAGTTTCCTGTCGTGTGTGAAAAATGCTCTTTATTGTAATTGCAAGCACCTATTTTAAGCTTGTCTTGAATAAGAAAAATCTTGAATGTGTTTCGGGGTATGGATGTAGGCCACAAGTGGTTGGTGGTCGAACCAGGTAAATACTATACCCTGCTTCTTCTTTCCTTTATCTCTTTATTTATTGTAATTTATTTATTCTTTGTTTAATTATTTATTTTCTGTTCTTCAAGCATTTTATCATCTTTACACATATTAATTATATTGCTTCAAGAAATTTGTATTAAAAAGGGTTTGCGAAGATTTTTTTTAATTACTCAATTCACCCCCCCTCTTGAGTACTGAAACCACTTGGGTAACAGGGCCTTGCATGGCTTTAATTTGCTCTTACATCTTTCTAATCAATTCATCTCTTAGTTTTTCTTTTTCTAAGTTGTTGTTCAGGAATATTTTCACTGGTTGCTCATGAGTGACTTCTGCATTGATATTCTCCCCTTCAAGATTTCCATTCATGGAATCATCCCCTTCATTTGTATTATTGTTTGCATTTTCATTTACTCCAGTGTCGACAGAGGTTCCATTTGTTGCTTTAAAGGTCTCAATTGACTGTCTTAGTAAATCTTCGACCCTTGATTGTCCTTCTGCCATCGCATCGACTCTTCCCCTAATTTTATCCATCTCGTTATCCAAATTTCTTTCCGAGTTTGACATCTCTTGCAGCTTAGTTTGCGACCTAGTCTCGTAGGTCCGAGTTTATGCGATTTGCATTTTCCAAGGACGAGCAATGGTTCAAAGCTTTTACTAGCCAATTTCAACCATGACGATGTAAGAGATTCCTCCAAGTTAAAGTAGTCCCAATTCCCAAATATTCAAGGAACCTGAATTCTCATTCAACATTATCTCGTATTTTCAACCCAAAACTCCTTTCAGCTCGGTCTTTTCACTTGCATAATTGAAGCTAGCTTTATAATTATGTATGTGTGCAAAAAATTCAATTTTAACATCGACTTTGCTTTTTTTTTTTACCCTCTTTATAGAAGATGAAACGGATAGCAGTTTCAGCATGGTCGACTCTAAGATAAGGCTAATAAAGTCTTTGCGCATTAGCTCCAACTTGTTTTAAGTTCCCTAATTTTATTAATTATATTATATATAAAGTAGAAAACAAATATTTTTAATAATAAAGCTTAATTACTCCATGTGAACTTTATTTGAGTTCAAATCTATTCACAAAGAGATTAAAGTATGGCAAAAAAACATGGTACAAGGATGCAAAGTATGTTTCTTTTTTTAAAAAAATTATTTCAATATATAGAATGAATGATGGATAAATAGTTGGTCATTTAATAGTGACTTATCTCCCTTTTTTGTAAAAAAAACTTTTCTTTTTTATTTATTTGAGCAAAAAAAAGCTTTTCTTTAAGAGGGGTACAATTATGGCTTATCACATTAATGAACCATACTACTTATGATATATATGTACGAATATAGATTATGATGTGGATAAATTTACAAGTAACGAAAAGAAACACTTCCTTTGTGTCTGAGGAATTACCTTAAATTTGAGGAATTATATCTTAAAGATCCATGGGTCTTTATGATTCGTGAGAACTTTTATTGGGTGACTCTACTATTCTAAAAGCCTAACGAGCTAACTCTCATTTCAGAATATTGACCACAAATAACGGGTAAACCATTGAGTGTGGGACATTCGTGAAAAATGCACACTCTAGATGAGGCTTTCGCGATAACTAAATAGGATGTACATTCAAAATGATTACCACTACGCAACATCTACCTAACTTAGGCTTCACTCAGACCCGAGTATAAGGCCTCACTTGAATGTATGTGATAAACGTGTAGGTGCAATGAGTGTAGGGAGCATACAAACCTTCATAATCCTAAGGACTACCTATATCCTGCAAAAAAAACAAACGCAAAACAAATTCTAAAAAAATTCTCTATCCTAAGGTTTGCATAGAAAATAAATTTATAGTTAAAATAATCAATAAACAATTAAAACAAAATAAGAAAAAATAGAACAAAAACAAAAAAAGATAAAATAAACATATAAATGTTACAATATTTGCACAACCAACTTACAAAGACTTGACTCTCCAGTTTCCTTAGTGGAGTCGCCAACTGTCACGACCGGAATTGCGACAGGAGCAACAAAAAATAAATTGTTAAGAAATGAATTGGAGTCGCCACCAATTTTATTTAAGTCAAAGAAAAATTAGAAAACTTTTTTATTTTAGGAAAAACTAGTATTTTAAAACAAATTGGATTCAGGAGTCGATTATGCATAAGGAAGGATGGAAGTTTAATCCCACAACACCCTTAATATATCTGTGTTAAAATGATTACTTTAGTTAATCATGCAAAAAAAAATTAATAACCTTTAAAAATATTTATTTTACCCCTTTTTAAAAGATGGAAAAGAAATTAACAAAAAAATTATGAAAATTTAATTTTGACTTGACAAAATAGAGATTATGTTCTTATGTATCCTCGAGTGCTATAAGAAATTCAAAGTCATGTCGTTCTTTAAAAAATATTTGTTGGTTAGTTTGTTTTAATTATTAAAAAAATTGTATTTTTTATTTTTAAAAAAATATTTAGTTTTTAAAATTTGAATTAACAAGCTATCACGATTTAGTTAATTTAATTAATTCTTCAAAGGTGAAGGTCAATGTCATGCTTGAGATATCACCCGTAAACGGTTATAATTCAAATAACACTTAAAAAAAAATATTTCAGGTCAACAAGTTATCACAACTCATTTAATTTTCAGTACAACATTTGATAGTCAATTAAAATACACACCAATAATACATAAACATGCAATGTAACCCGAATTGATAGGAAAATAGAAATAAACTTTATCCTTTTAATTCAAACTCAATTTATTTCCCAAGAATCCAAAGTCACATGGGAACAAAAAGGATGAATGTGATATATTGTGGTGAAGAGTGTTTATACATATATGAGTTAATTATAGTAACTCATGTTGAAGAAGTAAAAGGAGAATATATATATATATATATATATATATATATATATATATATAAAGCTTTCGGTTGAAAAAAAAAACAAATTCAACCAAGACAAAGCAAATATCAAAATGCATTCAATATCATAATTATAATATATCACTGGAATACCTTAACACATAAAATCAACTTCACTAGTATCTAATCCAACACAAGCTTAAATAATGTATGGTAAAAGAACGTACTTGTTGGCAATAAAAGAAATCAGGGACTTCTATTTAGTTAACCTGCACACATCTCTTACCTTCTCCTGATCTCTACCTCTAACTCAAACTTTTCACGTGGTAAGATCTCCTCTTATATGTAATTGTGTGTAATTATCCCCTTGTGAATGAGTAAATTAGTCTCCTAAATTATTTCATGATTTATTTATTTATTTTAAGAAAATTGAATCATGATCATTCATTTAAAACACATTCCCCCTTTTCCTTTTTATTGAACCATCACAATCTTTTATTTCAAGTTTTTTCTTTTAAATCTTGAATTTATTTTTTAAGAGAAGCACATCATTCAATTATTTTTTAAGAAATATCAAATCATGATTTCACATTAAAAACATATTCTTATTTTTCTTTTTAATTGAACTATCACAATCTCTTATTTTGAGTATTTACTTTTAAATCTTGAATTTATTTTTTAAGAGTATCAAATCACGATTCCTCACTAAAAGCACATAAGACAATTATTTTTTAAGAAAATTATATCAAATCATGATTTCTTATTAAAAGCATATCTCTATTTTTTCTCCTTTTTTTTTAAATTTTAATATTCATTGGACATTGAGACTCTTATTGGGTCAAGAATTAGACTTGGAAGTTAGGTCATGAGAATTGAGAATTGAGAATTGAGTTACTTTATTTCTTCTCCACCATTTTCTAATTTTTTTTTCAAAAAAACTTAATATGATCCAGACAAAATTGGGTGTTCACGTAAAGTGTTGAGCCTGGTGAGATGGCAGCAACTGAGATGATGGACAGGAGAAGAGAAAGTAGCAGAAGCAAAGCTTCTACTGTGAGCATCATGTTTTTAGTACTTGGCATGTGTTTCTTCTTTTGCCTATGTAATGGCAGATAGGACTGACAGTTAAATTGGGAATTGCTTAGGTAGAAGGAACATGGAACTTGACTTTGAAGTCTTCTTTGATAGAACTTATAACTTTTCTCAACGTTGAAGTTTGAATCTTCAATTTCATCTTTTGCTTTATAATTTTGATGGTCATGGGTGATTCAAAAATAAGAATTCCTAGCACATAGGATTGGGTAAACAAGAAACACAGAATGACTCTTTAATATATAGCTGACATTTAAATCTTCAGTTCAGTTGATGAAATCCTACCTTTTTGTTTATCTCTTCAATTGCTGATATGACTAATATTATCTATCATTCTACAATGTACACAACATTCTTCAAATGTGGGGTAGGAACAATTTACAAAGACTCCACGTTACCAGAACAATATAAACTATCACCATTGAAAGAGCCAAATCAGAGTTGGTTACAATAAATGCTGCATGTGTTCAACTGTCAACCTGGGCAAATGTAACATCTCATAGCTTAAGCTTATCAACAAAATGACCTCCGATTGTGACAACAGTTTTATTTTGATCCACATTAAACCTTTCAAAACTCTTATTTATACATTAGAAAGTTCTTCTCGTGACTTATAAATATGTTGTTATCTTATCTCTAAGGTTTTTCTGAATTAAAGCTTGATTAATTTTCATCACAACAAAACTTTAAATTGATACTTTTTATAGTTTTAAGGGTAAATTCAAACCTTGCAACTTTGTTTCGAACTTTATGTTAAAGCGCTTTGTGTTAGTGAGATCGTTAAATATAGACAGATTTATACAAACATAAGTAAGAAGATAAGAAATATTTAGCTCTAATAAATACCATGAGACTGAAACTCGATGTCCCCTCTCCTAAAACTCAATCCACGACTGCTATTAAAATATTAATAGCATGCACTAAAGGTGTTCTTCGATGGTGTCCTTCAAAAGCACGGAAAACCAATTTCCTATTATTATTATTTACTTTTGTGTTATTATGTGCAACATGATAAATAAGTCAATGTTTAACAGTTTCACTGACATAAGGTGTTATTCACACAAAATGTGAAGGCCAAGGAGTTATTTGCACTAAAGGGTGTGTGTTGCAATATATATACCCTGTTTTAAGACCATACTCTCATTTCAAAATTTCAAGTGCCTTCAACTCATGTAACATTTATTCCTAATTTTTCATTCCAATACTAACACGTGTAAAAACTGTTTTAAACAATGCTTTTCAGCAATTAAGATATCATTTGATGAAGTTTCGAAGTTTTGGATTGATGAACATCTAAGCCATCTCATCCTTGAAGTAAGCTAATTGAGTGGACTAGGTCAACTTAAAGCTGATGAATTGAGATGAAAAAGAGTTATTATGACTCAAGAAACAAGTTAGTCATCTCAAAAGTCACTTAAATCATGTAGATGAAAATGCATAAAGACAAATCCGAATTCAGATAAATCAAAAGTCAATTACAGCTTGAGATGAGAATGAGTTAAACAATTTCATTATACTAAGTGTAAATTGTAATTGTCAATTAATCTGGTTTATATTCTTTCTATTTACATTTTCTTTGAAGTTAGTAGATTTTAATAAGTCTGAATTGTTTAATTTTGTAATTATTTTTGCAAAAAAGTTTTGATATATAACATATTATGACGCATCATGTGGGAAGGGGAATATAGTGACCATCAGCAGTTGAGAACAAGATGCCATGAAGGTGTTCGAACCACTTTGCTGCAATTTTGCTTCAAAAGGCATTATATTGAGGGAAAAGACTTCTTTAAAGTGAGTTTGTCTCTAAAGTAGATAAGTAAGGGTGGACACCCTTAATTTAATAAAGTGCAGCATGATCAAAACTCACTAAATGATCTAAGAGTGGATAAACTTTTACTTGTTCACTTTAAAGACAAGCTTTCTTTAGAAGAGTTTTTTCCTATATTGAGACACATTCTCTAGGCATTGTACTTGTTTCATTTGGCCTGCAAATTATCAAAAGGCTATTTATTCTAAAGTGGATTCAGAGCTATACCTGAGGTAGATACATTACGGTGGTTTCCTCTTTGTGCGACTGCAGCAGAGCATGTTGAATAAAGGAGGTTGGTACTTGCAAAGAAACTCCAACGCTCAAATCAGGTAATGCACAAGTAGAGTTTATGCAGTGAGATAGTAAATACCTAATTAGGGTGACTTAGCTTGGTATTTATAGAGCATATATAGAATCATCAATTCATGCAATCTGTGTTGAATACAGGTATTTAGAATTAGTATTCTATTAGAGATTACTTTCCTCTTATTGTTGGGGTAAATCCCTATAAGTTAGGAAATTTAATATGGAAGCTACTTAGCAATCTGAGACAGTTATGGATCTTATAATATCGTATGATGATGATTGGCAGTTGCGGATATTTAAGGATATATCCTCTGCATCAGTTCGATATTATGGCCCAATATTACACGACATGCATGGCTTCAGAGTCTGGACTTGAGCTGTCAAACAGGGCAGAGTTTGTCAGTACAAGTGTCAAGTTGATCCACTTAACGGAATCATAGATCACGATCCAGAACACTATTTATTCTACAGAGAAGAAATATATTTCAGGTTCCTACTTCCTACACATATTATAGATGAGCAACTTTCCAATATATTCGAAACATGTTTTTTCTTTTATAGTAATAGATGGAGAATTCCCTTAGGAACACCGTTCCAATATATCAACGATTGCAATCAGTAAAATATGAAAGAATGAATCTGGAAAGGAAAAAGATCAAACAAACATTGTTGAACTCTAACAGTCTATCTTTCTAAATTTAGTTGTAAAATCATGATAAAGGCATCTCAAAATTCTGTATTACCTAGTCTAATACATGGTACAAAGATACCATGAAAAGGATACATTTCCTACAGCAGGCAGTTGTACAATATTATATTATAAAGTTGTAGAATAAAGTACATATATACTACAAGAAAACATAATTTAGACCCAATTCTAAAATGATCATAAAAAAGGAAGGATAATCATTATGGGTCAGTTAATAGAAGGGATGAAATCACGCTCTCTTTGTTCCTTCCTGCAGGCATGGGGAATGCACCTATAGAATCTGAAGAAGAAAAGGAGCAAGCAGGAGCTGATGAGGGTGCAACCATGGAGAAAGGATTTGCATTGATACTCATGTTTGAACCAGTCCAACTAGCAGATCCTTCTATCAGGGATTTTGGGACTGGTGGCCTCTCAATCTCTATAATCCCTTCAAGCATTTGCACCAATTTGCCCATTGTTGGCCTCTGAGATGGCTGCTCCTGGATGCACCAAAAGCTCGCCAGAAGCACCCTTTTTACTTCCTCCAAGTTAACTAGATGTTCAGACAGTCTTTTGTCAATAACTCCCTTGATGTTACCCTTTTCAAACTCTTCATAAGCCCAGATGGAAAACTTTTTTCTATTTGTTTCTTCTGACACTTCAGAATTTCTTCTTCCACTCACTATCTCCAACAAAACTAAGCCATAACTATAGACATCAGATTTTGATGTTATGGGAAGATTTGTAAGCAACTCTGGAGCTAAATACCCCTTGGTTCCTCTCTCACTTGTCAAGGTTCCATACCAATGGTCCTTGGGACTTACAAGCATTCTAAGGCCAAAATCTGAGACTTTGGCATTGTAATTCTCATCTAAAAGAATATTTTCAGGTTTAATACCAGAATGGACTATGCAGTTTCGACACTCATCATGAAGGTATGTCAAGGCCCTTGCAGCTCCCAAGGCAATGTTGAAACGATACTCCCAATTCAGCAATTTCCCTGACTCTTCCTTATTAAAGAAAAGAAAATTATCAAGAGATCCGTTTTCCATGTACTCATACACTACAAGCCTGTGACCCCCTTCAGAGCAAAAACCAATTAGCCTCACCAAATTCAGATGATGAGTACTACTTATGGTAGAAACTTCCATCCTAAATTGGTTCTCACCCTTGTTGATGCCCTCAAGTTGTTTCACAGCAACAGTTTTATTACCAAGAATTCCTTTATAAACAGCACCAAATTCCCCAGCTCCAAGCTTCTCCTTGAACCCCTTAGTGGACCGCTTGAGCTCCTTGTAAGAGAGCTGGACTGGTACACAAGAAGCATACTCAAGAAGAGCAAACTGAGCAGAGAAACTACCAAATCTTGGGTTGTTTTTACAGCACCAAAGCCATAAACAACCTTCAAAGAAGATGAAACTTGAAAGGGTACCCAAAACCACTACCACTATTATCCAAGCATGCACACTCCAACGCTTTTCCTTCCCTGCCTTCTCCACAGATGGTGGAGGGTTTGGAACCAATGGTCCACAAACCTTGATAAATGAAGTGCTAGTTAGCGCTGGATTGAGGTAGCCACTAATGAAAGGAGTTGTCTTTGTGTAACAAAGTCCTGTGCCATCTGACAAGGAAGTAGAAGCAAAACAAGAATCAGCTGAAAGACAATCTCCTCTACAAGCACTAAAAGGAATGTATAAGACTTCTGGGTTAACCACTAGTTGAGGAGGATAGGTTAAAAATTCAGCATGGTCCAGTTGCAACATAGTAGCCACCCTATCTTGAGACTGGGAGCAATCCTCAAGACTCACCTTCCTCCTACATCCTCTCCTGCTATCATTTGGATCAATCATTTCAAAATTCTGAGATAGGCAACTGCAAATGGGGCTTGAATCATGGTAACTACAAAGGCCATAGTTTCCACAATATCCAAAGACCAGACATTGATCTTTAACAGCAGCCCATGTTACAGTTGCAGTTCCACTAGCTCTGGAAAAGCTATAAATTCTCAAGTTCCCATCAGTATCTAACTTCAGAATTCTCAACACATCTTTTCCTTCTGAGTGATCACTGCTGTATGCAACAACCACTGGAGTCATCAGTTTTGGATAAACAATTTGTAAAATTCCTTTTGATTGCAATTCCAAAACTGGCGAAGTTAGATTCCCATTTGTGGAAGAATTAAAGCCATGATCCCAGTATGGAACACTATCATTCCATCTAAGGGTCAGGCTTCCCCTTCCAAGAAGAGTAAATGAATACAAACCAGACTTCAAAACCATGCCAACTGTGAAGTTCTGATAAGGCACAATGGTATCAGTGGGATAGTCAAAGCTGGACCACACAGTACTAGTGTCATTAGAGAGAACCAAGTTGCCTTGCTCGTCAAGGAAGGCAGAGGAGACACCCATATGGGAAGTGTGAGAGTCCCATACGGTGGCCCCAGAGCCATTAACAAGGCGCAGGCTGCCGGTAGAGAGAAACCGGAACGAGCCACCATAGTCCACAGATGCACTGTTGCCAGCAATCCAAATGACAGGGACACCACCAGAATAGACAATACCAGCCATGAAAGAAGGAGGAGAAGTTGGGGGTTGAACAGGAATAAAATGCAGAGAGAATGTGTTGTTCGGAGAGGACCATACTTGGCTTGTGTTTGAAGCATAAAGGGTTGAGCCTGGTGAGATGGCAGCAACAGAAATGATGGAGAGGAGAAGTGAAAGCAGCAGAAGCATAGCTTCCATTCTAAGCATCATGTTTTTAGTACTTGGAATGTGTTTCTTCTTTTTCCTGTGTAACGATGCATTATGGGAGTGACAAATAAATAAGGAATTGGTTGGGAATCAAGATGGGACTAGGAACTTGACCTTCAAGTCTTCATTGATAGTGCATTGAAGTTTGTCAACATTTGAAGTTTGAAGTTTGAAGTTCAACCTTCAATTTCACCTTGTGGTTTTGATTAATTTGGAGTTTGAAGTATGGACCATTGGCACCAAGAAAGTCAGAAACAAAATTTCTCACAGCTTGGTATAAGAAGAAGGATGTTGGTTCAATTGTAAAATCGACTTGTAGTGGTATGAAATCCATAAACCAATACTGGTATGGCGTGATAGTTGATACCAGTGTTCCATATATTGGAATTCCACACTGATACGGGTATTATACCCGTATTTCATACTGATACTGGTATGATTCATGATTTCATGTATAGTAAAATGTGTATTTCTCTCTTAAGTGTTCCATGAACCTTTGTTTGTGTAGAGAAATTCTTATTTAAATATGATATATTTAGTTAAATATATTAAATTAATTAAAATTTAATATTTTTATAAAATATAATAAAATTAATTATGAAATATAAATATTTATAAAAATATTAACTCTTAATTAATTTAGTACATCTAACTTTAATATATCAGATAAAAATTTCTTTTTCTACGTAAAGTCCCTTTCATGTGAAGGTGCCTAACTGGTGGAAGAATAAATGCGCGGGACTAAACCTCCTTGGTGTGCGTCTAGCCCACGTACCGTGCAGATCCAGGTCATTCGGTAAGGATTTGGTTGAACTAAATATTGGAAAATGGTTTTTTTACACCCTGGATATGTATCGTGTGCACACGTGAGTGGGGCGTCGTAGAGGTGTCGATTTCATGTATTCATAAGTTCGGGAACTCTTAAATATAACTTTTTACAGCAATGTTATTTGCCACTGTTTCATTAAACTATTCTACTATTTTTGCTCACCATGAATTTTACACCATTTTCATACTTTTTTAGTTTGGAAAAGAAAAGACAATGATAGTATGCGTTAGAATTTGTATTTTTTTTATTTTTTATATAAAAAAAGTTATATTATAATGTTTAAAAATAATGGTTTGCAAATATCATTATCATTAAGAGTGTAAATAAACTTGGTTAAGTCGAATAATAAAACAGTTTAAGTTTAGTTTGTGAAAGAAAAAAATTATTTAAGCTTAGTTTATTTATTTAAATAAAATAAATTTAAAACTTGATTTTGACTTATTTAAATATATAAAACATGAACTTAACTTGTTTTGCTAATTTATAACTTGATTATTTTTTTTTATCAATTCTCTCCTTAAAATGTTTTTGTAAGGTAATCAATTTAGTATTTAGTAAGCATCTTTATGTTAAAAATGAAATAAAAATATAAATAAAAGTTCTTTTTATTCATAATTCATTACAAAAAATTCATAACCATCCAGTAGAAACTTTTAGTAAATAATAGCAACAAATAAATTATTAGTTTCATTTTGATACATGTCAATGTAAATTTTTTTACAATATCAACTAATCATATATTATCATATCTATAACTTTTGAGTTATTTATTGTAAAAATTAAATATTTTTAATAACATGATAATGCATAATTGATTGATAGTATAAAACTTTTACACCGATATAAATTAAACCCATAAATTATTATTATCTATACAATTTTTTGTGATTGAAGTTTTATTATTCATACAGATCTAATAAATAATAAGTGTGTGTGTGTATATATATATATATATATATATATATATATATATATATAATATATATAATTTTTTAATATAAAATTACAATTTTAATAGATAAGTATATATATATATATGAAATAAATAAAAATGATAAAAGAATGGATCAAATCCCGCTTCACTCATATCTATGAAACACGGACACGTCGATTATGAGGTGTGTTCGTGTGTCAGACACGTGTTTATGTCAAACACATGGAGACATCAGTATGACACACATGTCATGCGTGTCTAAATGTGTCCGATTAAAAAATATTTTTTTTTTAATTTGGACACGTCTCGGACACGTTCAAACACTTCTCCGACACTTCTCGGACATGCTCGGACACTTCTCGAACACGTTTAGACATGACTAGGACACGACTTGAACACGACCCATTAATATTTTTTTAAAAAAAAATTTAGTTTCCATGATTAACGTTCAATTAGTAAGCCTGTGACTCACTCAAGTTCACATGACTGACGTCTCAAGTCACTATTTTCACATACCAGTATTTTAAGTTTTATCTTTTCACACGCCACTATTAGACTTTTAAGTTTTATCTTTTCACACAACACTATTTTCATCTGCTCCTACCTCTGCTTGTACCAAGTCATCTATTTCGTTGTCACCGAAACTTGCCTCACATCAATATTCCCTCTAGTTATTTTTTTTATGCAAATGTACTTGTACATGATTAATTCTATTAGGAGAAGTTGGTTTATGAGATTTTTTAGATTATGTCAATAAAAATTATGTTCTATATTTTTTAGGAAAGACTTATTAGGTAGTAAATATTGACATATATGACATATATTAAAATATTATAAATCTTCAAACTTATAAAAATGATATTAATAAATTATAAATTTTTTTCTTAAATTTTGTAATTATATATATATATATATATATTAATGATCAACTTACACCTAGGTGTCCGATTTATATATATTTTATATATATATATATATATATATATATATATATCCGTATCTTATAATTTTCAAAGTTAGTGTATTTTCGTATCCGTATCCATATCGGATCCTGTATCTGTGTCCATGTCTATGCTTCATAACTGATATGTATTACAAGAGACCCATATGTATTACAAGAGCAAGCTCTTTGCGGTCTTCTCTAGTCTAGTATAATGGGATTTTCCGATGATCCACTATTTATATGTTAAAAAAAATGATAAAACTGTAGAAAGATATTTTAAATTACCTTCTTGGTTGATTTAGAATTAGCTTATTTCTTGATTGATTACTTTTATTTGGTTTATTCCCATGTTTCATTGTTAAGGTTTTTTAAGTACCGTTTTTTGCTTTCTTTATCTTATGCCTTTCTTTGTTATTGTGATTAACTAGTCTTGTGATGCACGGTTTATTAAATGTTTTAAAGGTACATGTTTTCTATTTAAGTTAAAAATATATAAGCGAATAGCAACATATAAACACATTTTTTTTTCACTTTTTTAAACTCAACATATAAACACATTTGAATTAATTTAATACTGGTGGTCGTTATGAAATCTGTAAAGTAATTTAGTAGAGAACAAAAACAAAAGGCCAAAAAAAAAATGTGGACTCTGTTGTTTGGCTGGCCCAAAAACATCTTGAAGTGTTAGTTAAGTCAATTACTTAGAGCTTTTCCAACCCCTTCACTTCTAATAAACCCCTCATTTATGACTTAGGCAATGGAACTATGTCCACAGTTAAGATCAAGGTTTTAAATTGCAGTCCACATCACTTGATGCGGCCACAGTATTACAGTTGTGGCTTGTGCTGCAATGGCATCAGGCCGCAATTGCGTTGTGAACTAAAATCACGTAAATCAGCCGCAACGTAACGGTGTTGCGACCGCAATGTAACGATGTTGCGGCCGCATCGAGCCGTATCGGGTCACAACCACAGAGTCATCAGATCAGATCCCAGTGACGAACTTACCTTTCATTATTCAAGCTTGGTCGGCGTGGCAGTGGGCGATTGGGCTGAGAGGGGGAGATGGGCAACGCCACGATGGTCTCTATCTCTCTGCAGGGGCGCGATTCCGCGCGCAAAATTGGAGAGGAAGTGGAAGCATAGAGGAGGAGGGTGGGTGGGGCACGCGGAAGAGATGGGCTGCGGTCGTGGGTGGAGGGTCGTGCGTGGAAGAGTTGGTTGCGGCCATGGAGAAACGAAGATGGAGATGGAGATGAAGAGAGACCGAGGGAGAGAGAAAAGAGTGGGTTGCAGGAGAAAGAAGATGGAGATGTTCAGAGATGAAAGAGAAAGGAAGAGTCCTTTAGGGACCTTTAGGGAAAAGGAAAAAATAATTGGGTTGGCTGGCTGTACGGAAAAGTGGGCTTTGGGTTTGAGAGGGATTTGGGGCAGAGGGGGGAAATTGAAAAAAATTAGGAAAAAAAATTGTAAAAAAGATTAGAAGAGAGTGAGAAAAATTGGGAAGGCAGAAATTAAAAAAAAGAGTGTGAAATAGGATATTGTTTTTTTTTTTTTTTGCATAATTAGTGACGTAATTAAATTTGTAACTAGTTGTATTTTTTAAGTAAGTTAGATTTTTTATTAGTGTAAAAAATATTACATATTTTTGTGAAATTTATTTAAAACTTATTTAAGTTTATATATTATTTAGTTTTTTACTATATTATATTTATATATGTCTAAATAAAATTTTAAAAGTCCTATTAATAATTATTATAACAATAATTATATTATTTTGGTTATGAATTCAATTTTAATTATTCTTTAAAATGGTACAAAATTTTATCAAATGAGTATAAAAACTTATACAATATTATAAATAAAAATATATGAAGAGTATAATAATTATAATTTTTTTTTTATATTTTGTGCGAGTTTTAAAAAAATTTACACCGCAATAACCGTAATTCACATCGCAGCAACCGCAATACCCGCAATCGCAACCGCATCCGCAATTTAAAACCATGGTTAAGATGAAGGAATGAGGATGAGGAAGACAGTGTTGAGAAACCTGTGGAAGGGGTCATGGATATTGGTGTTCCAACTGATAAGGACGATAATCAGGATATAGTTTCTGAGACTCAACTCTTTTCAGAAGTTATGGTAACTTAGCCTTCAATGGCCGCCCTGCTTCTCCATTCCTTTAGTTTTTATGGATTTGTTTCATAATTTATTTATAATTTCTTGGATATTCGTGGTGCTTTTGGTAGTCTTAAAAAGCGTCATGTTAGAGATTTGATTAATTTGCATCATCCATCTTTGTTCTTTGTCTTTGAGACTCGTGGCCTTTTTGTTAGAGTGGATCAGTTTTGGACTTCCTTGGGTTTTTCTCTCATTTTTGCTCAAGAGGCTCTTTGTCACTCTGGTGGAATTTGGCTTCTATCTTCTAATGATGATCTATCATTTACTCTTGTTGATAGTGGTATTCAGGCTATTACTTTCTTAGTCCAAAGAGGTAATGCCAGCTGGTTTTGTTCTGCAGTGTATGCATCTCCTACTTTCTCTGTTCGTTGCAATTTATGGGACCTCTTAATTACCTTACGAAGAAATCTGCATGGGCCTTGGGCTGTGATTGGTGATCTGAATGAGATTCTTTACTCAACAGAAGTTTTAGGTGGCTCCTTTTGCCCTTCTCGAGGTGCTCTGTTAGCTAATGTTATGAATCAGTGTGATTTTATTGATCTCCATACGGTTGGCGACCTATATACTTGGAGGAAAAATATCCAAAATGGGCGTCATGTTAGAAAGAGGCTTGACAGATGCATGGTTGATGTTGATTGACATCTTAGCTTTCCTCATGCCCTGGTTGAAATTTTGCCTCTCCACAATTCTGACCACAATCCTCTCCTTCTTAGTTGCAAGAAATCTCAAAGTAGGAAGGCTCATCTCTTCCATTTCCAAGCAACTTGGATCTCCCATCCTGATTATGGCAAGCTTGTTGAGAGGACTTGGCATCAAACTGAGGATAATGTTGTTATGAAAACAAATAAAATTCAACACCAATCTGTTATTTTCAACAAGGAAGTGTTTGGGAATATTTTCAGGAAAAAGAGACAACTTGAAGCTAGAATCAAAGGAGTCCATCGGCAGTTAGACTATTATCCTTATTCTGATTTGATTAAGCTGGAAAGTGATCTTCAGAGGCAATGTAATGATGTTTTAAATCAAGAAGAACTTTTGTGATATCAATAGTCTAGAGAGAACTGGATCAAGTTTGGCAATAAAAACAATAAGTTCTTTCATGCACAGACAATTGTTAGGAGGAGGAGAAATAAGATTGCAGGGCTTAATGTAGACGGGGTTTGGTGTACAGATGAAGAGGTTCTGAAAATGGAAGCTTTGTCTTTCTTTAAAGAGTTGTTCCAATCAACTGAGCATTGCAATCCTGCTAGCTTGAACCTGAGGTTAATACCTCAGATATGTTCTGATCTAAATAGTTCTCTTTTGAAACGTGTCCTTTGAAGAGGTCAAGGAAGCTCTCTTCTCCATGAACTCTTACAAAACACCTGGATCAGATGGCTTTCAACCTATTTTCTATAAAACTTGTTGAAATGTTGTCCAAGGATGTCCATGATCTGGTCTCAAATGCTTTTATTTCTGGCAGTATTGATATCAGGTTAGCTGAAACCTTAATTGTTCCTATTCCTAAGGTGGACAACCCTGCTTGCTTGAAGGACTTCGGGCCTATAAGCCTGTGTAATGTCCTGTTAAAGCTCATATCCAAGGTTCTGGTCAGAAAAATTAGGCCTTATCTAGACAGTTTCATTGGTCCTCTTCAAAATAGCTTCATTCCCAAGCGTGGCACTGCTGATAATGCTATAATTACTCAGGAAATTGTCCACCATATGCATAAGAAGAAAGGTAAAATAGGTTATCTTCTCTTCAAAGTTGATTTTGAGAAAACTTATGATAGAGTTGATTGGAACTTCCTTAGATTGACTTTATCAGAATTTGGCTTCCCTCAAAAGATCATTGATCTTATTATGCATTGCACTATTGCCTCTACCCTATCTTTAAAGTGGAATAGTGAGAAGCTTGAAAGTTTTGCTCCTTGTAGAGGATTGAGACAAGGTGGTCCAATGTCTCCTTACCTTTTTGTTCTTTGTATGGAGAAGCTTGCTCTCCTCATTCAAGAAATGGTGCATGATCAGAAATGGAAACCAGTCAAAGTATCTAGAAATGGGCCTGCTATATCTCACCTACTGTTTGCATATGACTGTTTACTTTTCACTCAAGCTAAGTCCTCTCAGGCAAGGTTGGTTCAAGAGGTTCTGCGTTCTTTTTGTCATGCCTCTGGTTTGAAGGTAAATATTCAAAAAACTAGGTTCCTGGCATCTAAAAATATTCCTAGATCAAAGATGTCTAAATTCACTGCTAAAACTAGCTCCCAGTCCACTTATAATTTGGACAGATATCTTGGCTTCCCTCTTTTGACAGGGAGAGTCAAGAAGAGTGACTCTGGCTTTATCCTAGACAAGATTAATGGGAGACTAGCCGGTTAGAAGAACAAACTTCTTAATAGGGCAGGCCGTGTTACCCTTGCTAAGTCTGTTATCTCCTCCATGCCTATATACACCATGTAGAATAACTGGCTTTCGGAAGGGATTTGTGATAAATTGGATGCTACTGTCAAGAACTTTATCTGGGGTGGTAATTCTTCTCATTGGATTAACTGGGATACCATCACTCAACCAATGAGAAGTGGAGGTCTTGGTATTCATACTGCCAGAAACACTAATATTTCCTTATTAGGGAAGCATGTTTGGGACATCCTTCACAACCCAAATAAACTTTGGGTTCAGTTATTGACCTCCAAATATCTGCAGGGTTCTAGCATCTTTGGTGCTTCATCACCTTCTGGTGTTTCTCATACTTGGAACTCTATTTTGAAGACTGCTAATGCAATTCAATCAGGTTTTAAATTGAGAGTTGGGAAGGGAGAGGTGTCTATTTGGTATGACAAATGGCTTAATGATGATTACTTGTGCCAGTTAGTTCCTTATGTAAATATTCAGGATACACAGCTTCAGGTTAAAGACATATTCATTGATAATCAATGGCACTGGGATAAACTAGCTACTCTTATTCCCCCTACTGTTAAATTGCAGATGCAAAGCCTTTTTATTGATGGTTGTTCTGATGATGTGTTAATTTGGGGTCATTCAGTATCAAGCTCTTATTCTGCTAAGGATGCTTATCTCTAGTTTACTCTGAATCAAAGCACTGAGCTAAGTAGATCAGACTCTTGGGCTTGGTTCAGGGGACTTAAAATTCCAAAAAAACATTAAACATTTTCTTTGGTTATCTCTTCATGGTTGTCTGCCAACTAACTACTTTAGAGCTCTGAGGCATACTTGTAATGATGCATCTTGTCATAGGTGTGGTGTTGTTTAGGAGACAATTTTGCACACTCTTCGTGATTGTCCTTCTGCTATCAGGATTTGGGAAGTGCTGAGATTTACTCAGAATCAGGATTTTAGTATTCAGAACTGCAATGTTTGGCAGAAGTGCAACATGCAGGATAGCAGAGGCACCATTTTCATGGTAACTTGTTGGATCATTTGGAAAGCTAGGAACACAGAGATTTTTACTGATACCAAATGGGACTTATGGTATATTCTGAATCAAATGTCCTCCTTTAATGAGAACATTCAGAGAATTTTTTGTGCAACTGTGAATGTCTAGGGTTCTAGAGGGATCAAATGGTCTCCTCCTCCTGAGAATTTTTGCAAAATTAATGTTGATAGCAGCTCTATTGGCAACCCGGGTAGGTCTGGTTTTGGGGGTTTGATCAGAAACATGGTTGGAGAATGGTTTTGTGGTTTCTCAAGTTTTTGTGGTTTAACTACTTGTTTAAATGCTGAGCTTTTAGCTATCTATCATGGCCTTAACACGGCTTGGAATAGAAGCTTTAGATCAGTCATTTGTGAGTCAGACTCTCAGCTTGCCTTGCAGCTTGTCTCCAAATGAGTTGAGCTCTTCCACCATCATGCTCCTCTTGTCAACGGAATCAGAGAGTTCTTTACTCGTCTCTAGAATCTAACTTTGCAACACACTCTTCGTAAAGGCAATTTTTGTGCTGATTGGTTAGCAAAATATGAAGCTAATTTGAATCAACATCTTCTCATATGAGAGAATTGTCCTCATCAGCTGCATCATCTTTTATTTGTTGATGCTATAGGTTTTATCAGGCTCCAGTCTTAGTTTTTGTTGCTTTGTTTTTCTTTTCCTCTGGATCAAAAAAAAAGTCATCAATGTCATAACCAGTGAAAGTAAAGATGTATAATAAAAAAGACCCTTCACAATATGCAAACGTGGAGACAACGTTTTGACAGCTGATATCATTCATATATTTGAAATTGAATACAGAATATATATTAGGCTTTGTAATTGATTCCCCGACTGAGAAATTATCCCATTCATTAGGTTGGTTGATATTTTTGTTCATGCTTGAAGAAGACGCCTGAAGAAGACATTTGAGGAGCAATGACTTCTACACCTTAAATATAATGAACAAAAAGCATGAATATAAATTAGATAGAAACGGTGGTAGTTGAAAAGGTTTGACTGTGTTAATTATGGCAACAAATAAATTTTTAAAACTAATTACCTGTTTATGTTAAATTTCCAAAAACTTTCATCTAGACATGATAGTGCAATTTTCACGAACTTCTTCATGATTTTCAATTCTCAAAGTGTAACATATAATTGACCATGATACAATCTGACGTAAGAGTTTGTCCTTGTGACTTGTTTGATAGACATTGCAAATGAAACAATAATAGAGAATTGCCTTCTTTGAAACTTTTTGATAAGACTTTGATTACTTGAAATCAAGTTCATTCTAGAAATAAGGACAACTTCACTAACTTAATTCCCCGTAAAAAAATCATACATTCTCTGACACGATTTTCCATCTTCCTTATTTGCGTCATTGTTCCATTACATGTACAATCCATCATTTTTCCATTACTGACCCCCCCAACTTTTAAGGCCAATTTATGTGGAGGAAGTTCAAAACAATTTATTGCGTTCAACACTTCTGAAGAAAATGCGTCTAATTCACTTTTCATATTTCCATCTTCTTTACAAACTGAATCATGACTTACTTAAGTAAACCTTCTCTTCTTCTTGAATGTGAGACATTAAATAATGATTAACATTGGCAACTATCTCAAGAGTAGGAGCAAAAATTGTTCTTTCCTTGAAGTAATTAACATTTGTCATGTTATGCAAAATATCACAGGTAAACAAAGTTAATCAATTCATCAAAAGCAGTTTCAGAATCTTTTATAAGAATATCATCTGGAATTTGTGCTTCTGCTTCTACATCATTTGAATTTCCAGCAGCACCATCACCCACATTCAAGAGCCAACGATTGAATTGTCTTAACTCCACTGCATTTGAATCAACTGAGCCTACAATAAGTCTCATGTATTTAAGCCGAAGAACTTGACAGAATGACCAAAGATATGAATAATTTATTGTTGCATGAACAATTTCTGGCCTGGAACCTCTAGGAATGATAGGTAAGATTTGTCTAAAGTGACCACCCAAGGCTACAATTTGTTGGATATATTTTAATAGAAATTAACACCCTTTCAATATTTAATTTTTGGAGTTATTAGAAAATTATGTGGAAGTTACTACACAATTCAACATGTGGAGAATGTGAGAAGAAAGGCAGTGCTATTAAAAGCTCGAGCGTTGAGCTATTCACGTAAATAAACTTCATTAGTTTTAAATTTATCTTTTAAAAATAAAACAGGTCTCACATAAAATCAGTCTTGGACCAATACACATGGACGCTCGGTCGTTTTCTAGCACCACTATGAGAAGAATCTCTCCCTATAGTTAGTAATAGTTTTGTATTTCTGAGAATTATTATATTTTTGTAACTATAAATTTATGTGTATAGTTGTAATTAACTTACCACACACTAAATGCTACTAAAGGTGGTTATTCAAAAACCTCCATATCTCCACATATAAATAGACCTACCAAGAGACAAACAAAATACAATTCACAAACAAAAGTAAACGGAAAAAGATGATCCTACACTTCTTTTAGAAGTGTAGTTACTGTATACACCATTTTTAAGAGTGCGTGATTAAGAGAGAGAAAATGATAAAAAAAATAAGTATAATGAATAATATTAGATGAGGTGTGAAAATGAGTATATGTACTATTTGTGATAAGAATGTCAGAGTTGAAAGTAAACATATACAAACTTTCAAATATACGGATAGAAAAAAGGTGTGGGTGGAGAGAGTTTTATTTCTCTCTTTGTGCAGAAGTAGGGAGATAAACAACATGGTGTAAGTTGCAACCTCTTAAGACACCTATATCTATCTTAATCTTTATACATTGTTTAAGTTTTGATGATAACAAACTTGTTCATTCAAATGATAACAAACTCGTTACTACTTGATTATATCAGTAACGAGCTTAAGTAATTTTGAATTATAACTGCTCTAATTATTTGTTGAAGTGTGTTAAAGTCATAAAAGCCACATAATGAGGAAAACACTTGGTTTTAATCAAATTCATGCACTTTTAGTGCCTAGAAAACTCTTATTCAAAAAGCAACCATTCAAAAAGCTAGTTGCTGAGAAAGCTCGACCTTAAAAAGCTATTTGTTCATAAAACTCTCCATTAGAAAGCTATATATGCTCAGAAAACTATGATTGTGAAACTTCAACTTGGAAGAATAAAAGTACTTAGAAATGTCAATCACAAAGTCAACCTACAAGAACATTCTCTTAGTAAAAGTACAAAAGCTGTAGTGAGAAAGCTACAAAAGTTGCCTCTAAAAGGCAAAATAACGACTAACTATCTCTAACAACTCTCAAAACATAGTACAACTGCATTTAACGATCACCAATGGCTAGAAATATTTGAAGACTATAAAATAAAGTTGCTGAAAGTCATTTAAGTCGAGAACTCTTGGCTGGTGTCGCCATTACTACTATTTTCAAGGTCTTCACCTACTGCTATAAAGCTTTCTAATAGTTCTAATACACTGTTACATTGCTTTTTGATACATGAAAACTTGCTCTACTTGTATACTCTTTCTATCTCTTGTAAGTAGAGTTTAGTTGCTTTGATCATAAGTGTTGTAATACACTCTTTGAGTGTATGAGCGTTTAAACACAAACCTAAATATATTTTTGTAACCTTAATCCGACAGTGGTATGTGAGATTTCTGAGTGAGTCTGAAGAGACTAAGTGTGAAAAAAATATTTGTATTAGAGAAGTTAAGGTAAAAGAAAGACTATTCTAATATATAACTATCACGGTTGTATGTTGGGGACTAGAAGTAGACAAGTAATTTAGCCGAACTAGTATAAATTATGTGTGTATAACTCTCACTTGCCCTATCTCTTTGCTTTCTGAACTTCATATTTTATGCTATGATATTTTAAGTTCTTTTAAGTAAAGAGAAATATTGGTAAAAACTGTTTTCTGAACTCAAAAAGTTAGTAAAAGTTTTTCAAATTTAAAGAGAAAGCAACAAAAGCATTATGCTAGTTTTTTAAACCCTTTTGTATTAGGTTTTTTATACTTACATTTTCTATTCTTAAGATTCTGAATCAAGCTTTTTGAGTGTTTATACTAACTCTCTGATTGAACTATGCAAGTTTCTATACTTGAAAAAGTTTGTTTAAGTTTTGGATAGGAGTTCAGAAAATTCTAAAGAAACACAATTTAACCCCCTTCTTGTTTTAAAAAGCCATCTTCACATGATTGCTAGGTTGTTGTATCCTGGGGGCAATGCACCATGACCCACTACACCTGAATACCATTGGAGTTTTTGTGGGGTCGGGGCATGAATTGTGTTAAAGAAAGTAAGATACTCGTGCCTCAGCCTAGGGTCATGCTCAATATCTAACTGATATTTATCTCTATATGTATTTTTTGTGTGTTTTCTTCTTATCTTGTAGGCTCAAGGCATTATGGATTATAATGAAGCTACATTTTGCCTACTATTTGGTGAAGTCATGTACAATACTTGTTTATTATTTGAGTTATAAGTTATATCTCACAAATTTCTCTTCTTTGTATATTATCATACATATTATTAAGAACATTTTCTCTAATTAATTTTTACCCAAGGGAACAACACAACTTTTTCCCAAAAGGCAACACAGAATTAAATGAATCAGAGAATCTATGTCATTGAGACATCTGTCCAGTGCTTCAAAACATAATTTACTTTACCTTTGGGGCTTCCTCCCAGATGATCAATTGCTTTATTTAACAATTTAGCATGTGCATTGCCTTTTGTAATGTTATAGGATGAATCTTCGTTGATAGATATTAAAATTTTAAACCTGGAATGGGCAGTTCTTCCATTTGGTAAGAGTAATGATGCTATTCCACTAGATGCAACGTTTAGAACAATGTCTTCCTTTCATCGAATAGCACCTGATGGTGCGTTCAAGAAAAAAGTTTTTCCCGTTCCTTCATACCCTATACAAAGAAAAAACCATCCTTATTTGAATAAAATGCTGTCATAATCTTATCCTAAGCAACCCTATACTCTTTAGTTATAGAATTCAAAGTATTTTGCAATATAATTGACAAAGCCTTCATATCAAAACTCAATTCCTCGACAATTGTGTTGGGAAATTACGCAAAATTTCCTTATCATCAGATTTGTAAAAAGCGAAATAAATGCGGAATAATAATACACACAAAATTGATAACGGAGTTCGGCCAATTGTGCCTACGTCTCCTGATCATTTGCCGTGCAAATATTTTACTGATAAAGAAAATATAAAAGGTGTTTACAAAACACTCATAACCTCTCACAAAACCCACAACCCAGTTACACTCAAAAAATATTTCTCTCTAAATATTTTTCACAAAATTCCCTCACTGGAATTTTTCTTCTCTTCCTCTCTCGGATGAAACTCACTACTTGTTGGAATGAATTTTATTTCTCATCTCTCGACTTCCTTTTATAGGCACTGAGTGGCCAATAGTTTTATTGAAAAACTGTGGATGGTTGGTGGAGAGTGGTTGGCTCCCACGGTTTCTGCCTCTGGTTTGTGGGCACCGTTCCTTTTTCTTCTTTCGGTGCATTTAATATGGGGGAGGTTTGACTAACAATCTCCCACTTGAAGACTGATTTCAATCTGTCTTCACACCTCGATCAATACGCAATTTATTCTCTGCATTACTCTAGCAGGTCAACTGAAGTTGAGCACAACTTCAGTTTGTCGATAGTCACCACTTTTGTTAACATATCTGCTGGGTTCTTGCTTCCTTGAATCTTCACCAATGTTAGCACCTCATCCTCAAGCGAGTCGATGAAGTGATAACGAAAATCAATGTGCTTTGTTGGAATGGAATTGAATTCTTTGCCAAATGTATTGCACTCGACTATCAGTGCAAAATACTTTTCTCCCGGATGAATCCCGTTGCTTAACAATCTTGAAGCCATATCAATTCTTTCTTGCTTCATTCTTTATACCACATACTTTCACCTGAGTAGTGGATAAAGCAACAATCTTTTGTATCTGCGACATCCAACTAATGATAGTTCCAACAAAGTGAATATGTAACCGGTGGTACTTCTTCTGATCGACTTCACCTCCAAAGTCTGCATCTACATAGCCTTGCACTTTTAATTCTCCTTTACCAAAGTACAAACACTTCTTTGTAGTGCCTCGTAGATACCTCAAAATCCACTTTACTGCTTCCCAATGAGCTTTACCTAGATTTGACATAAACCTGCTTACAACTCCCACTGCATGGCCAATGTCTGGCCTCGTACAGACCATTGCATACATCAAACTTCCAATGGCTGAAGCATACGGGATTTTAGCCATGAATTCTCTTTCTTTCTCCGTTTGAGGGGACTGATCCTTGGATAAGCGAAAATGACTGGCCAAAGGTGTGCTAACTGGTTTGGCGTTATGCATGTTGAATCTTTTCAAATGTACTCTGTCTGAGATAGCTGCAAAATCCCTTTTTGCTTATCTCTCGTGATTTGCATTCCAAGGATCTTCCTTGCTGGACCTAAATCTTTCATGTCAAATTCATTTGACAACTACATCTTCAATTTTCTGATCTCGTCCATATCTGAACCTGCTACTAACATATCATCGACATAAAGTAGCAAAATGATATAACTGGACTTATATCTCTTGAAGAAGCAACATTGATCGGCATTGCACTTCTCTCCTTCCTTGTGCATGAAGCCATCGAACTTCCCGTACCAACTGTCTTGGAGCTTGTTTCAAGCCATACAAGCTTTTTTTAATCTCGCACACCATATTCTCTTTCCCTCTTTCTCGAGAAACCTTCCGGTGCCTGGTATGTATATCTCCTCATCTAAGTCTCCGTGAAGAAATGCGGTCTTCACGTCCAACTCTCAAGGTAGAGCTCTTCACTAGCAACAATACTTAACACCGATAGTATTGAGCTTCAAAACTGGAGCAAAGATTTCGGTGTAGTCGACTCCTTCCTTTTCTTTGAATCCTTTGACAACTAGTCGATTTTATCTCTTGAAGCCATCATGCTCCTCCTTCACCCGATACACCCATTTGTTGTGAAGTGCTTTCTTCCCCACGGGTAACTCAGGCGAGTTCCCATGTCGGTTGGAGATCGAGAGACTTCATCTCGTTTTTCATGGCAAGCTCCCACTTGCTAGCATCTCCACCGACAAGCTTCATAATAGCATTCGTGCTCCTCTCCATCGTTGGTTCATGTTTCTTGTTAGGCACATGAGGCCGAGAAGACCTTCTCAATATAAGAGCTGGAGTAGAAGACGCGGGTTGTGTCGATGTTGCGTTTGTTCGTTTCGGTTGATTCCTCTAATCGAGGACTCTCAACTATAGGACCTTCGGGGACATCATCCACTTCGCATACACCGGCCCACTTTGTTCGAGTCACCGGTGTCTTGAATGTGTTATGCCTATCCTTGTACATCACTCTTTCATTAAAGATCACATCTCTATGGGATCATCTTTTGTTTTCATCATCCCAAAGGCGTAGCCAAAATCATCTTCACCATAACCGATGAATGTGCACTTCTTCGATTTGGGATCAAGTTTATTTCTACCTTGATCACTGATGTGCACATATGCTACACAACCGAAAACTCTAAGATGTGAGAGTTTGGCCTCTTTTCCGCTCCATACCTCTTCTCAGGGTATTCTCATTGCTCCAATGGTACCGATGGACCCGGTTGATCAAATAAGTCACCGTGTTGATTTAATGCTTCTTCGCTACACCATTGTGTTGAGGCGTACCCGGCACGGTCCTCTCCATTTTGATGTCGTGCTCATAGCAAAACTTCTTGAATCTGGTGTCGTCATATTCACCACCATTGTCGGTTCTGAGCTTTTTGATCTTCAACCCTATCTCATTTTCAACCATGGCTTTCCATATCCTGAAAGCCTCAAACACTTCAGATTTATGCTTTAGAAAGTAAACTCATACCTTCTGAGAGTGATCATCGATGAAGGTCACGAAGTAGTATTTCCCACCAATTGATGAGACAGACGTTGGACCCCAAACATCAGAGTGAACAAGCTTGAGTCTTTCTTTCTTTGGGGTTCTTCCACTTGTCTGAAAACTGACTCTTTTCTGCTTTCCAAGTATGCAGTCTTCACACATGTCAATCTCAACTGACTGTAGACCTGGAAGTTTGCCCTTCGAGTGTATAATCTTCATCCCTTTCATACTCATATGGCCAAGTCTCTGATGCCACAGATTGAGATTTTCGTTTCCAGCTGCAACTGCAATTGAGCAGCGTGCCCCTGCTGTTATGTAAAGAGTACACTCTTTTTGCCTCGAGCAACCGTCATTGCACCCTTTGAAATCTTCCAATCATCACCGTGAAAGATCGTAGTGTATTTTCATGATCATACTGCGAGATTAAGTTCTTTCTCCTCGGAATATGCACGTCCTTCGGCTCCCAAATAGACCCGTTCAACTTAATCTTCACTACACCTTTACCAATAATAGCACAAGGTTGATCATCACCAAGGTATACTTTTCCAAGGTTTCCGGGAACATACCTCTCGAAGAATTCTTTCTGCGAAGTAGCATGGAACGATGCTCCAGAGTCTAACACCCAAGACTCTTCCTTGCTCTCCAAAGAGCATATCAACGCATCATTTCCTCCTGAGGTGGAAGTAACATTTGCCTCGTCCCCAAGCCTCCCGATTCTTCTGCACTCTTGCACCGATTTTTGTAGTGTCCTCTTCCCACAATTCCAACACTGATGGTCTTTGAGCTATTGGAATTATTAGGATTCCTAGATTTGGACCTCCTGTCCTTTGATCTACCTCGGTAGTTTGATCTGCTGCGTCCATTTCCTCTGGTTGAATTTCTTCCTCTTGACTCTGTATGCAAAACTGAAGAGGTTGACGATTCACCCGACTCTCTCCGTCGGATCTCTTCACTGAGAACCAGTCACGAACATCATCAAATTTCAACTTATTGCTTCCCGATAAGCTACTCACAAATTGTGACAAGAGCATTCCAACTTTCTCGGTAGAGAAGACAAAAAATATCAATGCTCGGACCATCAAAATTCAATTCCAACCGAACTCAACCGGGTTGTGACTATATTGAGTTCATTGAGATCTTTGCCACCGACGCGCCTTCCGTCATCCGCAAATTGAATAACCGCCTCATCAAGTGCACTTTGTTGAGAGCCGACGACTTCTCATACATCTTGAGAGAGCCGCCATAAGACCCGTCGTAGTCTTTTCCTTTGCTATATTGAAAGCAACATTGCGGGATAAGCGTAATCGAATAATTCCAAGGGCATGTCTGCAGAAAATGTTTAATCCTTTCATCCTTCATACCCTATCCTTTCTTCGAAAGAGGTTGATAAAGCTTTTCTGGTATGCATAATCTTCTATCTGCATCTTCCAAAAGCCAAAGTCCGCACCATCGAACTTTTCAATTTTCACCTTTCCTTCATCTGCGTTCATCATCGCTCCCACTCGAATCGACTTCCTCAAGATCGTTTCCCTTTTAGAACACTTCCGTGGATAAATTGGTAACACTGACCAATTTTACTATTCATAAAAATACTATTCATGAATTACTATTCATGAAATTCACTATTCACAAATTTTACTATTCACAAATTACTATTCATGAAATTTACTATTTATGTGAATAATACCTACTTCAAAATCAGCAGAAATAACTATTCATGAAATTTACTATTCATGAAATTTACTATTCATGAAATTTACTATTCATATAAATAGTACCCACTTCAAAATTAGCAGAAATAACCAACTATCTCTCGATACTTGTTGAGAAATTACGCAAAATTTTCTTATCATCGTTTGTAGAAAGCGAAATAAATGCTAATAATAACACACAAAAAATTGATAACGGAGTTCTAATTGCCAATTGTCTTACGTCTCCATATATTTTACTTGATAAAGAAAATATAAAAAGTGTTCTACAAAACACTCATAACCTCTCACAAAACCCACAACCCAGATTACTCAAAAATATTTCTCTCTAAATATTTTTCACAAAATTCCCTCACTGGAATTTTTCTTCTCTTCCTCTCTCGGATGAAACTCACTACTTGTTGGAATGAATTTTATTTCTCATCTCTCGACTTCCTTTATAGGCACTGAGTGGCCAATAGTTTTATTCAAAAATTGTGGATAGTTGGTGGAGAGTGGTTGGCTCCCACAGTTTCTGCCTCTGATTTGTGGGCACAGTTCTTTTTTCTTCTTTCGGTGCATTTAATATGGGGGAGGTTTGACTAACAAATTGATCTATCATGCAAAGTAGACAATGGTGCATCTCTGATGGAAAAGGCATTGGAAAATATTCTCGCAAGCTTCTTCTATTTGATTGCAACATTTGCTTTATCTCAGCAAGTGTCATGTTCTTTACCTGATCATTTGAAAAGGTCAAATTTGCATATGAAAGATAGGAGAAAAAAATATCATTTTCAAAATGTAGAAAATAAATGATATTCCATAAAATGAATTAATTTTAAAAAAATATATAACCTTCGCAATCAAATAATCTTCTTTGCCTATAAAGTATGTCATTAGAAAGCTGTTGCCAACATTGTTCCCAAACAAATTCTCGTCTGCTACATATGTATATTTCTGAGACTATAGATTTTAGTAACAAATAAATGAAAAAAATGTAAATATATATAACCTACATTTATACATATTTATGATTCTATCACTATACGTTTTAGTGACTGATAAATACACTATTGTTACTATTATTATTATTAAAAATGTATATACCTACAAATTTATAATTTTGTCACTATATTTTTTTTTTCATAATTCTTCTTATATTCTTTTTGGTGAATTTTTTTTATATCTCATCTTGCTTTATTGTATTCTTAAAAAAAAAAACAAAAAAAAATTTATTGTATAGATAAAAAATAATAAAATAAATTTGATTAAAAGTATTAAATAAATTGAAATTTATAAAAAGATAAAAAACTTAATTATCTCCATTTGATTTTGCCACCATGGTAATAGTAGTTGTCCATCAAAGAAGCACCAACACTTTTTCAGGGGAGGGGAGGCACGTTAGGCAAAGGTACTAGATGAAAAATTGAGAATCTTGCTTTCATCAAAGAAATGCTAACTACAACACCTAGAATGAGAATCCTGGTATTCTCTCTCTCTCTCTCACCCCACACACACACTCATCGCCTTCTCTTAGGCACGAATCATAGAGAATTGAGAGTTCATTGATTTATTGTATAAGTTGAGGTTTCGTTGTTTCGGTAGTTTCAATTGGTTTCTATTTTCAAGAAATCACTTCTTATGACAGAATCCTGCTTAGGTTTTGATCAATACAAACCAATTTTTATCATAAAAGTTGTGGTTTCAGTGTTTTGATATATAGTTTCAGTCGGTTTCTATTTTCAAAAAATCACTTCTTATGACGGAATCCTTCTTAGGTTTCCATCAATTCAAACTACTATGAACCAATTCTCCTTGTTTTTCTTATGTTGGAATACTTTTATAAAAACATGTTCTTAATAAAATTTATGATAATGTTTCACAATTTTAAGTACCTAACGATTACAAGAATATTAAAACATCTTTTAAGAGAGATGTAAATGGCCATGAAACTGAAGCTAATTAAAGGCTATTAGATGGCAAACAGTTAAGAATATTTTATGACCATTACGTGTTATTTTATGTCTTGCAGTTAAGAATATTTTTTTATTTTTCATCCAATAGTTAGATTTTGGTCCATTTTTAATATTAAAAAGTAAAAAAAAATACTAACCATTAAATGAAAAATAAAATATTCAAATCTTGTTGGAGGAGTGTCTTGCATGGATGTTATAATGTTGCAAACGATTAGGAAATTACCAAAAGGCACCTTCCAATCCTATATAGATGCTTCAAGCAATTGGAGATTGAGTGGAAAGAAACATGAAAATTTTATGTGAAAAATATATGTACTATATTATGTTGTGTTATAATCTTTGGGTAGAGAAAATGTATGGGTGAAGAGAGTTCTATCTCTCTCTTTGTGTAGAAGCAAGGAGATGAACAACACAGTTGTTAGGTTGTTGTATTTTAGAGGCAACGTGCCATGATCCACTGTACTTGGATATCGTTGGAGTTTCTGTGGGGGAGTGAATTGTCTTAAAAAAAGTGAGATACCCGTGCCACATCCTAGTATCATGCCCAATATATCTAACCAATATTTTATCTCTATCTTTTGGTGTGTTCTCTTCTTGTCTTGTAGGTTCAAGGCTTTGAGGATTGGTCAAGCTACATTTTTACTATTTGGTGAAGTTATTTACAATTTTTTGTCAATTATTTTAGTCACAAGTTGTAAGTCACAATTTTTTTCATCTTTGCATATTACCATGTATATTATTGAGAATGTTTTCTCTTATTAATTTTTACCCCAGAGAACAACAACTTCCATTTTAAATGATTTCAATTCAATCTCTATTTATTTATTTACTTTTTTGTTGTATCAGCATTTAAGCATGCTTTGATTTGATTGTGTTTGTATTTCTTCTCAACGAGTTGAAAATTTTTTGCATCTGCTTGAGCAATGTGTTGAGATGTTTAATTCATCTAATTTTAAGAGTTTGTCAATTCCCCTATGATAACATGTCATGGTCGAATTTCTTTGATTTTTTTTGTTTAATGTGACATTTTATTGAATTTATTTCTTCTTGATTTTGTTTTGACATGCAATATTTTTCGATGATATTGTTGACTGTTTCATTTTCCAAGTTTTTCATTCACTTGAATCATGTATTCAATGGTTCACTTTTTTTTGTGGTGGTTTGCTGTTGTCAGGGTGAATCTCTAGGAATATATTATTAGCATATCAAAGCTTTGGTATTCTGATGACCATTTTTCTTTTAAATTCTTTTCTTGTAGAATGGTTATGAATTGAATGATATGATTATGACACAATTGTCATCAGGTGGAACATTTGCTCTTTATTCGCTGCTCTGCAGGCGTGCCAAAAAGTTTAATTTGCTCCCCAACAAACAAGCAGCTGATGAGGAGGTATCTTCATACAAATATGATAAGGTACCCAAGTAATTAAAATTTGGGAAAGCATGGAGCTTCTTAGCATGGTATTTTAGTGTAATCCCAGGTGTTCAATGCAAATATTATTTTGTGCAAAATTACCCCCTTGGGCAATTTTTTGCGTGTGAAAGAATTAGAAGCTATATAGTAAAATTAATTTTATAAATTTTCAAAAATGTTCTAATTATATATTGTGTGACAATATGTTCTTCTAAATGATTTACATGTTAAAATTATATTAATAATTGTTTAAACAATACATCAATAATGGATAAAAGATGACAATACCATAAAAAATTCATATTTAAATATTTAAACATGACAAAACAATACGTCAAATTATATAAATTATATTTATTTAAGGATTTAAACATAACATTTATTTAAAGATTTTATCAATAATTATATTAATAATTATTAATAATAAAAATATTATATTAATAATAATTATTTAAAAATTATATTAATAATAAAAAGATAACAATACGATAAACTTTGCAAAGTTATTTAAGATAACTTGATGTTTGTATTGTTCCTTCTTTGAAATTTCGAACAATCTTCTAGTGGTAAAAAAATAAAACCTTGCATAAACATAGGTATACATTAACAAAAATGCAAAGCTCAATACTCACACATTAAGAAACATATTTTTCACACGATATTAATAGCAAATGACAATTTTAAAATAAACACTTACCTTAAAAAATATATATGATGGACATTCAACAAAAAATATTGGTTAGAATTAGATAAAAAATGAAGGTAGGTGAATAAAAATAAAATGTTGAGAAAAAAGAAAGAAAAAGAGTGAAAAGAGAGAAGAGTAAAAGGAAAAGAAAGAAAAGGACAATGAAAGAAGAAGAATAAAATGAAAGAAGAGTAAAAGAAGAAGAAAGAGATGGGGAGGGTGGAGCCAATAAGTGTAAATATTGGACACGTATATTTTTTTTAATGATTCTTAAGACTTCACATAAAGTCTACTATTCAGCTGCTCCAAGCAGTTTTTTTTTTTGTGATTCTTAAAACTTCATGTGAAGTCTCTTGTTTAAACTGCTACATGCAACTTTATTCTTTACGTCTTCTCATTTAGTTGCTCCATGCAGTTTTTTTAATTTAATTCTTAAATGTCAAACGTTGTCACGTAGTATATGATGTGACTAAAACAATATGAACTAAAAAACGTCACGTGGACTAACGCTTTTCATAAGATTTTGTCATGTGGCTTGTAAAGGTTACTAGTTTTGAAAAAAGCACGAGCTTACATGATTTTTTTTAAAGTATCAAGTGGACTAGTGTTTTTGACTGAGTTAACATGAAAAAAAAAATAGTAGACTTTACTGATATAGCAAAAACTACTCGAAATCATTAATTAGTTTTGAAATTATCCTAAATTAATAAATTGTTTCTAAATTAACACTCAATTACCCGCAGATTTGAGGTTGAAAGAAATAAAACTCGGCACTTAGCAGTTTCCTTTGCCCTTGTTCTATGAGCAGGAAGATGGGTGCCCTGAGGTTAGAAGAAATTTAATGACTTTGTGCACGCAAATTTCAGAGGCTAAGGAATAGCATTATAATTATAGTGTCTAGTTTGGCTATGGGAATACAATGTCTGATAAGCATTTGGAAAGCTTATTCATTGACTCCTAAGATAGCTTATCCCATTTTTGGTTTTCAATTAGTGTCTAGTTTGGCTACAAGAATAAGAGAAACATGATTAATCCATCTATCATCTCTTTATTCTTTTTTTTTTTTTTTTGCTTTTATAGGTTACTTTAGAAGAGTTAATTGTAAAATGGGTTTAAAAACATTAAATTATATAATTAATAATGGATATCTTAAAACTAAAAACTGACTTCAAAATTATAATGTTTAAAAAATAATTTGAAAATTCGTTAAAAGTAAGAATTTCAAGTGATTTAAAATGACAGTTTCCTCCTTCCCTTGTCTGTTATAATTAAGCAGAACATTTAAGTTTTCATTAGAGAGAAAAAAAAAAAAAAAGTAGAAAATGAATAGCACCAAATAAGATAAATTCATCTTGGCTTTCAAGAAAGGAGTATCTAGCAAAACCCAAGATCATCCAAAGCCCAACACTAATCCAAGGAAACATAGTTCTGAATCTCGTGTAATAACATAACTTCTTTAACATGGTGGAGAAAAGCAATAGAATAGTACTAGGAAGGGAAGTGCTAAAACATCTAGAAACAAAATGTCTCACTTTGGAATTTCTTGATGGTAACAAATATGCTCGAACTCTTTTACAAGAAAAAAACCGAGAGTTCAATTGCATCCATAACAAAATTTAAAGTGGCAAGATAGCATATCATGCTCTAAAGTCTAAACTATCCCACAAGAAAATTCCCTAGTCTTATTCTATCTCATATTTTCAACTAGGGCTCCATTACAACCTCATCAAAATTCCAATCTCTTACTCGATCCCTCGTCATGGCACGACTTCGTACAAGCCTAGGTGTACCAGGTATCCCATTGTTACTCGAAACAGTAGGTTGTGGGGCAACTTTGGATGATGATGATGATGCAATAAAAGATTGGATTGTAGGGGGTGGGAGAGACAATTTCTTGTTTAAGCAAGTTGCAATAGCATAACATCTTCCATCATTATTTTCTGCACTTGAAACAGAGTAACTCCTGAAAGAGTGTGATGGTGATGGACTATCCACACTGTGGCACACAAGACATGCCAGACTCATTGTGGCTCTTGCGGCCTTCAGCTGCAATTTGTGTTAGAAATAAGACTTGAGTATTAGTGAACAAAGAAAAGACGTGATTAAAATTTTTAATGAGCATTAATTCTTACATCAAACTCAATCTGGAACCTAGAGAACGGGATATAGCACGTAAAGTATGGGAAGAAAGAATACTATAATCAACACAACAATGAACCATCATGCTTGAAAGATTTGAGCTAAATTGAATAAGGAGCACCATATATATGAAGCATTCTTTATACCAGAATTCACCCCTTCCTATGAGCAAATTGTCAACTAGGTTAGGCATTAGAAACCTAATCTAAAATCAAAAATAGATTGAATAGCTAATAACCTCAAGCACTGTAATCTTATAAGTACAGTATTGTGATTATAGCAAATACCATAACATTTTTTCACCCTTATCATTATTACTTATCTATACTTCATTTAAAGAAAGCATCGCATTTTAAATTCTAAGTTTCTAACATAGAAGCTTAAGTACATTCTAATAATGAAAATAAGATAACCCACAAATAGCATGCACTTGGTGGCAAAGTTATGCCCAAAGGACTATTAGCAAGAAATACAGGAATTTTCAGCATATTTTTCCTCTTCTGCATTTTTTAAATATATAATCAAAGATTAGCTTATTTTCTGGAGCTCATCCTTCTATCGCAAACAATACATAACTTCCATCACAGACATATATATAGGTTGCTTTGAAATGGGTTTGAAGTTTGAACAGTAAATAAAGACAGAGAGAGGAGGGATTATTGAAAGAAAAGTGGCAAAAGGTTAACAATTATCAATGCTTTCTGAAAAGCGTCAGGTTCAGTGGTTGATGAACCAAAAATTAATTCAATGATTGATTACCTAGCTTGCAGTTGACATTTAAATAAAGCAAATATAAACCCAAGCACAAGCAGATCAGAATTCAACCACATCTTTTTGGAAGGGGGACACTGACCATTGCCTTTTGTTTCTTCTGACTATATCACAACATCTGCAATCTCAATTACTTCATAATTCTTGCTTATAATAAACCGATCCCCTTGTCAATTTAGCCTTCACTTTTCTACTCTTTTTATTTCCCCCTTTTACTTATTCTATACCCCACAGCATTCACAAATCCTCAAGTCCTGAAAACTCTCCACTTAATCCCTAGCATCAAATCAACTATTACCTCGCATCCATAACAACCCAAAATAGAAACTATAAAAAAAAAGATTAAAAATGAAAACTTGATTTGAATCTCCAGCAATTGGACGAACAAATACAAGTCCCAGGACCCAAATCATTGTTAGCAGTGGTGAACAAACAATAAAACCCGTTGACCCACAACCGCAACATCACATAAGAACAAATCATAGGCTCAGTTATGATGGGATCTGAGCAAAACTCATTGAAATTAAAAAGAATTCCTAAACGGGTATGCATAAATGAAGGGAAATCGAGCTAAAAAAATCAAAAAAAAAAAACTATGAAATAGACAACAATGGAATTGGATTCTAGAAACAAACCTCGTATCCCTGTAAGTTTTGGTGCCTACAATTTGGAGAAAACAGGTGAAGGGTGCAGAGACGATGGAAGGAGAGAGAGAGAGAGAGAGAGAACGGGACAAGATTCGATGACCCTTTACGAGGAACGCTTTGTTGTTGAAGGGCTACTGCATGTGTTGTAATTTCCGTGAAATTTGCCAACAATTATGTAATACTGATTAGATATATCAACATGATATTAGTGTCACTCTGGATAAGATAAATGATCACATTAGTTACATGAGTTAAATGAAGCAAAGATACGGATACCATATGGCATACATATGAACACAAAAGTATATTAAATTTAAAAAAATAAAATACGAATATCACACACATATATATATATATATATATATATATATATTTTTAAAAAAAATTTATAATTAATTAATATTATTTTTATAAGTTTAAAGATTTATAATATTTTAATATATATTATATGTGTCATATTTATTATCTAAGAATCTCTTCTAAAAAATATGAAAATAATTTCTATTGACATATTTTAAAAAATTTCTTAAACTAATTTTTCTTAATAGAACTAACTATATACAAGTATATGTGT
This sequence comes from Ormosia emarginata, assembly GCA_029884605.1. Classification (NCBI taxonomy): domain Eukaryota; kingdom Viridiplantae; phylum Streptophyta; class Magnoliopsida; order Fabales; family Fabaceae; genus Ormosia; species Ormosia emarginata. The sequence goes on along the minus strand of JAQQTP010000077.1, from coordinate 13,424,970 downwards.
ATAAAAAAAATTAACTAAAAGAAATGTTGATGTAAGACAAGCTTCAATGATGACAAAGTGGACAATTTGGTATGAACAGAGGTAAAAGGAGTAAATAAAAATAGTGTTGTGTGAAAAGATAAAACTTAAAAATCTAATAGTGACATGTGAAAAGATAAAACTTAAAAAACTTATATGTAAAAATAGTGACTTGAGACGTCAGTCATGTGATTGAGTTTGGGTAAGTTACAAGCTTATTAATTGAACGTTAGTCATGAATTTTTTTTTTAAAAAAATGTTAATAGGTCGTGTACAAGCCGTGTCCGAGACGTGTTTAACCGTGTCTGAAACATGTTTAAATTGAAAAAAAAAATTAATTAGATATATTGAGACATGCAAAATACATGTGTCATATGAATATTTTTATACGTTTAACATAGATATATATCTAACACATAAATATCCTTCAAAATCGACGTGTCCGTACTTTATAGCATGAAATTAATCTCAATGAAAAAAATAGAATAACATGAAAACAGATGGTCAAAATTAATTAATAGAGTACTAATTGTTGTATGTTAAAATTTTAGAGTTGGTCAGAAACGGATTTTTCGCGATATGATTTGGATGGATTTTTTATTTAGATAATATCATGTACATCGATTTGAATTAGATTGCATTGATAATATTTGATAAAGAATTTTTCGAATTTAAAATTTTGTAAGTTAAAAATGATTTAACCTATTTAAAAAAAGAAAACAACCAAGAAAGTGAAAAACACGCACAAATATTTGTCACTCATGCGGAGGATAAGGCTTCCAGGTATCATGGTGCATAGGAATAACCACTTTTCCCGTAAATCACTAGTCTTCTGATTTATCTTTTTTTGTACATTTGTTTTTTTTATTTGACTGGGTGTATATATGGAGTTGCTATTGTACCCTAGTTTTTTTTTTCCCTCGGTACCGGTACCCTTGATGAATTTGTATAAAAATAGTAAATTCCAATTACATTGAACAAAATAGGGTACCGGTACCTTGATGAATTTGTCAAACCATTTAAAGTATGTGCCTTTACTCTGGAAAACAAAAAAGAGCTAGAAGGAGAGAAGGGGGAATCATGGTTAGCTTGCAACTGCACTTTTCATTTATTCCAAGTAAATCTTTACACTTTGCTAAGGCTTTACAAAATATAATCATCTCATGCTGGACAGGATGGAACTGTAAAAATGACACCATCCCTAGAAATTAGCTAAAAATTGCAGAATAACAGGGATTATATAAATACAGTGCTAACTAGTTGCATGAATGCTTTAATTCTCAATTTGTACAAAATTTTGAGAAATAAAGCCAAAAGATTTGTGCAGAGAAACCATTTAACACCCTTGTGTTAGGGTTTTTGTTGGGAAGAATCAACTTCCCCCGAGCCACAAAGTTTGCAGGGATCAGGGGATTTCTTAGAGCACCAGTGATCTGGAACACTCAAAAAATGTGTAGACATAAACTTTCTGAACCTCTTCTTGTATTCTTTTGGAGAGATTACAGTTGGCAACACATTCTTGGGCACAACAAGTGAAGACTTCATCCATGTCTCTAGATGCTTGTCCCAGGTATACTGCCTGAGATAATCAATAATCCCACAAACAAGCTCACGTTTCTGTGAATCTACTCCAACAAGTAAAGAATAATCCATCACATTGACTGACTGCATATTAAGCAAACAATGCACAATTAGAAAGATAGGAAAAGAAATTCCAAAACAAGAACAAATTCAAGGAAGATATGAATACCAGAGCGACAATATGCATAATATAAATTGTCTACTAAGAATTTAGGAACCACACACTAGTCATGGACTAGGGTGTAATTAGTAGGAGTGATGAAGGGAGGAATGGAAGGAAAGGTATGAAAATTCGCCATGTATGAAGATATTGATCCTGGTGAAATACATTGCCAATTTTCATCCCGGCCCTTCCATTCCGTCTATTTTCCATTCCTACCGAGTATACCCAAAGTATCAACAACAATCAAGCCTTTTCCCACTAAGTGGGGTTGGCTACATGGATCAAATGACGTCATTGTGTCCGATCATAAACCAAGTCTTCAGAAATGTCATTCAAATCTAAATCTTTTTTAATCGTTTCAACTATAGTCTTTCTTAGTCTCCCTCTACCTCTAGCTATTAGGCTATCATCTACCTGATCTACTCTTCTTACAGGAGTTTTTAAGGGTCTTCTCCTTACATGTCCAAACCACCTATGTAAGATTCTCTCATCTTTTCCACAATAGGTGCTACCCCTACTTTCTCTATAATGCATTCATTCCTAATCCTATCTTGCCCAAAGTATCAATAGAGAGAAATTAGATGTGATGTACACTGATAACAGATTTCAATGAGAAAAGCTAGGTTCAAAGATAGAATGGTTTAAAGGTGTCCACTTACATTGAGAAAAGTTGTGTCATTCCAAACAGCCCGTTGAAGACGACATTTTGCTTTATTACTGACATATAATGGAGAAGAGTTCATGTCATTCACAAAGTTCTGATCCAAAAGAACATCTTCAGCACCATCGACAGCAGAATTGTACCGAGCATAAAGAGCACCTTTAAGATCATACTGGCGGGTAATATTTCGATTGTAGGTAAGATTTTCCATAACCATGAGGTCATGTTTAACCTCTTTTCCGCTTATGATGTGTCTTTTAGTTACCTGCATAAAGCTTGAAATGCTGAGATCAAGAAAATAAAACAGTAGAAAAAGTTGGCAAAGAAAAAGTAATGTACAAAACAGTACGCTGACCTGATATATCCCCAAAACTTTTGCAAGACAAGTTTGGCTCCCAGACTCAAATGACTCTTTCATGTATTTGAAATACCGAGAAGCAAACCCCAAAAATGAATCAAGTTCTGTCTTCTTGATTTCCTTTATGATGAACCTCTCATCAAGTGTCTTTGCGAAAAAAGACTTGCTTTTTCCACCTTTAGCATCCCAATTCCTACAACGGCTTAAAGAAGCGATAAAAGCTAGCTCAGACGGGCAGCAGCAATTCCTAAGTTCACGGAACAGGTTAACATAATAGCAAATCACTGAATATTTTTCTCTGCCAAGTGATTTTGCATGTCCAAGAGTAATCTCTATGCTATGCTTTTCTGGGGCACGGGAAGCTCGTGACTCTTCTAAAGAAGTGCTTCCCATAGAATGCACAGAATCTGAATCTAAATAACTACTTGAAAATGTGAGTGGAGAAGGTAAGGTAGCACTATGGGTACTATGGGTCAAGCTTTGTGAATTTTCTGTTGATTTTGAAGCTATTCCACTTTCTCTCCTACTATCCTCATCATCAACTTCTGTCACCATAGCTGAATCTTTCAACAAGGCCAGTGCACAAGCAATTATGCTCGAGAGTTCACACTCATAGTTGGACACAATATGATTATCTGTCCCAAGAGGGATGTGCAACCTTGTACCTTCCTCAGTGATTAATTGATGGGCTGTGGGTAGATATTCTGTAAAACAGCTGCTTACGGATTCAAATTTTGGCAAGAATCTTCTATGGAAGTCCCTTATGCCTATCTGTCGGATGTCAGCAAATGGCTTCCAGAACCATTCAATTAGATCCTGCAAGTTGGACACTGGTGAACACAATGAAGCATTCTTGTTTAGTACCTTTAAATCAGTAACTGAATTACTATTTTGAATATTTGTGGAAACAGGAAACTTTTCATGCACTTGAAGATGATTCAACATAACAAAACCCTTTTCCTGAAGACTAACATCTGCTGAAGGGCACTGAGTGAAAACATCTAGATTTAATTTCAACTTTTGGTCCGAATATCTCTTTGATTTCAAATCACCAACAGTTGGCATCTCACCATGCCGTGGGACATTAGAAGTGTTAGATGGATCATCATGTTCATTACACTCTAGAAGAGATCCTCTTATAGGAATTTCCTTTGTTGGGAGTTTATTTACATCCACAGATGTGTCTGACATAACTTTCACAATGGCACTCTCATTAACATTGTCATCTTCCATAGAATTACCCATAGACCCAGTTTCTCTACTAGCAGCAACTTCCATCTTTGAATAACTATTTTCTTGCACGACTTTCTCGGTAACATCAGACTCAATTCTTAAAAGATCAGTTGAGAGTAATGAGCACAAGCGTCGATCCCACACAAAGGATTCAATCAGAAGATCCCACATCAATCGATTTAGACTGAGAAGTTTATAGGCTGCCCAGTCTGGATCCCCATTCTTAGCAACAGCATTCTTGATGTTTACCTGTTATCATGACTCAACCCTTAAAATCAAATGATATGAACTGTACTAATGTATCATTTAAAACCAATTATAGCTTTCCCAGTTAAATGTTACACAGGGAAGGAATGAGCAAAATAACACAGTAACTCCTAATTAAACATTAGCAATAGTAAAATATACTTATATAGTACTTCTACCACATATTGTATGTAACTTTCATTCAGTGCATTAGTATGTTAGTTATTTCCAATAATGTCAAAGAACATAAAAGAAAACTTCTGAGAGTTGGGGCACATCATGTTTAACGGATAAATATGAAGCTAAATTGAATGGTCAAAGCTAGAAAACATATATTTTGGGGATTGAAACTTTATAAGCACATTCAAATTTGGACTGATAAACCTGAGAAGTGTTAATATTCAATTTTGGGCATGTGGATAACAATTGATACTTGAGCAAGCACGTATAAATAAAGCAAAGTGTATTCCATGTCACATAGGTAAATACCAAAATATGTACTAGACAGAAAGCTAACCTCAAACTCTTCTCTCTCTTGCTTTAACATCTTCTCAACCTCGTAGAACTCTCTTATTGATCCTCCAAGGTTCAAAGTTGATCCATCAAATTGAACTCTTATCTTCTTCAAACAATTTGCAACTTCTGTGAATAGTAATATGCCTTTCATGTACACCTTAAAAACATAGAAAAAGAAGATAAATTTAATGCAGGGAATGTATAAGAATTAGTAATATAACTGCCCAATTCATATATTCTACCTCAGCCAGTACAAATCAAAGAAATATCAACATGAAAATAGCCAAACATGGAACTTACATCCTCAGTCTCTTTCAAAAGCCACTGTCGTCTCATTGCACCACTGAACTCTAGCTTTCGAGGGGGCTTAGACACAGTATAAGTAGTGACAGAAGAAAATCTGAACATTGCAACCATGTGACCTAATCTGCATGACAGGGAAAAATCGGTAAGACCTCTATAAATGATAGATAAACACACAAGGTTAACATACTGCCCTCCACTCCCTAAGTTATTTAGCCACAAGGCATGGTCTCTTTTGAGAGCACAGGCCTAAAATGTATTTTGGTAGCACTTAAAATTTGCAATAGAGGAAAAATGAAATCAACTAAATCTTATGTAATAGCCTAATTCACAATTATTAGAAGTTAAGAACAACATGCTAACAAACAATAAATAAAGGGTAGCCCAAAGCACAAGGCTCCCATCATTGTGGTGTCCGGGGAGGGTAAGATTTACACAACCTTACCCCCAATGAGCGGAGAGGCTGTTTCCACAACTAGAACCCATGAACACCAGCTTACAATGATGCAACCATACCATTGTGCCAAGACTCACCCTCCCAACAAACAATGCATCTGTTACTAATTTAAAATCATTTCTCTAAATTCAAATACTAAATTGAGCATGTATTAAAGAATGGAAGCATTGAATAGCACCCTGTCTGTTTTTCTTTACATAAAACCCAAATTCCATCCCTCTAAATATAAACATTCAAACATTAGAAACTTTCCATTCAAAACCCAATCACTAAAAAAACAAAATATTTAAAAACAAGAAATACTTATTCTTCTTACAGAGTGCCCTTGGAGGCTGGAGAGGCTAACAGTGCTCCCAGTCTGTACCTCCTTTCAAGGCAACACATTTGGGCCATGAAGAGGCAATTGGTTGCACCTTGCACCTAGGAAAATGTCCAACTTTGCCTCTAATGACTATGCTCTGCATATGTCCCTAAGTCTCCTTGAGCCTCTAACAAGTAACAACTCAAATCTGTGATTTTCCTATGTACGAAATCCAGTGCAAGCAACATACTATGGCCACATTAATTATTTTTCAGAAAAACTTTTTATTTCTATTCTTGGTTTCTTATATTGTTTCCCTCTTTCTTGGTCAAAGAGAAAGAGGTGGGCAGACAACATGTAAGTTTACAGCAGATTGTACTATATAAATGGATCCCTACATCATCATACCCAAAGAAGTACAGAAAATCCCTTTCAAGAGAATGGCCACAGCTGGATTTTCTACTAGAAGAATAGTGAGAAAGGCTAAGCTCCAAATATTTTCCATATGATAGACTACGGGCAGTGGTGGATATCAACACTCTCCTAGTTGAACCAGACTTGCATTTTCCACAACGGCCCCACATCCAAAGTTTCCCTTCCGCCTCCCCAGGCAAACATTTTTCCTGTGGTAATCGTTTTACTTGTATAGTAAGCTGCTTATTGCGATGGGCATAATAATAAAAATGAGCTTCTGGCAACTCTTGACAGTTATCACAAAGTCTTCTCTGCATATATAGCAACAACAATCAGTTAGAAAATAAACCTAGTCCAACCTGATTTTGCAGAGAACAATCAGAATATAAACATGCATACAAACACACACACATACAATATGCTATATTGCATTAGAAAATTTCAATTCTGGCATAGTAAAATCTTGCTCATTCCAATAATATACTCGTGAACTGAACTTATTTAGAATCATGCACTGTATCATATGATTACCATTAGTCAACCAAGAAGGGCAAAAAAGTAATTAAAAATGGTAATGAAAACCTGATTGAGTAGGTTGTCCTGCAGAAACTTTCCGAGTGGAACATCAAAATTCTTGTAAAACATAATATGAGAAAAATGACTTTGTTGACATACAGTCCCTCTTAAGACATTCCGGCTAGACATCAAGACCAAAATACTCTGAGAATCCGACACTGCATTGATATCATCTTTACTTTCGATTTGGTTTCTATCATAATCACCATCTTTACTTTTACCACAGTTGGAAACTACGTTAACAGTCAAAGACAGGGATTGTCCACCCTTATGGGACTTCTCTTCAGTAGAGTAATTATTTTCTTCGATCCTGCTATTGTCATCAGCCTCCGGAGATTCTAAAATAGAAATTGATTTGGTGACCTGACCATCAGTTTCAGTTCCATTGAAAGCAAAGTACGCTGATAGAGACTCATAAGGAGCAGAAGATGCAAAGGGAAAACTGTCCCTCATAACTTTCTTCAGAGAAGATGAAATGGCTGAGAACCCAGAAAAGATAGCCAGATTATACGGCTCATAAGAAAATGGAGATAACTCTTCTGTTTCTAAGTTTAAATTGTTGGTGCGTTTTTCATGAAATCCATTGTATATGGGAATATCAGTATTGACAGGTCCATTTTCAGCAGAATGCTCAACAGATGCTGAATTATGAGATTTTTTATTGGATGGCAAGATATCTGCTACATTCGCAGTAGATATGGTAGAGAACATTGCTCTTTGATCAACAATAAAGGAGGTTTCAAGGATTAAGTGATGTGCCATGACAACTGCACACCGCACAACACATTTGATCCTTTTCAACTCATCACTATGTGTTCCTTTCAGCAAAATCTGCATTGTTAGGTAAAACATAAGTTAGTACCACCCCAAAATTCTAGATGAAAGCTCACTTGCCAGAACAAAAATCATAATCTTTAACCCAACATGCATAGGATAGAAGATAATGAGAGAGAAAAAAAATCAATAATATTTGACATCAGATACCAAGAAGTACAGGTAGAGAAACAATACAATCATGATGTAGGAGCAGTTTGGGAATAAACAATTACAACTCAATTTAACTGAATACTAAACTGCTAATAATGAAACAAAAATTGTTTAGAACTTCCTGTGTACAGTGTACCTAATTCAGAGTCAATACTCCTCAAGAACTCAAAGATACATGTTTATAATGCTAACTTAAAATAAAAAGATCAAATTCTTCTAAGATACTAACATTTAGTTGTGAGATACGGATGAAAGTTAAAGAAGATATGCAGGGTAAGCTGGTGAAACATGTTTTTTAAGTAAATTTTCAGGTAATAACATAGATCTAAATGGTATATTAAACGAAATTCACCCTTGCACCAGCTTCAGACGTATGCCATTGATTTAGCATACTTGATCTTATCCCTCTTATGTATCCAGAAAACACAACTCAATTAATTCCCCATTCTCAGCATCAAGTTCACAAATATACTGCTACTTTGAAATATTTAGTCATTCAAAACTAAGAGTATTATTAGTTTTAAGTATTCACAAAACATGATTTATAGTATAGAACAACCAGTTGATATGCAGTTAATTTGCTTTCAAAGTATATGTAAACAATGTTCATTCATTATCTAATGTACATGTCCCTGCTTGTACTGAAATTAACTGTCCACTTATTGTCATATGCATTCCGCATCTTCATTGATGCATCATAGCATTCCACATCTTCATTCCAAAGGCACTGAGTATTAGAGTTTACATGTATGTGTACTTTCAATTGTATGCCAATTGCCAATACACAGACAAATTTTCAGTGTCATAGAAGATGAAGAATCCCGCTCATTAATTTAGAAGATCAGCATAAGAGTAAATAAAAAAAAAAAAAGGAAAAAAGAGGTTCAAAGTTACAAGTAAAGGCATACCGTACAACCCAAACGTGTAGGACAGCCCTCAATGAACATCAACGTCTTGATAGGCCTCTTTCCTCCTTCACCAGCATTAGCATGTTCCTCCACAAGCTTCTCAAAATAAATGAAGTTGGAGTGTTTTATCCTTTGACCATTCAAATTATCACATGATAAGATTGGCGAACCAGTACAACGTGCAACTCTTTCCAAGCGATGAAGCTTCATATCAAGTACTAGTGTCATTCCCTTTGCCAGAATTGACTCTTGTATATCACGAGAAACAGTTTTCTCCACTAATATAACATTTGGATGGCACATTTCTATAAGTTCCATTTTAGATTTCAGATAGTCTTTCTCCTGTTAGCAAGCAAATGATCAGCAAGAGAATGCTATGTTAACAAGGACAAAATGCAATTCAATTAAGCTACCTGGTCCATGGAGTCAAATGAGGACAGCCCACAAATAGAATGGCCAAGCATGCCCCTGATCATTAACAACCTTGGGTTTTTGTACTTAGTTGGCATATGCTTGTGAGCAGCGTGTTTTTTGAAGACCAAACCTTTGATTAATTGACTGCGATACCAAATATTTTCTTTAAGGTTTGCTATTATGACATATAAAATTGCATGCTAAATATATATACTCTTTTTCCATTGAAATGGGACAAGACAGAATCCTATCAGTTCACCAAAAAAAAAAAGAAAAATAAAATTCAAAGTAGGAAAAGAATACAATGGTAAAACAAGTGAAACCTATTTCAAAAGGAAAAGTCAAATCAGAAAAGCTCATAGACATTATTATTTTTTCTATCAAAAAAAGAGCTCATAGACACTTGAAGTCTACATTCAGTTAAGTAGAAAAGAAATTTAAAAAGATTAGAAAAAAAAAAGAAAAAGAAAGAAAGTTCATGTCAAATAACTTACAGAAAAAAATACTTTGATAATCACTTGACACATTATGAAGGGTTCTAAAAATATACACATAGTTGCATTTGCATAAAACAATTACGTATTTCAAACAAAAATTCCATGAAGTAAAAAGACCATCATGTGCCAACTAGTTATTATGAGTAAATACAAATGGTAAAGAAAACTATCACAATGTAAATTCTTACTTAAGAACTATTTTTACCTTTCACTGCGGGAACCAGCTGCAATGCATTTCACTTTAATATATCCATCAGGATTCATTGCATTACCTCCAGTACCATCAGGCTTCAAAAAAGAAGCAGCGCCCCAAGATAAAGATGTGACTATGTCCACCCAACTTTCACCACCTTTAATAGAAGAGGAAATACCCACAGATTTAAGAAGCTGACCTACAAGTACCTTGAATTTCCCATTTAATACTTCTTCCAATGCTCTTTTCTTTTCTTGTTTGAACCTATAGCTCCCACTTACTTCATCCTTAGAATTACTCAAAGAGTTTGGGTCACCCCAGTTTGCACCACCAATTCCCTCATCTTCATCATCATCGTTACAAGCCACACTATTGTCCATATCATCCTGAAGGTTTTCTTGCTCAGGAGGTTCCCAAATTAGGAGATCCAACTCATCAGGAAGACTATATTCAGTTTCTTCACCAGAGGATGCAGTAGGACTTTCAGAACCATAAGCCCTCAATTCTTGACAGTTATGTCCCTGTCCAATCTCCAAATCTCTCATGGTATAACCTTTATTATGGTTATTGCTTTCTTGGGAGTTGTTTTCCACCACTTTATGTGATTTTTCATTCCAACTATCTGGAAATTTTAAGCTTGAGTTTAGTGATTGCCCATTCAACTTACAATCAAGATCTTCCATAACACCATCAACTGTACTTTCTTCTTGACTAATCCTAATGAAACAAACAAAATAGTTATTTGAGCATAGCTAAGTAAAGCATTATACTCACACGTCGGTGTGGACATACGTACCTGTCAGATGAGTTCACATCAACTGAAAATTCACCTGTAAGATAAGATATGGAAGGGAGAATGGGTTACATAAAGACCATTTTGCAATATAACACTAATATTATCAACACTAAAAGTAATATGATACAAAGGGATAGTAATTTACTGCAGGTGGAGACACAGTTATCAGTACTTGACAATGAAACAGTTGGACTGATAAGCAGTGTCTCATAAGAACTTGTACTATGCCGTTTCACCTTTTCTCGCTCTAGCTTCTCCCCACAAAATTGACAAGGCCTAGTGGGAACTTTACTATTCAACTTTAAACTACTCTCATTGCCCTGTTTCTTGCCATCAAACTTCGATTCCGTCATGCCAGCACCACAATAATGGCACATACTACACATCCAATCCAACAATGATCCAGAAACTTTTTATTAAAAAGAGGCCTGATTTCAAACACCTATTCTGGCACAAGCAAAAGTAAATTAGTATTAAACGAGTTTAGAAATTATTTTCCCTCTTTGTTGAATTGATTCACAAAGCTCTCTAAAAGTCAATGTGATAATATGCCTATTCCATTATTAAAAAAAAAAAAAGTAGAGGCATAAAATTCAATTTTGGTTGGCTATCCCTTCCAACTAAAGTAATATTTAGCAAGCACTAAATATTCATATTAAAATTTGTCACATCTACCTAAATGAAAAGAATTGATGCATGTAAAGAATGAAATAGAAAGAGGAAAATGCATCATCTACCTGAATAACAGCCAAAATTCACAATAATGCTCAACAAAGAACAAAGTTCATTCATAAAGACAATAAAACAATCAAATAAGGCTCGAGGGAAAGAGAGAACAAGAAAGTCTAAAAATGCACCCAAAAAAAAAACGGTGAATTAGGGTGGTTTGTTGGTGATATTTTGAAACAAGAAGCCAATAAAATGCCAACAACAGAGACACAAGATCAAAAGAACTAGTACAAATAGCAGAGCAGCCCCAGATTCATAAACCACTAAGAAATTATAATAGATGACAGTATAGAACTCAATCAAGTGCTAAAGTTGCAGATTCAATATTCTATACCAAAAAGGCCAAAACCAAAGGAAAAAAAGTGACTTCACATACACATTACCACATGCCAGCAGCACAATCAAAACCCAATTACAACAAAACAAACAAAAATAAAGAAGAAGAATGACAGAAAATGAGAACCCAAAATCTTGAATTGGAAACTTTGAAACGGCGAACACTCCCAACTTCTAACCAAGAGTTTGAAAAAGTGAATAAATAGAGAAGACTCAAAAGCAAAAACTGAGAGCCCACATAAATAAAACCCAAGACTGATGCAGAAAAATCAGTTGGAGTCTTCAATCAAATCTTCAATTTCCAAGATAGAAATCAAAAACTAAACTTCAATACCTTTCCATATTAGACCAAGATTCAACTAAAAAAGTGCCATTTCCATCTCTAAGCAAGGCAAAAAGATAAGAACCCAGAATTGAAGGGAAAAAAGAAAAAAAGAAAAATGGAAAGAAATGCAGAGCTTACCGTCAAAGCAATCCCAAGAACAAAGATATGGGTGTCACATCAAAATCAATCCACACGCTTTTCTCAATAAGCAAAGAATTATTTGGTATTACCCCACTGTGTGTCTGAATCACACAAACCAACCCACAAAGACAAAAGAGAGAAAACAAAAACAAAAAAACAAAGTTTGAATTTTTGTGGGAAAGAGAAAATGGAACAAGAATAATAACAAGAAGAAGAAATGTGGAGAATGGAAGAATTGAAAGTTGAATGAAAGAAAAACGAGTAAAAGAACAGTGAGAACTGAGAAGAAGCACGAGATGGAACAAGAGAATTTACGTGGAGTGGGGTCCACTCAGCGAATATTTTGAAATATTTTATATTTTTTTGTTTTTTTTTCGGAAAAAAAAAGCAAGTGTGATATTTGCAGGGTCGCATGTCACTGTATATACGCTAGATTTTGGGGGACAATCTTTGTCCAGATGCCAGGTGGTTGTACACGTCAATAATGTGAAAGGTGTTTTTCAGATGTTTAGCAATTTTGCCCCCGCTTCTTGCACATTATATATTGCTTCCCATCTCTTATATTTATTGAGATGATAAAAAAATGTGTATCTAGCATTTGTCATTTAGCACCCAATGTTTTTTTATATGAAAAATGCCAATTAAACATAAGGTAGACGCACATTTCTTTGGTATATTTATTTGTGTGGTATAATAAATCAAAATGTAAGTATTTAAAAAAAATTAGATGAATTTAGTTATAATTATATAATAAAATTTATATAAATATAAAATAATGTGTATATAATTGTGTATATATTATTGGTTAAATCAACTGAAAATTTGACTATGTGTTTAATCCATTCATTTCAAAAAACCAGTCATATAAATAATTGGTCAAAAATCAAATAAATTAATAATAAATTGACTTGAACTGATTTTTTAAAAAAGAATTTAAATACATTTAAAAAAAATTGAGTCAAATAGAAATTCAATATTAAGTTATAAAGACATATATATAAGCTAAAGAAAGAAATGATAATGTTTGCTCCCTTTTAATTTTTATATAGGTTATATACTTAGTTGTTCACTCAATATTTTATGTAAAATTTGTAAGTATATCTTCCTCTTAAGGTTTATATATGTTTTATGTTTAGATATTTTATTTATTATACAATATAAAATTTTAAAACATTAAATAACATAATGTGATATATTAATCAGTTAATTTATTACTTAATATAATATATAATACTAAAAAAATATTTAACCAAGATCGAAGTAGTGAACTTCAATGGTTCAATAAATCTGGTTTTAAAACATCCATATATAACATTATTGTTTTTATATTTCAAGATTCAATCACTTTCTTCAAATATCATCATCATAATTATTTTATTTTATTTTTACCATGCGTATCATTAATTAATTTGTGATTATTTTCGTTCTTTACAGAAGCACGATTCGATTCGATACGATTCGATAGATAAATAGCAAACAAATTGGAAAATGAATATATATATATATATATATATATATATATATATATATATATATATATTTTTATATATATATATTTGCACATATTTTTATAATTGGAAAACGAAAAATGGTTCTTTATATTTGCACATCATGTTTGAGAGTCATGAAGTATAATTAATAATTAATAAATATTTAATAATTTATTTAGATATATAATTACCTAAAAAAGAAACAACAAAGAGTTTAATACTTTAATTTTGATTTATTACTTTTTTATTTTTAATATAATGTGACACTAAGATTTGAAATTATAACCCCATACAAATTATTCAAGTCTCTTACCACTAGCCGAGTCTTATTTACTTATTTTGAATCAATATTATTATATCACTTTTTTTATACGCTATTATTTATGTGTATGGCAAATTATTTTAATAGTCAATTATTTAATGATATTATTTTAATACTCAACTCTCTTTTGTCTCTGTTGTGACGGTCCACTTTCCTTTTTGTGATGCTTTGGCCTTTTTTTTTTGTTTTGTCTAATCGGAGCTACCACTCCTATCCTTCAGCAGCATCCTTTTTCATTTGTTTTTGTTTTTATAATTTTTTTCTAATAAAATTATATAGATCTTTTAAATATGTTATCTTTGGCATAGATTTGAAGAGTTTGATTTAAAGTTTCTCATATTTACCTCATGTTATAATATATATGAAATTTTTAACTTTGATTTTCTCATATTAGTCTTGTATATTAGTAGGAGTGAAAATAGATCAGGTCAAGTCAGATTTTAACTTAAACAGACTTGGCATGTATCTTAATTATAAGACATAAGTCTGGTTTGTGAGCCTATAATAAGCCAATTTTTAAGGTCTGGTCTAGCCATTTTAAAAGTCTGGCCTGACCTGAATAGCTATTTAAAAGCTTACTTTGTAATAAGGTATTTAAATAGGCTAACAGACATACCTTTAAATATGTCAATATGTCTTTACATAGGTTAACAAACATATTTTTAAATAGGTCAACATGCATTTACATAGGCTAATAGGCCTAAGCCTTGCAATAAGTTAATGAGTCTATTCAAGGCCAATAAGCCTTTATTATAACTTAACACTCGAAACACAATTTTATAGATCTTTCCACTTATTTTCTTTTTTAGTCTTTGGTCGATATGGGACTTGGAGATATACCAAGTTACAAACAACTTGGTATATCTCTCAAGTCTCACGTCGACCAAAGACCAAAAAAAAAAGTAGTGAGCATCTATAAAGAGAGAGGTGAATATTAATTTATCATTTTCATTCTAATAAATATATTACATTAAATATATTAATAAATATGTTATTTCTATTTTAACTTACTAACTTAGGTTTTAGTTACTAATTTTTATTAAAATTTAATTAAAAAATATATTAATATATTATAATAATATATATTATATTATATATAGTTAAACAAGTTAGGTCAACTTGTCAGGCTTAACAGGCCTATTAGATAGCCTGAGGTCTAGCCTTTTTAGTTAAACAGGCTTTTAAAAAAGTTTTGACCTAACTTGTTTAAGAACTGTGTCAGTAGGTCGGTTAGCTCGAGCGATAAGACATTGCCAGTCATATAGGTCCCTAACGGGTAGCTTGACCTATTTTCATCCCTATATATTGGCCTCATATAACAATAAGACATTCAGATTTTTTAAAACCAAGATTTTGAATCCCCACTGTTCATTGAACCGGTGAATGTATTGATTTACGGTTCAATAATTCAACCATAGTTGAATCATGGTTGAGCTAGAACATAATTTTAAATATTTTTAAATTATATGTGTAACATCTCACTCCTAATTTACTTAAATAAATAGCTATATTAATAAATAATTTCTTGTTTGATTTAATTACATGTTTATGTGAATGTTTATAATTTATGTGCTAGTATAAAACAACTTAGTGCGTAAGTTAAATCTAAAATTTAGTTGAAAGATATGTAGGAAATAAAAATTAATGTACAAAAATATTAAAAATTTATAATATAACTTCAAATAAATAAATATAATTATGGTGAATTTTTTGGACTTAAATAAATTAAATTAGCAATTTTGGTGAATTATAGTGATTTTACTAACGTAAAAGTAGCATAGAAATTAAAATAAATAGAATAAAAATATGAAAATAGTTTTATAAATTAAGGAATAATTTAGATCATAATAGTGTCCTTATAATTATGTTAGGACTTAATAAAATGCATAAGAATAAATTAAGATAATTATATAGAATTAAAATCTTATTTAAATTAAAGTAAAGAAAAGTAATGATTACACCATTGACCAATAGAAATTCATGCAACCTTGACTTCTAGGCTATGTCTAAATCTTATTGGATGATGATAAAAGGTAAAATGAGTGGATTTAGACTTGATTAGACTTAACCTAATAGGATTGCATGTATGTAGGTTACTTGAAGCTCAAGTTAACTACTTATTACTAATAATTAGGACTTGATTAATAGTAAGTGACTTAAGTTAAGATCTTATATGAATCCTAAAAAGTTCTAAAATATGATTAAGAGCTAAAGTTTTAAGGATTGATGATTAAAATTTTCCTAAGAGTATTAGAAAATAACCAGTTCACCAATGTTAACTTCAACTTTTTAACTAAGTTCCTTTCCTCTCCATATTGCATGGTTGGCACCCCTCCCCCTCTATTTCCTCATTTCCTCTTCATTTCTCTTCTCTTTCATGCACACACAACACCCATGGCAATCATGACCTTCCATCTTTGAGCTCTTGCACAGAGGCTTGACTGACCTTATCCTGACCTAAGCCTGAAGACAAAAACGCTCCTCACCACTTCCTTTATCTTGTGCATTGATTGGATTTTTGGATTTTTGGATTTTTGGATTTTAGCCTTTTCATCTTTTCCTCCTCTCCTCCAAGTTGCGAACTAGGCATTCAAGTAGGGGGTGTTTTCTTCCTTTGCTCCTTCTTTGCTTATTATTGTGTGAATGATGCCTTTGCATGTTGGTTTGGATTGAAAATTTGAGTTGATTCTTATGGGGGGCTATCTCGGGTTTGCGTGGGTGAAGGGTTGATCCTTGCTTGATTTTTTATTTGCTCTTGAATTGTGAATTCATGCATGATGGTGTGCTTGAAATTGAAATTTCATGTGGATTTCTTGGTTGGATTCCCCACCTTGGTCGAGTTCATGGTCCTAGGTCCAAGGAGCATGTTGCGCCAATTTTGTGTTTTGATTATGATTAATTATGATTTCATATTAAAAATTGTCAAAAAAGATGAATTAGATGATAAATTTTAAGTGTATGATGATGTGGGTGTTGATGGAGGTCTCAGGTTCCGTAGGTTGAAATGCACCATGTGGAGTTTAAATTAAAATCATGATAATGAACTGTAATCTCACCTAGTTTGGCATAATTTAGTGATTAATGGTTAATTACAAATAGAAATTTTGGAAGCCTAGGTTGGTTGAGGTCTCAGGTCTAGAGTGTTGATGCACCAAGGAAGGTGTTCTAAAATTTAATTATGCTAATTGGACTTAATTATGCTAATAATATAAGAAAATTAACTAATTAGGCTTAATTAATAATAATGTGATTAATTAGAATCTAATCAGATTAAGGCAAGGTTGATTGACTAGGTTGAATTATGATTAAAGCACTTATTAGAACCTTGGTCGTGACCTTAGTATAGATTTTTAGTTAACTGGATGATGCTTGAAGCGATAATGAGATAGTTACTAAGAGGTATAAGATGACTCATCACACTTAGATGAGATGACTACCAAAAGTTATAAGCTGACTCATGAACACTTAAATAAGATGGCTTATAAAATCGATGTGCTGACTCATGTCCTTTTTATATCATTAATATGAGATTTGATATACTTATTGAAGAAAGATTCAACAATAAGATACATGATATGATATGGTCAAATTTGTTATATTGAAATTGTGTTATCTTTTGTGATATATACATTACTCATGTTGTTGGATATTTTGGATTGTTTGGAAATATGGCACAATTGCATCAATGATGAGCATGCATGGAAAAGGTTGAAATCTCTTTGAAACTGCTAAAGTTGAGCCAAAAAGATAAAGAATGGTATGGTAATATAAAATCCTTAAGTGCTCAAAGCTAAAAGAGACGTTGGACATGATCTTCTTATGCACAGAGGTTATCATATATGTTATTCCCAAACTTCGGGTGAGACCCTAGTATTATGAGATAGAGTCGTATGGCGAAGTACGATCACGTACAGGATAAGCTTATGCTTGATAAGCAGTCTATTACTAAGTGTGTGTAGGTTGAGCCAGAGACTCCCTAATTATGATTATAAGGATATGGGATCCACTGAGAATGAGCCTATGGAAAGATGAATTGATGAAATGAGCACTGTAAGGTATAAAAGCAGTCATGACATTGCATTTCATTAATTAAAGAAAACATGTATAGCATTTGCATGCCATTGAGTTTTAGTGTTATCATTCTGATTGACTGTTGTGGATATCTATGGTATTCTGATTATGAATAACAATTTTCTGTAATTATCTCATGAGTTTCTATGGATGCGATTGTGCCTTGGAATTATTCATGTTTGTTGATTTGTGATATTAGAATTATTTGATAATGAACCTGTAAGTAAATTATATGGACTTTGATATTAAAATGAACCTCTGTCTCAGGGATAATTAACTATTTTGGCATACACCACTTTAATTGTTATCTGTAAACGTTTGCGAAAACCCCAAAGCAGTTGAAATTATTATGATAACACACATTTGCTAAAATTACTAGGAATTCTTATAATTCTCACCAAGTTTATGTTTCCATGGTATTCCAGCCCCTGCCACTACAAATTGACGATGGCACTATTATCAATCTACTAGGAGCCCTCTGAATACTGGTGGGTGTATGACCCAATGACCAACTTATGCATAGTCTACATGAATATAAAACTATATATGAGCTACTCACAGGGGGTCATCATCCACTTTCCACCTGTTTGATGTTGTTGTTGGATTACTGTACCTCTTTTTATGATAGGCTTGCATATATGATGTGGTTGTTTTTGGTTATCATAGTGTATCATATCAATGTATGGGTGTATGTTAGATATATGTATACCTATCAAGACTCTTGTATAGTTGATGTTGGTACTGACATTGATCTTGACTGATGTAGCTCTGATGTACAGGGCACGGATGCCTTTAGTGATATTTGTATTTTGTTGATGTATGTATGTATAGCTAGGGGCCTAACAGATATGACTATGTGTAGGTACTGGTGCATGCACCATAACCCCTTATATATGCATATATGATAACCAGTTTCTATAATATCTTGCTTGTTGGGTAAAGTTGTGTTTTTTCAATCTGCCTTATGAAATTAAACCCACAAGAGTTCTCTAAATAAGACTCATGAGCGTTTGAAATGGAACTAATAAATGAATTAGTAATTGTAATTAAGTGGACTTTTAATTTGAAAGACAACTAGCCTTTCTTGTTCCAAAATAACCAAAACAATCCCTCACAAGATTTACTAGTAATTATAGTCATAATTTATTAGTAACGATATATAGTTAAAAAAAAAGGTTCACGTCTAGTTTAGTTTAGAGGTAATATGTGACGTGCTTGGATTAATTACTTTAATATAGGTCGCGAGAATAGTGAGGTAATTATACTTATTGTGTTACAATATCAATTTTAAGTTTAAAATATTATATATTTGAAACATAAGGTGATATAACATAAAAGGTGTACTTATACACCAAACAACACATGTGGCTTGGTGGTGGCGAACACACTGTATTTTCACGACTAGAGTTTGATCCCAAATAGCTGGAACTTTGAAATTTTTAAGTGATTGCTCAAGCTAGTCCAACAGTAGAACTATTGGTGGTTCAAACAGTTTACCGGTTTGAAGTACTTTATCAGACCGACCAATGGTCCAGTTCACAATTGAATTGGTCAGACCAACCGATCCAATCTGGTTTATGAAACATTGACTGAGACAACAAATGTAATACTGTCTTCATATGCCAACACATTATGTGTCAGTCTCCACAGGAAAATGTGTTGTAGTTGGTAGTTTACAAACCATGAACAAAGTTATAGATTATGAGTTAGTTTTAGATGAAGATTATTTTTATTTTATTTTATTTTTCTAATTAATAGATTTATTGTTTTACTAGAACTTTAAGTGCCACTTCAATTTTTTCTAATGAATTTCACTTTGTGGTAAAAAAAATAGTTTAAATATTTAGATAGTTGTTATTTTTGTTAGTAAGGACCAAAACATATAAACACAAGAAATTTTGGTGTTAAAAAATATTTCAAAAGCTACTAAGAGTAGGCTAGTGGTGGAAGACTTGGGTTATGTTTGAGAAGATAGCAATGAAGGGAGTGACAAGGAATAGAATGACCAAACTTATTAAAATTGCATTTGAGAGTTACTTAAAGAGAGTGGAATGGCAGGGGGAGTCCCTCCCTTACCACTCAAAGCCTCTAATTTTTCCCTCCAAATTTGGGGGTGGGGGTTAAAGAAGAAATAACATGAATTTTACTGCCCTCCCTCTTTAAACTCATTAAACAACTAAACAATGGAGTGACATGTTCTATTATATTTCATTCCTTGCCTTTTGATTTCATTTTATTATGAGTCACTTCTTTCCATCTTCTTTGAAGCTTCCAAACATATCCATCCCACTTCGTGCCATGTTGCACAAGATGATTGAATTAAAGCAAATTAGCCTTGCTCTATGCCATTTGGAACAATAAGATTGGTTTAAGCATTGCAAGTTATCCTTAAAACCAAAAAGGATATATTTTGAAAAGAATCATTTTAAACCTAAAAGGATTTTCGTATTTAAAAAAATACTTTTAAAAGGGCAAATTACATCTTACACCTTTCAACTTTGATCCACGTGTGAATTAAACCTTAGGGTTTATAAATGTGCAAATAACCCCTTAAACTTAACAATTGGTGCAAAAAATACCATCTCGTAGTAAGGTTGTTAACTTTGACAGATTTGGCAAATGACTTGCATATGATTTTAAAAAAATAAAATAAAAAGGCAATTAGGTTTCTTAATTTCCTTTTAATAAATACTTCACACACAAACTCATTCAATAATTATCTTGTTGGATCGAGCACTTACCACTAGACCAAAAACTATAACTGTTAGTCAATGTGCAACTCTTTCTACTTAAACCCATCAGCAAGAGTCACGGTTCGATCTGACTCCGACCCTACTTAGGCCTTGCCAAGGCAGGATGCTGGCTTACAGCCAACAATCCCCCTCCCAGTACTTGCCTCCAGCAGTCTATGCCTTTCTGGTAATTGAACCTATGACCTTGGCTCTGATACCACTTATTGGATAGAGCGCTTACCACTAGATCAAAAGCTATAACTGTTAGTCAGGGTGCAACTCTTTCTACTTAAGTCCATCAGCAAGCGCCACGGGCCTTGCCCAGACAGAATGCTGGCCTACGGCCAACAATACTCAAGTTTCTTCATTGAAACTTAACTTTTGGCTGCCATTTACCTCTGTTGAAGCATCACTTGCAGACTTATAGACGATGATGAGATTACTAGGACTCTGGGATTCATTTGGCTACTTTGTGAACATATATTTTGTTTTTAACTAGAATATTTGCCCATGTGGCTTATTATATGATTTTGATTCTTAATTTATTATGGCATTCGCAATTGCAACCAGTAAGAAAATATGATGATGAAATTATTAGTATTCTGAAATTTATTTTGCTACTATGTGTATGTTTATTTTGTTTTTAATTAAGATATTTGTCTATGTGGTTTATTATATGAATTTGTATTTTGATTATTACATGAATTAGTAGGAAAATACAGGTATTATAAAGAAATGGCAAAGGAAATGTTTCATTTTAAAGAAGAGGTTCTTGAGGTTGTAATCTTTCAGGCGTATTTCAAAAGTTATATTTTAATCATTAATTTTTTAGGTAGTTTGGTAGCAAAGTATGCAATAGGCAAGCTTTATGGGAGAGATATTTCTAGGAATTTTTTTTAGGAAAATGGGCATAAGGGAATTAGAATTCAAATCAAGCATTTAATAATAGGAAATAGAAGGAATAATATCAAAACTGCATTTGATGAATTTTATCACCTTGGCAATGACAATGCCACACCTTAATTCTAGAGGGTTGCTTTGGAGGCAATTATGTAATTGGTTTCTTTTATCTCTTTTTACGTTATTGGTGCAGACTTTTCATACTATCTTATAATTATTTTAGTTTTTAGTTATTTTTGTGGCAAACATGCAAGCTATTTGGTTTAACGTTAATAGATTTACTAACTGGAGGTGTATTTTGCTTAAATTACAAATTTTAGGGGGTTATTTGCACATTTACAAACCCTAAGTTTTAATATATATACATAGGCTAAAGTGGAAGGGTGTAATATGCAATTTACCCAAAAATTTATGCATGTGATTTGAAAGAATTCTACAATTCATGACAACATTCGATTTGAGAAAAAAGCTAATTAGTCCTGCTTCGTGCCATGTGGCACAATATGAATGGTTAAAGCGTTGCAAATGATGCCATTGTGCAAGCCTTGAAAAAATATGCAAAGAACAACATCATTTAAATAAATTCATGTGTGTATTCTCTCTCTATTATTTTAAAGTAGTACTCCCTCCAAAACTTTCACACATTTTCATTTTCCCCTCAAACATCCATGCAACAAAACTTCATACAAATTTCTTGATTAATTTCATGATAGTTTATATTTTTTTCAAAATAAGAAATTATTTTAATTAATATTTGATTAATTGGGGGGATTCTCAATCTACCATAAATAGGGTTAACAATGGCAAGTTAGTTCATGAGCTGGTTAAGGTTCAATTTACTAATAAGCTTGGCTCGTGAGATCATGAGATGAGCTTAAGCTTGAAATTAATTTCAACTCGTTTAGTAAATAAACTGAGTTTGAACTTTCATATGTTTGACTCGATCATTAGCTCATGTTCTCTCTTTCTTTCTCTCTCTCACGTGGTGCTACTATAGGTAAATTAAACTTTCATGGGAACCAATTAATTGCAATTCTCTAAGATTATAGTGATTATTTTGTTTATGTTAAGAAGACATAATCAGATAGTTAGTAGTTGTTTGTTTGAAACTTATGAGAATACATTTTGTTGTTGTATGTTATGGCTTATTTTTATGTTTTAAGATGAGTTATATTTAAATTATGGTGTGTTGATACAAATTTCAAGCTTGGTTCATCAAGCTCAAGTTATGAGCTCAGTTTGTGAGCTCATAGTAAGTTAAGCTTGAGCCAAGCAAATTTTAATCAAGTCAAGCTCGGCTTATTGCCAGCCCTAATAGCATGAATGAATTTTGTTTTTCATGATTACCTCAAGAAATTTGTCACCATCTCTTTTGATAATTTCTTCATCTACAATCCATCCTTAGAGGCACATGTGAAACATCTAAGACTAATTTTCCAAATTTTTAGAAATCATAATATATTTCTTAAGAAGTGCAACTGTTGTTTTGTTGTAGATCGAGTAGAATATCTGAGGCACTTCATTTCCAAGTATGGGGTTTCTACAGATCTAGCTGAGTTATAACTTGTATCAAAATGGTCTCAACCCACAAACCTAAAGCAGTTGAGAAGTTTTTTAGGGTTTTAGGGTTAACACGCTATTACAAGAAGTTTGTAAAGAATTATCACCAAATAGTTGAACCTTTAATGGACATTGCTCAAGAAAGACAACTTCCATTGGACATCAGAGTCACTTTCAACTTTCAATAAGCTCAATTTATCACTCACTTCAGCTATAGTACTTCAATTACCATATTTTTCTTAACCATTTGTAGTTGAGAAAATGGACAATGGGCCTCAGTTAAAGTTATTGAAAGTTTGAAATGGAAAAAAAAAATGAAAAGTTTAGTAAGATTTGGATCCCCTATACGAGAAATCATTGCAAACTCTTAAAGTATCCCATAGGATTATACTCACTCTATTTATATTTTGACATTTTAGCCTTAAATAAATAATGATGAGATTCCCTACTCTAATTCTAAAGTAATATTATATATCAATTTAATAACTTTTATAATAATTAATTTTTTACAATTTTTTTTTTAAAATATTTGCTTACACAATTAAAGTTGATGTATCTAAAAGATTATTAATTAAAAATTTCATGAATATATATATATATGGGGTTTGCTAGAGCTGTCAAAATTGGTTGACCGAAAAACTTGTCAAAAAATGCAGGTTGGGTTAGAAAAATTTAAGTTTGAACTTAATTTGGCCCAACATGCCAACCCGATCTAACCCGGCCCAAAATTAGGTTGGCCCATTGGCTCCAAATTTTAATTATTTTTTAATCTAATAATATACACCTAAAAGGAAATTACTATTTTTTTGCTTGAAAACTTAAAACCCAATTGACAATTGGACTAATTATCTAATATATTTATTATTGGCCCAAAATTAAGTAACCCAAATTTCTTATTTTTTACTAATTTAATTTTTTTAAAGATTCAATTCATTATTTTTTTTAAAAAAATAAAAGAATTGTCGGGATGGTTGGGTTGGGTTGGGCTAGCAAAATGCTAGTAAGAAACTTACTTGGTCCAACTTAATGATAAACACAATTTTCATATATTAGTTAACCCTCATATTAGTCTCTTAGACCTCTTATATGCTTAATTGATTAGTTTTAACAATGTTTTATAAGTTTGGGTTTAAATTATACTTAATTGTATTTTTTAGCATTATTGAGAATTTTATATTGTTTCTGTATTTTTGGCATAACTTGAATTCTAGACATCTAAAAATTATGATTTTTATCTTGTAGGAAAGTTGAGAGAGAGTTCTACAACTTAGATGCAGAGTTTGAAGGCTGAATCAGATGTCTAGTAGGTCATATTGGGCTACGAAATCAGAATAGAGATGTTGTTAGAACCTGGACAATGTGCAAAGATTGAGTCATAATTTGGGTTGTAGGCATCATCTACAGCTGAAAATAGTGTCATATGAAAGTTGAGACATAGATCTTCAATTCTTATGAAGATCACTTATCAAAATAATGACGTTTTGATGGTGTTTTAATCGTTTGAAGTTGGATGACGAGTTCAGAGAGCTGTTAAGAATGTTTTGGGCATAACTCTCACATCTTAAGCCCAAATTATGCGAATTAGGTGTCAAATTAAAGCTAAGAAGAAGATAATTAACCCTAAACTGAGGACAAAGTTGGATTTTAATTTATAGATAGTTATTTAAACAGCAACAGCAACCACAAAACTCAATCTTAATTTTCTCATAGCCGCTCTTGCTTGCACTTCCTCTCTTCATCTTTCTTCTTCTCATTTCTCTCTAGTTTTCTTTCTTTTCTATTTTCCCCTTCCATCCATGAAGGGCTAAACCCTTTTTAAATCAATCATTGGGATTAACAATCTTGATGTTTAATTCTGAGATTTTGTTTTGATTGTTTTACATTAAATTGCTAATCAAGTTTCTTTTTTACATGTTGATCAAGTTTATCTTTTACTTATTGATCAACTTTATCTTTTACTTGTTAATCAAGTTCCTCTTTGATTTTGTTAAATCTGAACTAAATTGCTTAATTTGATTTGGATTTTGATGTGATAATTGTATAATTATCACATGTTTAATGAGGATTACAGAGACTAAACAATGCATTAAAGGCTTCTTGGATGTTGTTTGTTAAGTTTGGTTAAATTCTAGGTTTTAGATTAATTTAGGATTAGATGGGTGCTTAATTCGTTTAACCTTGATTAATTAAATTTGGATGGTTATCTAGTAGAGAATTCATGGATCATCTTAAGGCTTCTTGATGTGATCTAAGACCAAAAATCTGATTAGCAATTGAATGGATTCGTAGTGATTAATGATGGATTAAATTCAAGATTAGTTAATTTCTTTGGATTTGTTGTTTACCTAATTTTGTTTACAATTTTTAATTACTTTCTATTAATTTTGCAACCTTTTTTTTCATGTTAGCCTCTTAATTTGATTGCTTGATTAGAGTGATTTAAGGGCTCGACTTGGTTATGCCTTATACTATAAGTATTTTGGTGAATTAGTTTATAAATTAATTTAATTTGATAGTCTCAACAGTTATTAAATCTTGGTGCTACTGTCAGGGATCAATCTAAGTTTAATTAATCATATTAGGAGTATAATTAGTTACTAACCCTTCACTAACCCTTATTTTCCTTGTTTCAGGTAGTTTTCAATTCAATTTAGGTCTCCAAGTGAAATTTTTGTACAGATAAACAATTTCATATTGGGTTGGAAATTGGTTAGTTAAAGTAAAACAATGTGTTCTACAATGCTCACTAGTGAGGTTCACCCTATTTTGGCCAAATTCCATCGTTTAAACCATTTTTTTATTTTTTTGAAGATTTTTTATTACATTTTTTGGTATCATTTTTTAGTAGTTTTCACCCTGTGGTGGTCCCATAATTTTTAAAATTTTGTGGGTATGGTAAGTAGTGTTATTTTCCAGAATTTTAGTGTTGTGTAGCTCATTTTGCATACTTTATGTTTATGCACTTTTGCATGTTTTATGACCAGGTCTTCTAGTAATCATTTGTTTGACATTCACCTTGATATTGAGAGGACCTTGCATACACTTAATAGAGCTCGTAGGCATAGTGAAAGGATAAATTCTGAAATTGAAATTGAACCTGAGAATATAAGTAACACTAATATCCTGATTTAAATGTTGATTTTGAATTGAAATCTGGATTGGTACACTTATTGCCAAAGATTTTAGACTTGCAGGTGAGGATCCCCATAAGCACTTGAGAGAGTTCCATGTAATGTGCTCTGCCATGAAACCATAAGGCATTCCTGAAGAACACATCAAATTGAGAGTCTTTCCTTTCTTAATAGATGGAGCAGTCAAGGATTGGCTGTATTAATTGCAGCCAGTTGCCATAATAGGTTGGAATGATATGAAGAGATTGTTCCTAGAAAAGTTTTTCCCTACTTCCAGAGTTGCTACCATTAGGAAGGATATATGTGGCATAAGACAAATATCAGGAGAAACTCTGTCTGAGTATTGTGAGAGATTCAAGAAGTTGTGTGTAAGTTGTCCTTATTATCAGATTAGTGACCAGTTGCTAATCTAGTATTTCTATAAGAGAATTTTACTTATGGATAGAAGCATGGTAGATGTTGCCTCTAGAAGAGCTATAATGGACACAACAATTTAGCATACGAGTCATTACCTCAACCAGAGGAGTCAATGAAATAAGGGTTTCTGATGCTGATCAACAAAGAATTGAGAACAGATTGGAGGAGTAGAATACCTTGGTTAGGCAACTAGCATTGGGACAAAAACAAATTCAGTTTCCAATAAAACTTTGTGGAATCTGCTCCTTTCTATATCACTTAATAGACTAGTGTCTTGCACTCCAATAAAGTAGTGAAGCAGTGACTGGAATCTTTCCTGACTGACCATACCAGCAATAGTCATAGTATGACCCTTATTTTAACACATATAACTTTGGATGGAGATATCATCCTAATCTGCGGTATGGCAACAATTTTGGCCAACTTCAGCAACAGTAGCAGCAGACCAGATATAACACAGTAGGCCCGATCAAGCATCAATTTCAATAACTAGTGAAACAATCCATGCAACAAAGTAGTAATTCAGAACCTAGCTTAGCAAACTTGGTGAAGCAATTAGCAACCAATAACATTCAATTTTAACAGAGAACCAAGACCACAATTTAGAACTTGGAGACTCAAAATGGTCAACTTGCAACTTCCATCAATGAGTTGAAGACTCAAGGTTCTGGTCAATTGCCCTCCCAATGAATTGACTAATGCTAAGCAAATTATGTTTAAGTCCTTCAACAAGTAAAACATTTTCAATAGAAGATGAAGGGATTTTACCAATTTTGCTAACTCTAAGGATCTTCCATTTATTGTTGTCACCATAGGTTACATATCCATGCTTCTTGGAGACAAGGAAGGAAAACTTAGAGTCATCTCCGGTCATGTGCATTAAAACAACCACTATCAAGATACTAATTTGAGCTTTTGGTCTTCAAGTACACCTCCATATCACTTTCTTCTTATTCTTCTCCTCTAGTCATAAGATATAGATGAGCTTCCTCATTATCCGAACTATCCGTGGAATCTATGTCATTGTCATCCCATGCTATGTAAGCTATCTTTCATTTCTTTTCCTTAGAAGGTCTTTTTTCAAACTTCTCCATCTTCTTTTGATAAATGGGATACTTTATCTTTATGTATCCCGATTTTTCATATTTGTAGCATGTTGGTGTGGACGAGGTTCCTTTATAATAGGTTTTCTTTGGAGCAAAATGTGGTCTTCTTTGGATTCCCTTCTTCTTAAGGAATCTTCCAAATCTTCTTACAATGATACTAATATTCTCCTCATTTAGCTCAAGGTTTTCTATGTCATCTCCATCATCTTCATCATCATCATCAATTATGGATGAAGTGGCTTTGAGGGCAATCTCATTTTTCTTCTTATCATGTTCCTCATTTTGATTGAGCCTATTTAGCTCTGACTCATGTTCTTGGAGCTTTCCAAAGAGAGTGACTAGTGTCATTGTTGATAGATTTCTTGATTCTGCAATAGCCATCACTTTGGGTTACAAATTCTTACTCAAACACCTCAAAACTTTGTTAATAAGGTATTCATTAGGAAAATTTTTTTCTAATGAAGTAAGATGATTTATAATATGTGTGAACCTCTTTTACATTTTTTGAATGTTTACTCGTTACTTAACCTGTATCCTCATAGGTTACTTGTAACACTAAAAAAAATAGGTAAATTACGATAATTTTAATATGACAGTTATCAAAAACTGTCGTAATATATAGTATATTACGTCAGTTACGCACTTGCTATAATTTACAAGTAAAAAACGACAATTATATGTGAAGAACAGTAGTTTCAACTGTCATTATTTTATTTTAAATTTAATTAAAATATTTCAATAAATCTTAAATTTTCACGTTTTCATCTTCCCTCACAAACTTAACCCAAAATCCCTCTCCCTCTCACCATCTCTCTCTCTCGCCCTCTCGCTGCAGTGCAGCTTTCTCCTCTGTCGTCTATTTAATCCTTCCAACGACCACCATAGCCGGAGCTACCTCCGCTTACTGAGATCGCTTCTCGCTCTCCAACACCCAACTGCTTTTTCCTTGTCTCCTTGTTCAAGGTATTCATTTCACTTTATCACTTTCACCATCTTCAAAATCTAATGACACAACTTGTCTTTGGGTTTGGGGTTTCCAATTTGCAGCTCGATCAGTTTTCAATTTCTATCCTTCCAACCAAAGACTACAATTTCCAATTTCCCTCTCAAATTACCCCATCTCCTCCAAATCCAACAATCTCAGTCCAGCACCTCATTCTATCTGTCTCTCTGCGTGCAATGGTGAACAGCAAGATGGCTGCGATGGTTTGAAGAGCATTCTGGGTGCGGCTATCACTCAAGGAGTTGTCGAGGCATGAGCCAGAATATTCGGCCATCAGATGAACCCCACGGGTCAGAAATCAGCACACAAGATTCTCCGCAAGAAGCTGATCGGTGAGAAAGTCGCCCAATGGTACCCATACGACATCAAGAAAGATGACCCCCTTGTCATGGCTCGTCAAGAACAAGAGTACTCTCTCGCTCTCTCTCTCTCAATCTCACTCTTCTTCTTTTTGCCCCCTTCGTACAACCCGTCTTCACACACATACAGGGAATGCCCACTACGTGTTTGTTCTTATGTCTCTATGATAGTATTCATTTTTTTTCAGAGTTTCCTGTGATTGTCAGTGTGTGAAAGTTTGTGCGGTTTCCTTATTTTCATTAATGAATGGAATGGTATCATTAAGTTCGATTTTTTTTATCTGGGATGGGTTTGATAATTGAGTGCTTCATTTAATATAGAAAATTTGTGTAATCTGAACCCTATTGAAAACCAAGGTTGCTTTTTCAATTGATGTGTTTTGCTCTGATGATTCGATTTGATACTTTTATTGTTACTAACAAATGCACTTTGCATTGCTATTGTGGTGGATATGAATATGTTTGCTTTGAGGACGCATTTTCGAGGTAATTACTAATTACTTGAGAAAACTGTTTATGAAATAATATTCCATTGAAGCTTGTTATCTAACATCTCATTTGGTTATATAAATCTCATTAGGTTCTTAAGCAATATCACTCTCTTGAAGGAAGAGGAAAAACCAGTCTTAGAGGAATATGTGCAAGGAAATTGTTAGAAGCCCAGAGCTCTGTGGAAAACTTACATTCCCTGTGTCCCTGAAGCAGGTTAGCTTCATTTTGTTGTGTAGCATATTGTCTCATTTTTTTAATTAACTAATCTATTACTTTTATGTGGAGATAACAATGATAGTTGATATGGTTGGTTGAAGCAACACCCTGATTTTTTGCTCCTTTCACTTTTCAGCCTGGGCCACGAGATGGAATCATTCAATGTTTTATCAAAAGAGATAAATCTAATTTAACATACTACCTATTCCTTTGTCTCAGCCCTGGTAAACTTTCTTTTTATACATGCAGTTATCCCTTAGGTTTATACTGTTTTTATGTTCAGATGCTTCTGGTATGACTATGTAGAATTGTTCTGATGTAATGTGTCAAACAGTTCAGGTTGTTGAAGTTACAGATTTTGACCAGAAGGGGTATATATGGTGGGAATGGAGTGTGATTAGAGCATTTGATTAGTGCAATTTGGCACCAAGCAACAAAAGCCATTAGCAATAAACTTTTTGGTTTGGTTTTTGCTTTCACTGTATAAATGTAGAAATTGTCTCTATATATAAGTTATTAAATTAAATCAATATGTAAATATTAATTAATTTAATCTACATAATTGAATAAACAAGATTTACATAAATATTTTGACTTTCATCGACCTTCACCTGACTTTAGCACACCAGACACCACCACCTCCCTCCCACTCCTTCTTTTTCATTTGGTTAACTTTTGTATTTTAATTTTTTTCTTAGTTTTGTCATTTGTTTTCTGTCTAAAGAATTAATATTTTTCTTTGATTGATTATTACAACTATTATTATGGTAAGACTAATCCTGCTATGAAATTGATTATTTATGAAACCTTTTCAACAAATACATACTCTAAAGTTTAAACTATGATTTATGTTAGAATATTTAAAAGATATATTAAAAATATTCTAGATGAGTTGGTTTTTGGCTACTTCCCTTCCCTTCACGGGGTTAGATTTCTTCTTCTTCAAACTTGAAAGTTATGTGGATTGTTCTGCTAATGCTTTGAATCTAAGGTTTTTGTTTTTTCCAATTTGCACAGAAGTTATTGTTAAACTAATTTGTTTGATAGACATGTGTTGAAAAAGTTCTTCGAAGAGAACAATATTTTGAAAAGCGAAAGGAGTACTTTATATAGTTGTTTATGTTAGAATATTTAAAATATATCTTAGAATTAAATTAAGTTTGATTTTATGTTATTTTAAAAATTTAATTTTTATATAATTAGATATATTATTTTAATTATATTTAATAATTTTTATATTTATAGATAACACTTTCCTTGTGTTTCTTGTTTGATAGTTGACAAGTGACAACGATATACTATTGAAATGTATGTTCTTTCATGAATTATTCAGTTTTTCCCTGTTCCAAAACTTAGGCCATTGTCATTTTCTTGTGTTCATGTTACTGCTTCTAACCAATTTTTTTTTAAATAATTTCTGTATAATCCAGAGTACAAATTTTTTTATATGATGTTCTAATATATGAAGATTTATAAGATAATGGTAATTTTAGATAATTATAATTGCAGAGCCTTGTAAGTCTCCATGTTGCTATGTTGCACAGTGGCAGAGCACTGTTTTTGTGGAGATTTTTCTATTTATGTTTACTCACATGTGGTATACATTTTGAGTACATCCAAAAACTTCAATCCTAGTTTCTTGATCTATAGAAATCATGAACCTGACTGGGAAAAAATTTACAGGTCAGGATCTTTAACTGGTGGTACTATCGCCAAGGATGCCGTTGAAAATGATGTAATTGCAGAGGAATGGCTCAAGACACATGGACCTGGGGACCGTACACTTACACAAGGATTGAAGGTAAGTGTACAATGTTTTAGTGTTTAGTGTTCTCATAGATCTTCAACAAGTTGCAGATGCTTTACATGTAATATTGAAAGCAATAGTGTTCTCATTTTTTCCAACATCTTTCTCTTCATTAGAAGGTCATTAATTATTATTATTTTTTTCCACCTTAATTTTTCTTTTCTCAATTTTTGCATTTTATATGCATAATACAGTTTAAAAGATGATCTCCCCAATCATGGTGGATTTTTAGTGAAACATCACCATTGACAATCCATATAGAATGAATAAGACATTGCGATGAAGTGGATCTCATAAACAAACACAATTTATCAAGGGCCGAACTATTGAAGGTAAAAAAACTACCTTCTTTACATTCAATAAATACCTAAGACAGATTCCAAATTTCATCACAAAAACAAAATGAAGAGTGTATAGAAAACAGGCGCAAAAGTAATAAGTCATAGTCATAAACAAAGATGCACATCTTGAGTTTTAAATCTAACAAAGATAGAAGGTACCAAGATTATGAATACAACATTGCTGAGTTATAAGAAGAGATGAAACCTATGTAATATACATAAGTGACAATGAATACAACAGATGTTATCTGCAAGAGTTTGAATGAGTCATACCCCACAAGATGGTGAGTCCTTTTTTTTTTTCTATTTTATGCTAAGTTTAAATCAGTCTTTGTTTTGCTTCTAAACGCCCCCCACAAGATAAGGTTTCCTCAATGAAGTTCTTGGACTCGGGTCCCTTATTGCATTGAACAACTTTTGGACAATGGGAGATTACTACTACAAATTGTTCCCTATAAGAACCTCATGACTTCAATAGTTCCTAGTGAACCAAAAATGATTTTTTAAAATTCTAGCAGTCTTCACTGACTGTGTGAAATTGGAAAATAAAAATAAAACTCTTATCCTTCTAAGTTCCAAATTGCAATATACTTGGCTGCAACTGCAATATATTATTTTTGTGCAGAAATTTTTTTGTGGTATAATATATAGGAAGTATATTTAAGACATCCAGCATTACCTCTTCCTTTGAGAAAGAATTACATTTCTCTCTGTACAAGGCCTATATTATATGATATTATTATGTTGTTAACATTGCTTCTTCTTGCTTTCTTGCAGGCATTATCTTTAGCAAAGCAAGCTTTGTTGGTTGAAAACTTTTCTTAGCCAGTTTCTGGTGCCTCTCAAGTTGGACCTGAATCTTTGGAGGTAAGAAAACTTCCCTTTACACTCACTAATAATATTTCTGTTGATTACATTTGTAAACACCTTTTGATAATTTCTGTGATTTTTGCTAGTTCGGTTGTTCGGGAGAATTAAGGTGTGATCTTAGTTGCAGCAACTTGAGCTATCCCCAATGATCTTACTGTGCATTGTTGCTTTTTGGATGTTATACTTGAATCAGATAATGCAGAAGTGGTGCGGGCCTTATCTAAAATAGAGTATCAAAATAATTATTTTGGTATTTTAATCCAAAATTATATCTCTCTATCTTGTCAGTTCAAATCTTTTGGTATTTCTCATGTCAAAAGAGATGGAATTCGTGTAGTTCATGACATGGAATATTTTTTTTTGTTGGTTTTATGTAAATTACAGCAGTTCTAACCGCCGTAATTTACATTTTTTTGTTAGTGAATTATGTAAATTATGGCAGTTCTAACTGTCGTAATTTACATTTTTTTTGTTGGTGTTATGTAAATTACGGCAGTCATAAACCGCCATTTTATGCACCACGAAACCGTCGTTTTATACATGGTAAATTGTGGCGGTTGTCATGGCGGTTAATGGAAAACCGCTGTATTATACCGAACGGCGAAGTTAATTATGTCAGTTTTGGAAACCGCCGTTGATGCGAAAAATGGCAGTCAAAACTGTCGTAATATGCAAAAAAAATTGTCGTAATTTACCTATTTTTTTGTAATGTAAAGTATCTCACATTTCTTAGGAAGTTTTACAATTTGACACCCTAAAGAATTCATCATACCATAAGAATGTGGTAATGATGTTCTTGGCTCTTAAATTGTATTGGATCTTTTTGTTATCTTCATTGGTTCATTCCCTTCTTGATGTATTGGTTCTTACACCATTAACAATATGTGTGGGAACAAAGTGACCATTTTTCACTGCATTCCACACATCTAGATTAATAACTTCAATAAAAATCTTTATTTTTTTCCAATATGCATAACCATCCCCATTGAAAAAAGGTGATCTATTTATAGAAGAACTTTCTGAAGAAAAATCATTTGAAGAAGCCATCACTTCTCTTGAAGCTGCTAAGCTCTTTACACAAGAGTCTAGCTTTGATACCACTTGTTACCAAGTGTCTTCAATACTCAAGAGGGAGGTGAATTGAGTTTATAAAATATTTTCACAATTCTCTTGCAAAACACTTGAATATCAATTTTTGTTGAAGCTATTGATTGATTGAGGTGAATAGATAGAGAAGATTGAATACTTTCACTCACAAAAGAATAAGCCAAGACATATAGTATTCAAGCAAACACATAAAATCAAAACACAAATATAAAGAAGTTTGAGTTTAAAAGATCAAACACAAGATTTATCCTAGTTCAGCCACTCCTTGTGACCTGCGTCTAGTCCTCAAGTAATCATCCAATTTTTTTATTATAACTTCAAGTTTGAATAGATGCTAGCTACCTTTACAAACTAGAGTATTCAAAACACCTTGGGATGTCTCACCCTTTGTGCTTGAGCCTCAACAACAAGGGATACCTTACCCTTAAAATTCTTTGAGAGATGCCTCACCTTCTTTACAGAATAATCAAAATATAGATGAAAGGAAACTCTCACAAGAGTGGATAATACAATTTGAAATTCAATGGGTATAAGGTTGATCACACTTTAAGCTCAAAGCAGAGATTTTATGAAAATGACTGTAATAACTCGTATTAATGCTCAACAAGATTTTTCATATTGATTTCTAACATGTCTTTAATGTCCAAAGACTTGTATTTATAGCTCAATGTATTTAAGAGTCGTTGGGGGTTGGTAGGAGCATTAAATGCCATCAAGTAGTCATTTATTTCTATTTTTGGTATTCGTGTTTATTCGAATAACATATATGTTATTCGAATAGAACTTTAAATAGCACACTGGCAATTTGGTTTTGTAACTCGTTATTCGAATAAACATATGGTTATTCGAATAAAGCCTTTTAAAACAGTTTCTAAGAAACATTGTTATTCGAATAACAAATATGTTATTTGAATAAACATTTTAAAACAGAAGACGCATAAGTTTGGTTTAAACCTTTATTTGAATAGTACCTTGTGTTATTCGAATAAAGCTTCATAAAAAGAGAAACTTGACATTCTAACTTTGGTTATTCGAATAAGGAATCCTTTATTCGAATAAACATGTTTGAAAAACATTTTAAACAACTTTTAAACCTTGTCAATTGTTTCCAAATGTTCCAATAAGCTTTTGAGCACTTAAAAGCTATTTCTTAAGAAATCAAAAACTATTTTGAAGTCTTGAAACCATGTGTGTTATTTGGATTCTTTGAAAAATAAGTTTAGAGCTTAAGTGTGAACCTATTTTTACCTTTACACAAAGATTTAAGTCCTAAAATTATTCTTTAAGGTCTTGCACTTGATACACTATAACAATTTTAGCTTATGACAATAAAATTTCTGGCAAGGCTTAAAAAATGTTGCCTAAAGTTGTATAGGTAATATTTTTTGTAAATTGCTTTTAATTATAACTTTAGGCCACATTTTTTAGGCAACATTTAAGAAACGTTGTGATAATAAGTATAAACAACACATTATGATCGTTCTCTAAATTTAAACATGTTCAA
Organism: Ormosia emarginata; assembly: GCA_029884605.1. Lineage (NCBI taxonomy): Eukaryota > Viridiplantae > Streptophyta > Magnoliopsida > Fabales > Fabaceae > Ormosia > Ormosia emarginata. Next base: position 13,389,389 of record JAQQTP010000077.1, on the reverse strand, counting down.
ATAACACTATTTTAGACAAAGCTTAAAAAGCGTTGCCTAAAATCTAATAGGCAACGCTTTTAGAATGTGCTCTTTAATTATAAGTTTAGGCAATCAATGACAAGATTTCATAAACCTTGCCTAAGTCATCAACTTTACTGGAAAAAAAAAATCCAACACATTTATCTGAATAAACTTAACGAACCCGCCAATTTCTCCTAAGTCCTCAGTTTTACATTGGATGAACCCTAAGCCCCAATTTCTTTGCCCAATTACGAAGAAGACAAAGAACAAGCTTCAACAAAGATGGTGAAGAATGAGCTTTGCCCAATTTCTCGGTAATCAATCACTCTCTCTCAGAACACATTTTAATTAGTGAGCCGACACCCCAGGTGAATCCCGCTTCTGCTCTGCCACCGCAAACTGCAAACCTCCACCTTTGTCGTTCACCTGCGCCGTTTCTTCCTCCCCAGCACACATCATAGCGAACTACCTTAGGCCAGATGCACCTTATTTCCATTCTCTGAGGTTTCCATTCTCTGCTTTGTGAAGAGATTGCAGCGATTATCAATGGCAAAGACCTTCAATCTCTAAGGTTCCGCTGTGAGTTTTTCCTCTTATTTCCTTGTCTTCTATTTTCGATTTTTTCTCTTAATTCTCTTTCAGTTTTGCTTCCTAATCAATTTTTGTGTGATTTCATCTCGTTCAAGCTTTTTTCTCAAATACCTCAAATTTCTAATTCTGTTGGTGCAACTGCATATGGTTTTGATTTGAAGCTCATCTCATTTCTGATTCTTATCTTGAATCATTTATTGTGCTATTAAATTTGTATAAGATGACGATCTTTGAAGATTCTTGTTTTTAATTTGGTATAGGATGCACTATCTCTTGGCTGCTGCAATTTTGCTTTTGGAGCAGAATAGTTGATGTTTGTGAAGAGTAGAAGGAAAATTGAAAGAACATTTCAGGTACCTTTCAGTCTTTATTTGATAATAATCTATATAATCAGGTATATTGGTTGATGTTTATGAATTTGATAATATGCTTGGCGTTCTATTTGTACACTAATTTTTTGTGCTTGGTTAATGTGTAGACAATCTGTTTGACAAAAGGAATGAATCATCCCTTGTTATTTGTGATCCATACTGGTTAAGAGTTATATATTATTTCAGTTCATATGAGCCGCTGCAAATCGATAACCCGAGTTCCGATATATTATTTCATAGTTCATTGAAAGAGTGAATGCCTTTGATTTCTATTTTATTAATATTTTAGTTGTTATCTTGAAAAAGGTCTAACATTATTTTTCTTTAAATAAATCAAGGCTAGAATAGATAAGAAACATGAAATTCTTGAGATTGGATGCGGATGGGGAAGTTTAGCCTTTGAAGTTGATAAACAAATTGGTTGCAAATACACTGGTATCACTTTGTCTAAGGAGCAACTAAAACTTGCAAAAATTAATAAGAGTTAAATATGTTGGGCTTTAGGTATGAACAAGCTAATTTTTTTATGATTTCATGAATTTGTTAATATAAAATCTGATAAATTCCTTGTAAGCTTAATATAAAGCCAAATGAAATGCATTCATCTTAGAAATTAAACCTCCATCTTTGTTCTCTTTGTTACTATGTCCTTGTAATATGCCATTTCTTCTCATTCTGCAAAAGAGATTCATTGCATCCAATGTACCTGTGAACTTAAAATATATTGAGTGAATTCGTGCTAAATGTTATTAATTCATGATTCCATGACCATATCAAATTTCTTTTGTGTGACTATCGCCAATTGCCTAAGGCAAACAAATATGATAGGATTATATCTTGGTGAGCTATTTTTTATTTTAATCTTGCAGAATCATGTATAATAATAATATTTCCAACATATTGCATAACCTTTATAAGCATATTTCAGTGAAATGATAGAAAGTGTTGGCCATGAATATATGGAAAAGTTCTTTGGTTGTTGTGAATCAGTATTGGTAGATGATGGACTTGTTGTTCTCCAGGCATTTGATAGAATATTAAACTTTTATTTTACCTTTATTCTACCAGTATAATTTTTATGTATTGTTTAGATTATAAAACTTTCAAGAGGGTATGCTAGTATGTAAATAAAATAGTCACTACAAGTACATTCTTTTTTGTATTTAAATTGCTGCTAACTATTGAGGATGGTTATCTTCTTCTATAGTTCATATCAATCCCAGATGAGCATTATGATGAGTACAGACACAGTTCTGATTTTACAAAGGAATATATTTTTCCAGGAGGTTGCCTACCCTCTCTAAGTAGGATAACATCAGCCATGGTAGCCACATCTAGACTCTGGTAAAAGTTACATTTTACTACTAAGTTCTACCAATGAGCATTCCCTTCATTCTTCTCTCTTACTCTAATGAATATTCTTAAATGCAGCGTGGAGCACATTGAAAACATAGGAATTCATTATTACCAAACACTAAGATTGTGGAGAAAGAACTTCATAGAAAGGCAGAGGTATGTTATTAATTTGGTTGAAACTTAAAACTTACTTTTCTATAATAAATTTAAGTTATCAGTTACACTAATTATTGAAATTTTATTTTTTGTGCCGTCAGGGAAATTTTGGCTCTCAGGGAAATTTTGGGTCTCAGATTTAATGAAAAATTCATCAGGACAAGGGAATACTATTTTGATTACTGTGGTGCAGGTTTTAAGTCACACACACTTGGGAATTATCAGGTATATTATACAGTTACTATTACAATTTGGGATAATTTGATGCCCTATATTCACTAGGCATGACATAGCATAATCATATGGTTTCATTGTTGTATTTTCTGTTAATGAATTTATTCAATCGTAGATCACATAATAGATGCAAGATATCTGCTGAAGCTCATTGTCCCTAACTATAACCCCTCTAGCAACTATGTTTTCCTAAGATACTGTAACCTTTTTAGGGTTCTGCAGCCCGGAAACAAGTATCTCTGTCATCACTAATATATTCAAAACTTACACTTATACTTTAAGCTTAATAACCTCTTTTTTTAAATCATTATAATTAAAGTTTGTAACAATTGGACTTATTAATATTAATTTGTTGCAGACTATGAAGCTCATAATGGAATAGGCTATCTTAGTTATTGGGATAAGCTACCATGTGGAATATATAATGTGTATGTGGATGCTTCAAATTCAAATGGATATATGGCTAGTGAAGTTAAGGTATATGAATATACAAATTCAATGTTAAATGAACTTATCAAGTGGGAGAGAACTTCCATTGAATCTAACTTTGAAGACCTGCAAATATCCTGACATAAGTTTTCTAGGAGGCAACATGATATGCATTTAGTTTCCTTAGAGGCAGTTCCATGTGAAATAGGTGACTACCATATACTAGTTTCAGAGTGCTCCATTTAGTTATTCAATACTTTAATTGCTATTCTCATACATTCTAGTGCCTTTTGCATTATTTGGGAATTTTATTGTAGCTTTTAAATTTTATTCTATTGTGACAAATCTTTGTCTTGATTAAGCAGGCTCAACTCAACCTGAAATTCCAATGTCAGCTCATATTTTACTAGTTGCAAGGCCAATGCAAGTTCTTGAGCAGATTGTGCAGACAAATACTCACCTTCGGTGATATTTACTTTAAAGTTGAATATGTATATATAACAATTATATTACTCATGACAGTTGTATTTTTTTTTCAAATCTATGGTTATGTATATTTTTCCTTGTGTATGTTAGTAAGGAGTGATGTAGATTGATGAGATAGTCATGTGTAAGAAAATTCGTTTTCAAATAAATTGTGATGAATAAATTATGCTCATTTGAATGTAAAAGCATTGCTTATAGTCTTTTGGCAACACTTTTTGAAAGTTGTATTTTCATGGACTTTAAGCAATGCTTTGAAAATGTTTCCTGTTAATATAGCTTTTGGCAATGCTTTTTTAAAAGTTGCCTAAAGCTATAAATATAAGCAACATTTGTTAAACATTGCCTAAAGCTATAAATATAGGTAACATTCATTAAACGTTGCCTAAAGCTCACAAACAAGCAACCCTATAAAAGTGTGAGAATAGGCAATACTCTATTGAAAAAATGTTGCCTTAGGTTTTAGGCAACGCTAGCTTAGGCAACGGCCTGGCAACAGTCGAAAAGCGTTGCCTCGGAGTTTAGGCAACTATTTTGGTTCTATGGCAACATTTTTTAGCCCTTGCCAAAGGGCGAAAATGTTGTAGTTAATTGTCATCAACTTCATGTTTGTTATCATCAAAACAATTATTCAATACCCACTAACCAATTACAGGGGGATGAAGGGATGGTAGCCATTTCTGAGTGATTAGACTGTGATGGGGCCTAGTTTGGTTATTCTAGGTGGTAGGGTTGCTGACAAGTGATGGGTTATGATGAGGTAGTTTTAGGTGCTTGTGTTTGATTGGTGAGTGATTCTGGCCATGGGATTTAGTCCCTTGGTTCTGTTGGGTTAGTGATTTTGGGGTTTGGTTACAATTGATGTGTTGGTGGTTTTTGGGTTCATAATGGTTCTTGGCTACTCTATTTTTTTTTTTAGAATCTTCTATGTTTTGTTGTGTGTTATTGATGGTTGGGACAATCAGTTGGATTTATAGGGGGTAAGGGAACAAGTGTGGTAGAAAGAACTGTCACAAGCATTGTAACTGGATTGGTGGTGGATAGAGCTATCAAAATGGCCAAGCTCAATGGGTTGACCTGAATAGACCAACAAAAAAAGTGCGAGTTGAGTTAGAAAAATTCAAGCTCAAACTTAATTTAGTTTGATATGGCTCGACCCATTGGCCTAAATTTTAATTATTTTTTTAATCTAATGAGGTACACCTAAAAGGATACTACCATTTTCTTGCTTAAAAACTAAAACTCAATTGACAGTTGGAGTAGTTATCTAATTTATTTTTCATTGGCCCCAAACTAAGCAAGTCAAATTTCCTATTTTTCACTGATTTAATGTTTTTAAAAATTAAATTCATTATTTTAAAAAATAAAAACAAAAGAATTTTCGGGTTGGTGGGATGGCCTGTCCAACTCGCAGCCTATAACTGTTAGGCTGGGGTAGCAAAATGTAAGTCTAAAACATACTTGGCCCGACCTGAAGTGGCCCAACTTAATCAGGATGGGCCGACCCATTTTGATAGCTCTAGTAATGGATTTGCAGGGGAAACTTTGACAAGATTGGTGGAAGGAATGTTGCAATTGGTTGCTCCAGCAATGTTGGTGGCTAGTCGACAATTAGAGGTCTTTGGGTGGTAACTCTCAGATGGATTTTTTGTTTGAAAGAAAAAAAAAACCTTAAGAGCTTGTAGCTAGTGGGAATATCAAAAGTTGAATGACTTTGAAAATAATAAAAAAGTGAAACCCTTACTGTAAAATTGGAAACTTGTGATAATGGGTAAATTGTAACGTCTATGATAAAATTACCCTATATATATTTAGGGGTGTAAACGAGTCAAGTTAAGTTAAGCACTTGAAGTTCAAGTTTGGTTTGTAAAAGAAAAAGACTATTCAAATTAGTTTATTTATTTAAACGAGCCAAATTCAAAGCTTGATTTTGGCTTATTTAAAAAAAAATATGAAGCTTGGGCTTGACTCATTTAGCTCGTTTTTAGCTTGATTATATTTTTTCTTTTATCAAATCTCTCTTTAAAATATTTTTTATTAATTTAGTATTTGGTAAACATCTTTTGCTAGAAGTTAGAGTAAAAAACTAAAAATAGAAATAAAAACTTTTTTTATTCATAATCCATTACAAAAAAAATTCATAACATTCCTATGGAAGCTTTTAATTAGTAATATCAACAATAAATTATTATTATATATACTTTTCTTATCTAAAGTTACATTTTTTATTTAATTTTTTTATCTATACAAAATGAATAAGTAATATATATACATATATACACTCACACATACACTAGTTATTCACAAGCTTTTAATATCAAGCTTATAAAATTTGAGTTTGACTCATTTATATAATCAAGTCTAACTTTAAGCTTAAGTTTGTTTGTTTAATTAAATAAACAAACTTGATTGATCACTTATTGAGTCAAGTTCGAATAGTTCACGAATTGCTCAACTCATTTACATTCTTATATGTATTAAAGTTAGGGTTATTTTTTATGAATAAATGTTAGGGTTATTTGTTGGGATAAGAATGAGGTGCCTATGCAACATTAGGAGTTTGAGCCTGTAAAGAAGTGTTTATGGGGAGGGGCAGCCTCAATATTTCAAGTAAAGGTACGAGGAAACATCATAAGACAAAAAGGGCTTTATAAATTTATCATTAGATATAATTTTTAGAATCTTAAAAGCTAAGTTGTATGATCTATAATCACATTATAAATCTTTGCCGAGGTTGGTGGTTTGTCATGCCTAGCTTTGTAATGGGAAAAGTCGCCCCTCATCCTAAACTTTATCTGTACCAAAAAAAAAAGGTTAAAGTTGTGTCCCTCATGTTTAGTTTTGGACAATGCTCTTTAAAAGTGAACTTATTTATAAAATGAGCAAGTAATGATATATTTACACTTAAATCATTTAGTAAATTAAAACCATGATGTACTTTAATTAAATCAAGGGTGAATATATCTTTATTTACTTACTTTACATATAAAGTCTCTTTAGAAAAGTCTTTTCATTTTGTACAAGGGTATGTGGTGCCTTTATAGGGTAAGGACAATGAGAATTAAGGGCCTTGGTGAGTCATGGAAAACAACGCAAAAGTTAAGCACTATTAAGTGTATAATTTGCAAACAATTAGGGTATGATAAATGTAACTCTCAAAGGAACATAATAAAGAAAAAAATTATAAGGACCTTATACCAAATGTCCTTAGTAAGAGTGTCAAAATGAGCGCTGAATTAGTCGATGAGTCGTCTGAATAACCTGAAAAAAATATGCGGGTTAAGTTAAGAAAATTGAAATTTGAATGTATTTTGGCCCGACTAGATTGGCCCAACATGAGCTACCTCACAGTGGGTCAGGCCAACTCACTGACTCGGTATTTAATTATTTAATTAATGATTTTTATGATATATAAATGATTTTATCCTTACTTTTTTAATATAAATTAATATTTATGTCACAAAAATAATTTTAGTTTATGTTTGTTGGTATTTAAAGTATGCAAAATAAAAATATAGTGATAAAGGATAAGGATAAAATTTTTAAGTGTTAAAAATATAAGATGAATCTTTTTTTTAAAAAAATATAATTCAAATCAATGGATTGGCTCAGCCTAGTTTGCAGCCCGCATAAGACTAGACTGGAATAACAAATTGCTAACTGGTAACAACTTTAGCCCGGCCTGACCCAGCCTAAAAACTGACTTTGCCTGCATGAGTCGGCTCGTTTTAACATCTCTAGACGCAAAACATCAATACACACTTCTCAAATGTTATAGGTATTAATTTTAATTTTTTTTAGATTCTTACAATAAAGATAATTGGTGGAAAGTCGATGCTAATAAATATTGGTCAAGAATGGTCTCTTGTTTCATCAAGTAGTAACATTTCGTGCTTCTGTTCGAACTATTTATATAGGATAAAATGCAGCTTGAAGCCAATTTAGCAAGCATATATGAGCCAAGCAAGACATGTGAAAACCAGAAAGGAATTTACTTATAAAGATTAACTGTCCGTAAGGAAAACTATGGGGGCAGTTGCTCCCCTCTTTTATATTCTTGTTTCACTTGCTTTGAAAATTTAAATTTGTTATTTTATAGTTAATGAGTGATGGAGAATTCGATTGTTTTTGAGATCGAGCTCTGTAGCACCCCAAATTCTAATGGGATAGAGGAATAATGAAAACAAAATTTGTTGGTTAAGTTGGAATAGTCTATGCAAGCATGGGACGAATGTTAGCATAGTGTTAGAGATGTTATTAAGCCATTCATCCTTCGCCTATCTAGCAACTTAAGCTTATAAGAGAATTAATTCTTGACACAATATCTACAGAGATTGTGGGAACTACTAAAAAAGACAAGACATATACTGCCATTCTTTGCTTTTATTGGTTGTTGGTTATAAAAAGCACCAAATGTCAAAGTGTTACAAACAAGGTTGTTGCAGTTTCTAAATTGGTTTAACATGCAATATAAGATTAGTGTGGTTAGACTACCATGCTTTGATAGTATGTTTAATTGCTTATTGACTATTGAATGAACCAGTAATCTCTATTTTTTGGTCTTATCTAATAATTTTCATTGAATGCGACTTTTTTTTTTCTTGTGTAACATTATTCTTACCAATGTTTTTGGTTTACATTCATACCCCATGTTTGGATATGAAGAAATAAAATAAAAGAGGAGGCAAATTTTAAAATTTAAAGTAAAAATAGAAATTTGTGGACAAAGTGACAAAGTCTTTTGAGTTTCATTAATTCTATTTGTTATTAATATGTTTTACAATATTTCTCATTGGTTATATATTTGCTATGAAGTATGGATACGTCGTTTGTGAGATATGTCTGCGTGTCGAACATGTGTCTGACACAGACATACAGGAACCCGCTTACGACATGCTTGTCATGTATGTCTGAATGTGTCTAATTTTTTAAAAAAAAATTTCTAGCTTGGACATAGCTCAGACACGCTTGGATATGACGTGAGCTTGGCTTGGACATGGTCCATTAATATTTAAAAAATTCCATGTAATTCAGTAACCCACAAGCCCAATCACATGGAGTTATCATTACCCAGACACCCACCCTTAGGAAAAAACATATTCATCAATGGCAATACGATGTATATTTTGCCGTTCACGGCTTACATGAAATAAAATAAAGTTAATCTTTAGATATTCCCTCTAGTTAATTTTTTTGGATGCACATGTACGTGTACATGGTTTAGGAAATTTTTTAGCAACTAACAAATATTGGTACATATGACATATATTAAGATATTGAAAATCTTCAAGTTTATAGAAATGATATTAATGAATTAAGAATCTTTTTTTTTCTTAAATTTTGCAATTATATATATACATAATCTAAAAGTTCTTTAATTTAATTTGATATTAATATATATATATATATTATATATATACATAATCTAAAAGTTCTTTAATTTAATTATAAATTATATATATTATATATATATATATCGTATCCATGTCCAATAATTTTTTGAATTTGATGTATCTTATTATTTATTCGTGTTCGCATCCCATATTTATATTTGTGTCTTTGTCTGTGCTTCATTGTATATTTGTAAGAAAATACTATTTAATATGTTACAAACATATATATGTATTTTATAAATAAAAAAAACTTATGACGTATCAAAATTAAAGGCAATAATTTTGGGTTTACCAATTCTTGCATATAATAAATGAGATAAATGGTTTTGTAGAGAATTCATAAGATTTCAATAGTTTAGGCTCAACATGTTTGGCCCACACCCACACAATCATATTGGTTTTATGATAGGTGAATTTGACCTAGGTGGGTATTTACCAGCCTTTAATTTGAACCAGTTGTTCATTGGTTGGATATTTGATTATTTTTGGATTAAAGCCTTCCCACCCTCTGTTTCTTATATGCGTGCTTTAATTTCAACACATTATAGTTGGTTTATATAATAATCTTTATTCAAATGTTTATTTCAATTGATGTCATTTATGTAACCAAGTCTTAGTACATATCATGTCTATGCTACACTTCCACGAATGGTACAATGCATGTGTTTCGAAAATTGGAAGAATATTGTAGACCTAAAAATTTGTGCTTATGCTTATGCTTGTCCCATCTGTATTATAGTTTATATTATCTTTTTATTGAGTCTTTAACTTACTTTGACTTCCCTATGTTTTCTAGATAATAATGTTGTAGTGGGTCCATTTTCCTTAGTTTGTTAGCAAAAGTTGTCTCTCCCATGGTGAGCACAAAACATTATTTGTGCGAACTTATTTGCATTGTTATTCATGTTGTTATATTCTATCTTGCTTACTCTGGCCATGTATTAAAAATTCTATATGTGCTCTATTTAGTACTGCTAGGATCAAGCTTCGATCTTTTTGAGGATTTGTTTGTTCGTTTGATAAATTGTTCTTCTGCTGCATATTCTTCAGGTGCTTGCTATTTGATAAAATTGTTTGGATGTTTTGGATAAATAAGTATTTTGAAATATTATGGGATATCCTATATTTTGGGAGAAATTTGCTAAATTTTTAGTAGCTTTAGTTTTTTTATCTATTTGAATTTTTTGGAATTTTAGACTTTGACATATTTCTCAAGTGTAGGTCGTGATATATAAAGGTACACACAATGAAGGAGGAAAGAGAAAATCTAATATCAATTAGTAATATGATGCATACAAATTTTCTATTTTTTTAAATTGAAAACTACATAAAATCCAACTTAAAGATTATAAAATGCGAAAAACATTGTAGAAAAATCTAAAACTGAAATGATTATGATTTCATGTTTTTTTAATCATAATAAACTCAAAATACTTTCATTGTAGGAAAATATAATTTAGATATCAAATGTTGGAAACCTCTTTCTATAGTAGTATATGGTTTTAATAAATTTTATAGTAAAATCTTTTTCAAAAAAATTCTTACATTAACATAGTTATTAGTGAGATACGCCCACAATAGTGTGACTCAAGTGATAAATAAGCTAAAACCTCAATGAGACAAACTTTACCTGCAACATAAATAGTTCAAATCCAGCTAAAAAACACTTTGTGGGGGAGGGGTGGGATAACTTCATTACCTCAAGTGAGAATTGGTCATATATCCAAAGGATGTGGGGGCACCTCACAAGATTTTAGAACAAAAAAAAAGTTGTTAGGGAGATACATCATATGTAACTAAAAACCACCTCCAAGGATGTTGAGCTATATATAGCATTGTTGTTAAAATTTGACCATAAAGTAAATTGGCGAAACTCCCGATTCATGTTAACTGATTCAACCATTTAAATTGGTTATTCAAATCGGATGACAACATACAAATAGTCTGCATGCAATAATATGAAATATACAAATTATTTATGAAATATGAAAATATAGTTTCTTTTAATTAATGAGCAATTATTTCAACGATTAAACTAGTTGGCTGAAATGGGTTTTTACTGGTTTTTGTCAATTTTAATTTGTGCAAAGTGATTTGATCGTGAGTGTGAAACATAACCATTTAAGTATCTAGTTCACGGTTAGACTGGTTGGAGCGTCGCGTCTAATCCGGTTCTGACAACATTAATATATACTTGTAATCCTAATCCTACTTTACTATATGATGTTACCTATTTAAAAAAGGTAAACTGTGAGAGATTTTTAAATTAATAATCCTTAATTATTCAATTGGTTAATTTAGTTAAAGAATAATTACTCTATTAATAAAAAATACTCATTAAGTACTCTTTAAATGTCATTGATTAATTAACTAATTGTGTGATAATTTTTTTAAATTATAAATTTTTTATCCTAAACCAAAAATTGTAATTTAATACCATTAATCTGATTAATTAACTAATTGTGTGATAAATTATTTTTAAATTATAAAATTTTATCCTAAACCAAAAATTGTAATTTAATACCATTAATCTTTTTCTATTATTATTGAAGTTCATATATTGATATCGTACTTTTTCATATTTGCATTTAAAGGGAATGAATTTAGATTAACATTGAAAGAAGAAGAGGCACATATATGCTAAAGCAAAAACTTATATTAATTAACTATATAATGACATATCTATTCTTTAATTTATAAACTAAATAAAGGTAAAATAGTATTTTAAAAAATAAAGTAACGATTTTTTTATATTCTTTTCTTTTACAGGATTTTTTTCTATATTCATGGAGAATAAAATAAAAATAATTTCATTTGAAAAAATACAATTTTTATTTTGGTAATGAGAAATATATAATTTATATACAAAATGTGGTAAACCACTTTCTATAGTGATATAGATTTAATAAATTTTACAAAATAATATTTTTTTTTTTGTAAATATTCTTACATATGATCGGTTAGACTAGTCAGACCGTCAAGTCTGATTCATTTCTAACTACGCTGATATATATTATAATCATAGTCTACTTTACCATATAATATTACATATTTAAAATGGTAAAGTATATAATGTGAGAAAATTTAAAATTAATAATCAATAATTATTCAATTGGTTAATTAATTCAATAAATAATTACTCTATTAATAAAGAAATACTCGTTAAGTACTATTTCAATGTCATTGATTAATTAATTAATTGTGTGATTAATTATTCCAAAATTATAAATATTTTTATCCTAAATAAAAATAATAATTTAATATCATTAATATTTTTATTTTATTATTGAAGTTCATATATTGATATCATACTTTTTCATATTTGCATTTACAAGGAAATAAATTTAGATTATCATTGAAAGTAGCAGAGGACCACATTCTAAAGGTGGAAAGAGAAAATCTTATATTAATTAACTATATAATGACATATCCATTTTTAATTTATAAATTAAATAAAGGTAAAAAAAGTATTTTAAAAATAATGTGATGATTTTTCTATATTCTTTTATTTTATGGGATTTTTTTCTATATTCATTGAGAATAAAATAAAAATAATTTCATTTGAAAAAATATAATTTTTTTGGTAATGAAATTTTTTTTGAGAAAATATAATTCTTTTGGTAATGAAAAAAATAAAATTTATATACCAAATGTGGTCAACCACTTTCTATAGTGATATAGGTTTAATAAATTTTAAAAAGAATAATTTCTTGTAAATATTCTTACATATGATCGGTTAGATTAGTCGGTTCGTCAAGTTTGATGCATTTCTAATTACACTGATATATACTAGTAATCATAAGCCTATACCATATAATATTACCTATTTAAAAAGGTAAACTATATAATGTGGGGAATTTTTAAATTAATAATCTTTAATTATTCAATTGGTTAATTAATTCAATAAATATTTACTCTATTATTAAAAAAATACTCATTAAGTACTCTTTAAATGTCATTGATTATTTAACTAATTGTCTGATTAATTTTTCCTAAATTATATTTTTTTATCCTAAATCAAAATTGTAATTTAATATCATTAATCTATCATTAATCTAAAGGTGCATATGCTAAGGGTGGAAAGAGAAAATCTTAAATTAATTTTCTATATAATGACAAATCTATTTTTTAATTCATAAACTAAATAAAGGTGAAAACGTATTTTAAAAAGTAAAGTGATGATTTTTTCTATGTTCATTGATAATAAAATAAAAATAATTTCATTTGAAAAATATATAATTTATATTCCAAATGTGGAAAACCACTTTCTATAGTGATATTAATATAATAAATTTTACAAAAGAGTAATTTCTTGTAAATTTTCTTGCATATGATTTTTAGTCATTAGTGAGATACAATGTATATTACTTAATTACATACCACCTCTACCAACTCTATGGACATTGAGTTATATATACAAGATGCTTACCCTAAGCTTAGATCATAATTTACACAGACAACATGAGTACAACCTCTGTTGTTGAACAAACATCAAAGCTATATGACAAAGAAGAAGAGGAAGAAGAAGACGAAGAAGAAGAAGAAGAAGAAGAAGAAGAAGAAGAAGAAGAAGAAGAAGGAGAGGATGGTGATGACATAGATAAGAAGATTATTGAGTATCCAGAATCAAATCAATGAAGTACCAAATTCATATAGGTAAAAGTCACTTGCTCACTCACCCAATGTAAATATTTATTAGGGTTTAGCTTAGGATATTGTTCTTCAACATCATTTAAATCCTTAGGTTTGTTAAATTGATGAGAAGAATTCCACGAATGATTTCATAGTTATGACTCAATAAGTATTTTTAATCCTTACCTCTAAAATTGCAAAGGCTTCCTCAAGGTTATGTGTTGCAACTTTAGTAAATATTGTATTGTAGCTTTCCAATCTCCAGTCATTTTCATTTTTGAAGAACTTTCTATGGGCTCCCTATCATCTTTTTGATTTCGATAATCTATGGTCCCTATATTAAAAAGGTGGTGAAATCAAGCGAGCTTCCAATGTGACAGAAAGTGTTAAGAATCTCTATGAAATGCAGTTCACAAGGGATGTTTTATAAAATTCAAAAAGAAAATACTTGAAAGAAGCCCTAGACTTATGTTTTTTACGGTTGTGTTTTGGGCCATGTTGCAAAGGCAAAAGAGGTTCATATTCTTTCTTTCTAAGTGATTTTAGTGATAAACAAGAAAAATATGCAATATTATGCTTTGAAAAGATTGCTATTTGTTTTTTTTTTTTTCATGTCAAATAAAAATACCGATCATGTGATTTGTGAAGATCTATGAAAATGTGGATAGGTTATTACTTGAAGATAGAAGTGAGCTAATTGAAACCTATTCTCCGAGAAATATTTGCCAAGTGAATGGAATATGCCCGAAGGAAGTTAAGAAGGAAAACCTAAGGGCAGATATGGTAAACACAGTATATATACAAGACAAGAGAATGTGAAGGCTAGCAAAAGGAAGTCACTTCACTACTTCTATCCATTTGATGGAAACCATAATGGACATGAATAATCTGTGTCCACCTTAATCTTCCTTTTGGACTTGAAGTTTCACAATCCGCAAAGAAGCTATCTTGGTAGTGTTCAAAATTTCAAGTTCAATAGTAGAATTGCGAGTGTGGATCATTTAATGCTTTCAAGCTCAAGGAGGATCTAGCTTACATAAGACTATTTTACAAAAAGATTATGAAACTTCTCATATTTAGACATCCTTGACCTCAAATCATGTGCTGATTTTATGCACCCAAAAATGTTATTTCTCAATCTACTAGTAATAACATGAACATAATTTTACTCCAATTTGGTGCACTTTACAAGCAAATAATGAGTAGGGATATTGACAAGAGCTACATGAAATCATACAATATCATTCCAATCTCCATGTCATTTTCATTTTGATGAGAACTTTCTATGGGCTCCCTAGCATCATCTTTTGAAGCTTTCGATAATCTATGGTCCCTATATTAAAAAGGATTAGTTTCAATTATCAATTTAATGAGCATTGCTAAGCATTTACACTTCTCTCACGTTTATATTTACTATTCACTAGGTGAATGTGCTAATTAATGCTAACCACATATGTTGATGCTCAAAGGCTTAGCGTGTATTGATATTAGATAAGTAAAATGTATATTAGTGTTAGAAATAGAAGCTGTCTACATAAAACCTAAATTGGGTTGAGCAATCGCAAACAAACTATATAGCTTATGCATATTTTATATTATGGTATAAACTACGACAAGGATTGGTATTTGCTAGGTTTTAAACTATGGTGTAATACTTGAATTAGGTTTGCTATGATAAGGATAAATGCGTTTAACATGAATAAAATAGATGAAAAATTCAATTATGGTGACTCCTAAACAGAAACATTATTATGAAAAGATTATTGATATCCTAGTAAATCTCACAATTTTTGTAATTAAATTTTCAAAATGATAATTTTTTTCTTTTTTGAATCATTTTCAAAGTTGTTGTTACTTTATGTTATCCTAAAATATACTAATTTTATACAATTAGAAGAATAATGAAATAGAGATTATTCAGCAAGCACTTGCAATATATTCATCTTAGGTTTTGTTAGCTAAGGGCTCCATAAAATGGTAATGGACATTCTCTAATTAGGCCTCAAAACTTCTTTCCAAAAGCTCTTCTCATTCTCATAAAAGAACTTAGGCAGTAGTTGGCACCACTTAAGCAACATTGTTAGCTTGGCTCGCTTGTGTTTGGAGAGATGGTCATGATGTTGAAAGAAGGCCTGTGGTAGGTGGAATACTAACCAACACAAAGCTAAAAGCAAATGGACCGTACTTGAAGTAGCCAAACCCTAGCATAGGAGGACTTGTTTATTACATCTTTGCTAAAATAATGACGTACGATGCATATTGGGAGGAGTGCATATATTGTTACAAATAATAACATTACAAATTAACCTATTTTCAATAATAAAATAAATAAGAACATAGCCATTTCCATTATTATTATTTTTTTTCAGATTTTCTAGATGTGTGGGTTTGCTATATGCCAATTCATATGTCTAGTATTTATTTTGATTCATGTATCTTCTTTTTATTAAGGATCATGTAGCTAGTTTGAAGAGGTCACCTTTGGTACCTACGAATTCTCTCTTATATTTTGAGTTTAAAAAAAAAAAGGAAAATGAAGTGAGAGTAAGTACCATGTAAATGTTTCACACCTACAAGAATATGCAAATGAAGTGTTGATCATAAGTTCTAAATGTTTGACTACAATAAAATTTTATTTAAGGGCATAACATACTATATTATTAATTATAATTGAAAGTTGGTTCTCTCTTTCACTCCGACAACTTATTCACAGAAAATATTTGAAAACCAAAAAAAAAAAGTGGCCATTTATGTAGAATAATATTCCTAAAGCCACATAAATCTGTAATTCCTTAATTTTCGGTTAGTTTCCTTCTTACTAAATATAGCCTTTGGCTAGGAATTTATCTTGTAGGTAATCGAAACTAGTCATAAGAGGGCAGTTTTGAACTTTAAAAAAAAAAATCAACTTAAGTTATTTGTTATATAGCCACCCTGGATTTATTTTCTTTTATTTTTTTCCTCTTAATATGCATACTTTCAAGAGTAATATGAGATGCTACTTCTAGAGATAAAGAGTAAGACTTCACTCACATACTTGCTCTGTTAAATTTAAAAATTAATTGGCAGTTCATTGAATTCCTTAATCTAGTATGTAATATATCCTTTCAAATTCTATATACTATATATTAATTGACTTGTAATACCCTAGTTTCATATAGGCATTTTGGGTTACATGTAATTTTTTTTGTATCGTCTTAAGTCTTTAGGATTGACCATGTGAGTCACTTTATCTTAGTTATAAACTTTTTTTGAGTCAAACTACCTTGCTAAAACATATTTGGAGCCATTTGGGCACAATTAAATTATCACTATCTGCCAATTTGGGGTTTTGGAATTTTTCTATGTTTGGAACTTAGCACCTATATGGAGGACCATATAAAATATACATTTTCTTGAATCCAAAATTGATGATAATTGATCTTTAGATGCTAATGAGTTATAAAATGATTTTTAATAAATTTTTGACACTCTTTAACCTACTTGTTTTGAAGAGGAAGAGTTTTAAAAGTCCTATTTTGAACTAGAACCCATGTTTTGACTTTTGATTCTTATAAATTTTCATTTTTTGATATTTTTATCAATCCAAATGGGTGTTATTTCCTTATTTACATTTATGTTTTAAATTTAATAGAGAGTTAAAAAAATGTAAATAAGTAGTGTGTTGACTGAGCCTCATCTAATATATTTTCAGCCCTAACACCCATATGACCAGCTTCTTGAGTTCTTGTCCTCTTCTCCCATTCATTTCCCTCTTCCTTTAATTCTTCATCTATGCCTCACGTCCTAGCCCCAAAGCTTACGAGTTTCACACTCATTTCAACACATTTAGGCTACTGACTTCATCCCTTCCACTTGTTGGAGCTGGATAGGACGAAGTAAGGTGAGTCTCATCATAGTTCTTGTATTATGCATCAACCCACTTTTGTTATTCCATTCCAATGGCTCACATTGGTAATCATTGTGCTCAATCACCTCTTTAGAAGTTAGAATATGGTGGGTATTGCAGTTTTGATACATGGGCAAATTTTTGGGGGATTTAGTCTAGGGTTTGAATTGGAGGTTTTGGAATAAAAGTCAATTTGAGTTAATTCTTAGTTCCAAATATTGATTACTTCCTTGATTAAGACGCTTGTGGTCTTAGATTTGTCGGAGGATCATTCTGTTGGTTCTGTAGCACCCTAGCCTTTGGACTCAAGTAGTTTGGCCTCTTGAGTGAGTTGATGATATACTTCGTGACATGTTTTTAAGTTCTTAAATCCTCTTTATATGCTTATTTTCATGTTTATTTTCTTCCATTTAGCTCTATGACTTGTGTACTTTATTCTACAACTTGCATTTATTGAGATTTTTTTTAAGTAAGAGTTGATGATATTACAAGGAGTATTTGGAAAATCGTTTTAACCTCTTATAAAGAGTTTTGGAAAAGATTCAGACTTTTTCAATTGTTAGAGCCTAAGTAAATCTTGGGACAAACACCTTTGAAATTATTCCTTTGATATATGATATGAGTACCTTGAGCTATTGATGTAAATAGTGAATATGAGATCATTTAGTATGCTTAGAAATATGATATTGATGATAAATTTTATTTCTGACCTCTTGAATGAGACAATGAAACATGAATTTCATTTTGTACATATGCATATATATTTTTATGGGAGGAAACTGTGACAGAACACTATAGCTAGCGACAATTGGGGTTAGCCTTGGTGCATTATGTTTTGGAATGCCCTAGCTAGCAAGGGTAGTGCTAGCTCGACATGTTTGACTAACATAATTGGTTTTATTTCCCTAGCTAATAGAGATGGTGTTATCCCGTCGTGTTTGTACACATGCGATTTTGGAAAGGTCCCAAAGAAGTGGGCATCTGGTTGGTTCTGGATTAGAAACCTTCCGTCGTATTTCGGTCATAAGAGTATTTTGAATTGCAGTACGTTATATTAATCTATTTCTTTGTTATTATTTGAAGAATTATCCAATCTAAAGTTACACTATTTTGATTAGAATTGTTTTTATGTTTATATTTGGAGAGTTGTAAGAAGGATTTGATTGAAAAACTCATGCATGAGCTGGTCCTAATCTTGTTATAGATGTATTATCTCTCATTGGGTCTTGTGACTCACCTCATTATCTCTATATTTTTTCAGATTCCAATGCTAACAATGGTCCTATAGACTCCTTGATTTGATTGGAGTAGTGGTCTTGGTGAGCCCACAAACTTTGTTCGTGTAGGCAACTAGCTTTTGCTACCTGTCTTTTGTTTATTTTGGTACAATTAGATCATTGTATAAATTTTTAAATGTGTTCCATTATTCATAAGCAAGATCTAGCTTTTGTTATCTAACTATTGCCACCTCATTATCTCTATATTTATTCAAATTCCAATGCTGACAATGGTCCTGCAGGCTCCTTGATTTGATTGGAGTAGTGGTCTTGGTGAGCGTCCACACTTTGGTCGTGTAGGCAACTAGCTTTTGCTACCTGTCTTTCGTTTATTTTGGTGCAATTAGATCATTGTATAATTTTTTAGATATGCTCTATTATCCATAAGCAGGATCTAACTTTCATTATGTTGTTTATTTTGGGATTATGTATGGACATGTATTTACCTTTGTCGAGCATTGCGTGGATGTTGTTTGGGTCATGGCCCTTGGGTTTGGGTCGTAACATGACTCCTGCAATGATGGCTTTCTAGATAATAATTTAAAGCAAGTCCTCATATTATGAAGCATTAAAATTTAAAATCTTTCCCCATTAATCGAAACATGAGTTTATACAAATTTATGAGCATGAACTTAGATATAATTGAATAATCCTATGAGTATATGCTTATTAATTGATTCATTTATTTACCCAAATTCCTGTGCATGAATTAGGGCATATGATTCCCTAGCTCATGATGGACTAACTTTTCATATGTCCACCCATTAATAAAGACATAAATTTACGTGCATGAGTTTAGAAATAATTGACTAATGCTACGATCATGTTGAATGCTACAAAATGATTGAAGAGCTTACATGGAGAGAAAACCGAGCGCGTTGAAGACTAAAAGATAATGGAAGGTTGCAATTGCATGGACATTAATGAAAGAATATTAGATGTTGTTTGTGGTTGTATTATGGGGAAACTACAAGAAGGCATTATTTATTCGAAGGTGTTGAATATGTTAATTGACATTATTGTTGTCTTGAATCTCTTACTGCTCTTGCAGTAAGGAAGCCATTTGATCGAACTACATTATAAAAACTCATTTCCTATGACATCTTATGCTTACTAGTTATGTATAATAAATTTACTTACTTTATTGAGTGAAGTTGTCAACTTAAGTGGTAGCACACTTTGTTTCAAAGATCTAACTATAGTATTTATCTATATATATGATTTAATTCAGAATACAAATTCAATGAAAAATTATTATGGTAAAATCTTCACATTATTATGTGCTTTTAATGCAGTATTTACTAAGCAGTTATTCTGCAATTACCTACCATATTAAGTTCTTTTGTGATTGTTTTATCTTACTGCACAAAGAGAGAGTGTTTAAGGTTTAGATCCATACTTACGTGGTTTAGTCTAATATCTATAAGGGAGTGTTACTTAATTGTTAAGCAGGACAAAAGGAAAATTTTAATTTGAATTGTCATTGATGAGTAGTTATGACTATTAACAAGATCTGCAATCACTCTTATTTACACAGAATTTGTTGGGAGTGAATGTCTCCTAATCATATATTTGTCATTGGTGAGGTGGCACTAACTCAAGTTATGCTCTATAATGTACATGACCGAGATGCTCACATTGATCGAGTTTCCCCCAAGGACGTGGGAACCAAATCCTGGTCCAGAACAAGTTAGAATAGTCTATGCAAGCAGAAGACAAATGCTAGCATGGTGATAGGGATATTATTAAGCCATTCATCCTTCACCTATCTAACAACTTAAACTTATAAAAGAGTTAATTCTTGATATAGGATCTATAGAGATTGTGGGAGCTCCTAGCAAAGACATGACATGTACTACCATGCTTTGCTTTTATTGGTTTGGTTATAAAAAAACACCAAATTTCAAAGTGTTAGTAAACAAGGTTGTTGCAATTTGTAAATTGGTTTCACCTGCAATATAAGATTAGTGTGGTTAGACTACCATGTTTTGATTGTATGTTTAATTGTTTTTTGACTATTGAATGAATCATTGATCTCTATTTTTTAGTCTTATCTAATAATTTTTATTGAATGTGACTATATATTTTTTTCTTGTTGTCGCGACCGGGATCGCGGCAGAATAACGACTTAAATTACAAAATTTAAGGAGTTGCCAACAATTTTATTTTTATTAGGAAAAAATTGAAAAACCTAAAAAGAATGGTCTGCATTCAAAAACTCGAGTTCGGGAGTCTAATTATGCATAGGAAAGGGTGGAAACTAAACCCCACAGCACCCCTAATACATCCGCCCTAAGATGGTTACCTTAAATCAGTTGTGCAATTTTTATAACTTTTAAAAATATTTATTTTACCCATTTATTAAAAGATAAACTAAACAAAGAAATAAATTATGAAAATTTAATTTTGGCTTGACAGAATAAGGATTCTGCTCCTACGTATCTCCGGATGCAATGAGGAATTCAAAGCCACGTCGTTCTTTAGAAAATGATTGTGAGTTGGTTATTTTTAATTTTGAAAAGATTCATTTTTTTTATAAAAAAAATCATTTGATTCTTTATTTTTTTTTTGAATCATCAAATTGTCATAATTTAGATGATCATAACAATTATAAGATTAACAAGTTGTCACAACTCAGTTAATATCATTTTATTGATTTTTTGTTAAATATTCAAATCATCAAGTTGTCACAACTCAGATGATTAGAAATGTTACAGGATTAACAAGTTGTCACAACTTAGTTAATCCCATTTTTTATTTTTATTTTTAAATTCGGTTATTTTATTTTTTTATTCTCCATTTTTATCATTTTTTTATTACCCTTTTTGTATTTTTCCCTTTTTATATATATATTTCTAGATTTTTTTTTCTTTAAAGGTCCAATTGTAATTTAAAAAAAAAACCCCCCCTTTTTTTTTGGAGAGCTAATAACTCAAGCCACATAAAATGAGTTTGGCCCAAAATAATAAAAAGTCATAAGAGGGCAGTTTTGAACTTTAAAAAAAAAAAAAATAGCAAGAAAGAACCCAACTTCAAATTTCAAACAAAAAAACAAATAATAAAAACATACATTATAATAAAATACTCAATATTCACCAAAAACAACAAAAAAAAAAAATAGAGCATGTATTATATAAAAAAATCTAACTTTAGCAGGAAATGAGAATTGAAACAGGGAAACGAACTCAATCGGATTGCTTTGGACGGCGAGGTGCGGATATCCTTTCGCGAGATCTATTCTTCACGGTGTTGAACGGACCTTGAGTGCGTGATTACAAAGTGCGGTGGCATATAGGCATGCACCCGGGTTACATGTAATTTTTTTTGTGCGCGGTCGAACCGTGCTTTAGGGCCGACGTGTGGTTCGTTATCTTGGAGCTTATACTATTGCAGGCGGAACGATGGAGGCGCGTCGGACGTAGCATATCGGCTCGGGCTCGTCACGAGTCGCAGTTCTTTATCCGCACGAATGGCGAGACTCGGTAGTGCCGGTGCGGTGTCTGCACGAATGACGGTTGCTTACGACCGAGCAGCGAAGCGAGCTCCGGTTTGGCCTGGTTCAAACGGTGCATCCGCTTGAATCCGCTTGGGTTATAAGCGTCGCGTGCGGTGGTTAGTGAGCCGCGGGGTCACGGTACCGAAGTGGGTGAGGCCGGTCGGCTTTTCGGTGGTGGTTCTTGATGTGGTTGAAAGTAGAGATTGGGTTAATGAAGAAGATGAGTATGTGTGTTAAGGTTACTAGTGAAGGTTAGAGAGTCATGGTTGATGAAAGTTGGGCTTATGAAGAAGATGATGAATAGTGATTTGAGTGTGGTTTGGGTGGTGGCAATCAGGAAGGTGGTGGTTCTTGATGTGGTTGAAAGTGGAGATTGGGTTAGTGAAGATGAGAAATGGAAATATGGTGGAAGAAGATGAAGGTGAAGTGGGAAGCTTGGGTATTTTTGGTGGCCGCCTTCCCTCTTCTTCTTAGTAGGTTTCTTACGTGAGGGAAAAAATATGTAAATAAGTCGGTGTGTTTAGGCTGTTTTTTATGGAAGCTTTGAAGTTGTTATTGGGTGCGTGGGAAGAGAAAAAAAATGGAGAAAGAAAAAGTTGTGGCTGCCTCCTTCAACCTCCTCCGAAAATGCTCGTCCCCTCTCTTTTTGTAGCGAGAAAAATCTTCTGTTGGGAAATTGAATTTAGCTAGCAAAATAGGGTGGCTGGTGTTTTCTATCACGATTCTATTTTCATGTGTTGTCATTTTTTCTTAGTTTTCCTATGCCTGCAAATTTCCATTTTCGCTACTCTTGAGCCTTGGGCTGTTGCAATGTAGGCATGATGCCGTAACACGTCATATTTTTTTTTTAAATTTGTTATTTATTATTTGTTACCCTTTTTTTTTGAGTCCGGACAAAATTGAGTATTCACAGTTGCCCCTCTTTACTTATTTTTTACCAGAGACTATGAATAACCGTAGTTTTTATATTTTCGTCGTAAGAAACGAGTAAAGAAGTGAACGTAAATTTTGTCTGGCAATGCATGAGACAATGTGAATGGACAAGACAAAGATACTGATTGAAAACCAGTGAGCTCAAATGCAAGTTTACAAGTTGTCGTAGCATCGTTAATCCTATCAAGGTGAAGCTCAACGTAAAGCCAGAGACGTCACCGCATTGTCAATAAGCTATCGCAGCTCGATTGACGTTTATTGACTAAAAAAAAGTCTCTTTTTTTTTTCTTCTTTTGTTTCTTTTTTTATTTTTTTGTGAAAAATAATGTTAGGCGACCTCGTGACCTGGAATTGTAAAAGGCAATGGGCTTGACCCGGTATTTAAAAGACAGTGGGATTATGTGTCCCGAAATTTAAATGGCAGTGGGCTTCTGTGTCTCGAAACTTAAAATGCAGTGGGCTTCTGTGTCTCGAAATTCAAAATACAGTGGGCTTCTGTGTCCCGAAAATTAAAATGCAGTGGGCTTCTGTGTCCCGAAATTTAAATGATAGTGGGCTTTTGTGTCCCAAAATTTAAAATGCAGTAGGCTTCTGCGTCCCGAAATTTAAAATGCAATGGACTTCTGTGTCCCGAAATTTAAATGGCAGTGGGCTTCTGTGTCCCGAAATTTAAAATGCAGTGGGCTTCTGTGTCCCAAAAATGAAATGCAGTGGGCTTCTGTGTCCCAAAAATTAAAATGCAGTGGGCTTCTGTGTCCCGAAATTTAAATGACAGTGGGCTTCTGTGTCCCGAAATTTAAAATGCAGTAGGCTTTTGTGTCCCAAAATTTAAAATGCAATGGGCTTCTGTGTCCCGAAATTTAAATGGCAGTAGGCTTCTTGTCCCGAAATTTAAAATGCAGTGGGCTTCTGTATCCCAAAAATGAAATGTAGTGGGCTTCTGTGTCCCGAAATTCAAAATGCAGTGGGCTTCTGTGTCCCGAAATTTAAATGACAATATAAAATTTAAATGGCAGTGGGCTTCTGTGTCCCGAAATTTAAAATGCAGTGGGCTTCTGTGTCCTAAAAATGAAATGCAGTGGACTTCTGTGTCCCGAAAATGAAATGCAATGGGCTTCTGTGTCCCAAAAATGAAATGCAATGGGCCTCTGTGTCCCGAAATTTAAATGACAGTGGGCTTCTGTGTCCCGAAAATTAAAATGCAATGGGCCTTTGTGTCCCAAAATTTAAATGACAGTGGGCTTCTGTGTCCCGAAATTTAAAATGCAGTGGGCTTCTGTGTCCCAAAAATTAAATGACAGTGGGTTTCTGTGTCCCGAAAGATTTATTTTTTTCTTCTCCTTCTTTTTCTTTTTCTCCTTCTTTTTTTCTTTTTCTCCTTCTTCTTTCTTTTCTTCTCTTTCTTTTCTTCTCTTTTTTCTTAAGAAAGACCATTAGGTCATGGACCTAAATTTTGTATCAAGTCAAGGACTTGAGATTATTCTTTTTTTTTTCTTTTTTAGGGAGATCATTAGGCCATGAACCTAATTTTTGTGAAAGCCACCAAGCCAAGGACTTGGAAGATTTTTTTTATTTTTTAATTTAAAAAAATAAACTTTTGTCTGTTCTTTTATAGTGAAGCTTGACGTGAAAGCCAAAGACGTCACTTTCAAGGTTGTTGCAGCTTATTATCTCATGAAAAGATGTTGTACTATTCATTCCTACAACTCACAATCTAAAGATCCTGTCAATAGATTGAAAATATCATGTCAAGAACTTTCTCTTGCATTCTTGATGCTAATTGCTTCCTCGAAAAACTTTGATCCATCAAACCCGGGTGCAAGCTCTCGCAAACTAGGGCTTATCAACTTGTTTTAAATTTCTCGGGATCTTCGAACATGGAGACATTGAGTTTCTTTCCTTTCAAGTTTGATCACTTTCTTCTTCTTGGCTTTCTTCACAGTCTTCACTTCCATCCTTTTTCTGGGTATGTCCTTGGGATAAGATTTCTCCTTCAATTAGAACTTACAAGTTCTTTTCAATCTGAATTACTCATCAGAGAGTTACCATTAGATGGTCGAATCAATGTGTGGTACTTATGTTCACCGTACCTGAAGCATTACGTAACAGATAGACATGGATTCAAAGGTACAATAAAAAAAAACAACTTCCAGATTGACCTTGAGAGTTTGACTACAGAAATGGTATTTACAAAGGAAGAGCATATGGAAAAAGATACAAAAATGGTGTAGGATTTAAAAAAAGATGTTGCCCCAGTATGGATTGATTCAACCTTTATGAAAGTCAACCTACTGGGCATTATGGTCAAGGATTTACATCAAGCCAAATTGAATCAAAGAGAAATTTGCCCCAGTGTAAGTCAAATCAAACCGAATTGAAAAATTGCCCCAGTCTAGGTCAAATTGAACCGAAGAGAAACTTGCCCCGCTTTAAGATCAATTGAATAGAAGCGAGCCCCATTGACCATAAGATTTGCTTTAGTGTAGGTCAAATTGAACCAAGGAAAAAATGACCCAGATTTGGAATCTAATTGAACAGTATGAGTCCTATTGTAAGACCAAGATGAACCAAAAAATTGTCCTAGAGTAGTCTACACCGAGTTAGAGAAAAAATGCTCTAGTGTAGAGCCAACTCGAATAGGGTAGAAGCTTGGCCCCTGAGTAAGTCCCATTTTTTCTTTTTATTCTCTTTTTTTTAATAAAAGAAGCAATGAATTAGATACTTGGATGAATATAACATTTTGTCTCAAATTAAAACTTATGAGAACAAAAGCAATCATTCATTGATCAGAATAAACTTTTAAGGGTTGTAATGTGGCCAAGGTTAGTGGTTATGAAATGAAAGATATAAGGTTCCAACAAGTATTTAGAGGTTAAATAGGACCAAGGATCCTTATTCAAAGTTGAACTTTGTCAACTATTTTTTACACTTTTAAGCACACTTTTCTCTTATTGTTCTCTGTCTCTTCCCTTTTTCTTTTCACTTCAATCATTTACCTTTGTCATGACTCATTTCATTTCATTTTCTTTCTTCTTTCTTTCCTTTCTCGCTTTTCATTTTTTTTTTGTTTTTAATCATTTTTCACTTTTTGCCCCTTTTACCTTTTCTTCCCTTTTTTATTATGCTTAAAAGAAATACCGTGATAATCAACATTTGTTTTGTGTTATCCCCTAGTGTAGGGGTGGTTCTTGTTCAGGGTTTATCGAAAAAAACTTTTAGGCTCAAAAAGGGATAACGAGGGATAATGAAGTTATGAATTTTGTAAATGAGAGAGAAAGATGGCAAATCTTCATTTCAAATCTTGATTGTTCATTTTCAAAAATTTTAATTTGGAGACAAAAATATTGTGCACAACAAGTAAATACTCATTTGATCCATTTTATTTTTCCAATTGATTGATTCTTTTTTTTCTTTTTTCTTTTTTTTTTTCTTTTTTTTTTGACTTAGAAAAGGGCATCTATACACGTGGGCTTCATGACTACCAAAAGTTTTTTTTTTTTAGAATGAGAGTCCAATGGGATACGACCCAAAAGAAATCAAGTAAAGGAAATGATAAGAACATGAGTGCCAAGAATGTTGAAATCCATGCAAATCTATTATATTAATGCTTCAAGAGAGTTTACATAAGTTCAAGCATCACAAAAGTCTAAGATGACAATTAAATCAAAATAAACGCTTCAAAGCTCCAATTGTTCAGGGATTCCGAGTAGCTGGAGGACGCTTGGTATAGACAGGATGAGTTAGGACATATGAACGCGACGAGGGAACTTGGTATGAGTCCATAAATACTTCGGCTCTTCCTCCCTTGTCGGTTCCACCATCTTAGGGAAGCTACTTTCTATATTTTCAACAGGTAACTTACCTGATCTTGCAAGGTTCTCAATCCTTTCTCCTGCCAAAATTAAGTCAGAAAAATTCTCATAAGCAACCCCTGCCATCAACCCAATAAAAGGTGCTCCTAAGGTCCCCATGAAGTACGAGCTCATCTCTGACGAGATCAATAGTGGTTGAACCTGGGCTGCCAATATTCTCCACCTTTGGGCGTATTGCTTGAAAGTTTCACCATGCTTCTTTTACATTGCCCCTAGCTGCTCTCGGGTAGGCGCAGTGTCGATATTAAATCGATAATGCCCCAAGAATAGGTTGGTCAATTCATCCCGGAGGAAATCCTTGAATGGTCAAGTTGCATGTACCATTCCAAAGCTGAGATGGAGGCAAGCTTTCATGAAAGAAATTGATTAGGAATTTTTGATCTCGCGACCAAATGGTCATTTTGGTGATGTAAGCCTTCAGATGAAACTTTGGATTAGTGCTTCCATCGTACTTTGAGAAATCTGAAATTTCAAAGTCCTTAGGAATATTGACTTCGACCTCCGGGCACAGTTCATCAATTCCTACCGAATCATATAGGTTAGGGCCTTGAATGGCTTCAATTTGTGCTTGCATCTTTCCGATCAATTCATCTATTATTTTTTCTTTTTCTGAGTTACTATTCAGGAATATCTTCATTGGCTGCTCCTGAGCAGCTTTTGCATTATTATTATTCCCTTCAGGACTTTTTGTTCATGAACTCATCCCCTTCATTTGCATTTGTTCCAGTGCCGACATGGGCTCCATTTGTTGTTCTAAGGGCCTCGATTAACTGTCTCAGTAAATTCTCGACCCTTGATTGTCTTTCTGCCATTGCATCAATTCTCTCTCTTATTTCGTCCATCTCTCGACCCAAATTTCTATATGAGTTTGATATCGATCATTTGTTCCTTTTGCTTCGTCTTGTTGGATCGGGTTTGTGCGAATATTTATACTTGGGATGAGTAATAGTTCAAGTTTTATTTAAAAAAATCTTTTTTTAAAAAAAAGAAAATGAATATATACAAAGACGTGTGATTAAATTTGTTCTTTTTAAAAAAAAACTAACTTTTTTTATGCAAAAATGAAAGATGTGAGGAGAAGATAGATAAAGAATAAATACGCTTCCTTTGTGTCCTAACGAGATTGCCTTAAGCTTGAGGATTTATATCCTAAGGATCTACGAGTCTTTCTGATTCGTGAAGACTTTCATTGGGTGGTTCTGCTATTCTAAAGGCCTCTAGAGCTGAGTCCCATTTCAGAATATTGATCACAACAGTGAGTAAACCACTAGGTGCGGGACATTCATGAAAAAGTACATTCTATATGAGGTTTTCGCGATAACCAATCAGGATGTACATCCAAAATGACTACCACTACGCAACCTCTACCTAACTTAGGCTTCACTCAGACCCGGGTATAGGGCCCAACTCGAATGTGCATGAAAAACGTGTAAATACGGTGTGTGTATGGAGCATACAAATCTTTATATTCTAACAAAACAAATACATAACAAATTCCCAAGAATCCTCTATCCTAAGGTTTGCATAATAAACATAAAATCACATTTAAAATAATCAATAAACAAATTAAACAAAGAAAGAAAAACAAAATAAAACAAAAAGGTGTAAAACAAACATGTTAATTTACATTATTGTTGTCTTGAAAGGCTTGACTCTCAACATCCCAAGTGTTGCAGTAAGCGACCATATTTGATCGAACTATAACGACTTAAATTATAAAATTTAAGGATTTCCCACCACATTTTATTTTTGTTAGGAAAAAATTGGAAAACCTAAAAAGAATGGTTACATTCAAAAACTTTAGTTCGAGTGAAGTCTAATTATGCATAAAGGGTGGAGACTAAACCCACACTTTACATCCGCCCTAAAAGATCTAAAATCGAGTAGCAATTTTTATAACTTTTAAAAATATTTATTTTACCCATTTATTAAAAGATAAACTAAACAAAGAAATAAATTATGAAAATTTAATTTTGGTAAAAAGGATTACTTCACATTATCCCCTAGTGCTTTTAATGCAGTATTTACTAATGATTGTGAGTTGGTTATTTTTAATTTTGAAAAGATTCATTTTTTTATAAAAAAATCATTTGATTCTTTATTTTTTTAATCATCAAATGTCACAATTTAGATGATCATAACAATTATAAAATTAACAAGTTGTCACAACTCAGTTAATATCATTTTATTGATTTTTTTTTAAATATTCAAATCATCAAGTTGTCACAACTAGTTGATTAGAAGGTTACAGGATTAACAAGTTGAAAATTTAGTTAATCCCATTTTTATTTTTATTTTTAAATTCAGTTATTTTATTTTTTTATTCTCCATTTTTATCATTTTTTTATTACCCTTTTTGTATTTTTCCCTTTTTTTTATATATTTCTAGATTTTTTTTTCTTTTAAAGGTCCAATTGTAATTTAAAAAATACAAACCCCCTTTTTGTATTAGAGCTAATAACTTGCCACATCAAATGAGTTTGGCCCAAAATAATAAAAATAGCAGGTTTTCAAATTTCAAACAAAAAAAAAATAATAAAAACATACATTATAATAAAATACTCAATATTCAATGTAAATAAAAACAACAAAAAAAAAAAATAGAGCATGTATTATATAAAAAAATCTAACTTTAGACAAATGAGAATTTCAACTAACAAACTCAATCGGATTGCTTTGGACAGGTGCGGAACAGCTACTTTCTCTGTTGCTTCACGTGTTGAACGGACCTTTGAGGCGCTCATAGTGTGCTTCATACTTTCTCTGCATCTTTTGCGGTAACTCCTTCTTTTCGTCTGGAGCTTTACATTTTCATTCGCGTCGGACGTTCTTCGTCACGAGTCGCGATTTTCTGGCGAGACTCTACGGTTTACGAATGACTTCTCCAACAGAAGTGAATGTCTCCTGATCATATATCTGCCCTTGGTGAGGTGGCACAAACTCGGTGGTTGTGAGCCCGGGGTCACGTGCATGACCGAGGCCGGCTTCACATGGTTCTTGATGTGGTTGAAAGTAGAGATGGGTTAATGAAGAAGATGAGTATGTGTGTTAAGGTTACGGTAGTGAAGGTTAGAGAGTCATGGTTGATGAAAGTTAGGGGCTGATATGAAGAAGATGATGAATAGTGATTTGAGTGTGGTTTGGGTGGTGGCAGCAGGAAGGTGGTGGTTCTTGATGTGGTTGAAAGTGGAGATTGGGTTAGTGAAGATGAGAAATGGAAATATGGTGGAAGAAGATGAAGGTGAAGTTAAAGCTTGGGTTTTTTGGTGGTTCACCTATCCCAACTTAGTAGGTTTCTTACGTGAGGGAAAAAAAAGTCGGTTGTTTAGGCTGATTTAGGAAGCTATGAAGTTGTTATTGGGTGCTGGGAAGAGAAAAAATGGAGAAAGAAAAAGTTGTGGCTGCTACCTCCTCCGAAAATGCTTTTCCTTTTTAAGCATAAAAAATCTTCCAAATTTCAAAATTGAATTTAGCTAGCAAAATAGGTTGTTGCAATGGCTAAATGTTTTCTACCTGCAATATAAGATTAGTTTTCATGTGTTGTCATTTTTTCTTAGTTTTCTATGCCTACGCAAATTTCCATTTTCGCTACTCTTGAGCCTATTGAATGAGGCATGATGATAACACGTCATATTTTTTTTTTAAATTTGTTATTTATTACCTTTTTTTTTTGAATCCGGACAAAATTGAGTGTTTACACTTGGGTAACACTATTCTTACCAATTTTTGGTATACATTCATACCCCATGTTTGGATATAAAGAAATAAAATAAAAGAGGAAAAAAGTTTAAAAATTTAAAGTAAAAATAGAAATTTGTGGAGAAAACTTTGAATTTTTATTTTTAAAATTTCTTTCTTCCTTTTCTGCTCTCTTCATTCAAATAAGGGAAATTTATCTTCCTTTTTATTAATTTTAAATTTTTTTATTTCTTATATTTTAGTATAATAGTTGCAATAAGGTTTGAACCTAGCTATAACTTTATATAAACTTCCAAGCCGAGGAATACTAGCTCAATCCTAGTACTTTTTCTTATTTTTTTCTCTCATGATAGATAAAATAATTGATATTAAGATAATTATTTCAAATTTCAAATTTTTATTTAAGCCTTAGAAATTATAATTACTTTAAAATTTACTTGACCAACTTCAAAATTACTCTCGAGTAACTTTTTATAAAATTGATCATCAATTCTGAATATCTTAATCAAACAATAATAATTACCGTGAAAATTAATTTTAAACTGAGATTTTTATTAATAGAATTTTTTATTGATATAAGTCATATCCACTCCTATTTTATAAATGAGAGTGCTCATTTTTAAGAATAGTACATCTTTTCATTATACTCTCTTTTTCACTGAGAGTAAAATATTTTTTTATAGTAATCTTTTTCTTTATGCTACTTGTCCTTTATTTTACATTAATTTTTCTCTTATATTAATAAATTTATTTATTTTCTCTATTTACAATTACTTATCCTATTTCTTTTTCATATCAATTACAAATTAAATCTACTTAATCAATTTCTAAATTTACTCAATTAATTTTCTATTTCCAAATTTCTTAATCAATTTTTTTTTATTTCTCAAAATATCCCCTCACCTAATAAATGAAAATTTACACATCAAAACTTTTATTAAAATATAATTTAAAAATATTAAAATTTATAAAATAAAAAAGCGTACATTACATAAGCTACTTGTTAATACAAGTATCAAAGCCTCGTCAGATTTTGAATAAGATAATCCTCTTTTTTTAAACTTTTGCCTAAAAGAAACAACCTACACATCACCACTTAATAAAAAAACAAGCAGAGGAATAAACATGTATATCAATTTGGTTATCAAGACATTAATTTATTCATCGAATGATGACAATATTTTAACATCAAAATTGTGAAAAGTTTAGAGAATGTTTGGTTCATTTTTCTGTTTTAGTTTTTAATTCATATGTATTTACATTATAATATAATTACAAAAATAACATATTATTTTTATTTTATTTCTACTTTCAAGATTTGTGAAGAAATTAGTAAAAACAAAAATTAAACCAAACATCTCTTTCTGTACACTCGGGTCAAATTAATATCAATAAATGACAAAAAAAAATATCATTTTAAAATCAATTTGATATCATTAATATTTTAGAACCAATGTTTGAGAAATTTTTTGCGAGTCAAATTGGGAATTTTGTAGTTTCCTAAAAAAATTAAATTAAAGTTTTGGTCTTTATATTTTATACTCATTTTTAATTTATTTTTTATAATTTTTTTTTCAAATTAGTCTCTATACTGTTACCAAGTGACTTCAAGGCTTAAGAGGTGAGTGAATTGAATTTTTCAAAACTTTTCAAAAACAAGTTTCTTTTAATTTTGGTTGAAGATGTTTTCTTAAAAGTGAATGGATTTATGAGAATAAAAAGTTCTCACACAAGTTTAAAGGGAATGAATGAGTGGAGAAAGAAGCAACAAGTATGTAAAAGTAATAAATAAGCTTGAAAGTAAAGAGATAATGATTGAAAAGATTACAAACGAGATTTATACTGGTTCAGTCACCATTGTAATCTACATCCAGTCCCTAAGATCATTCACCTAGGAGTTTTAACTATTTTTCAAGTTTCACAAGGTGTTTGACAAACCTCTGCAATGATTGAGTTTTTCCTACACTTCAAGGATCATCCACCTCTTGTGTATAAGCCTCTTAGTTTCTCAAGAGATCCTCCATCCTCTCAAGTGTTTATAAATGGATTAAATGGAAATAAGCTATCTCAAAAAGCAGATAATATAAATTGAAGCTCTAGGTAGAAGAAATATCATACTTTTAAGCTCAAAACAAAGTATTAAAGATCAATGCGGGTAAAACTCGTATTAAATGCTCAACAAGATATTTCATAATGATTTTCTTACCACCTTTAATGTCCAATAACTTGTATTTATAGCTCAAGTCATTAAAGAGCCTTTGGGATTAGTTGGGAGCATTAAATGCAGCTTACTAGTTGTTAATTTCTTCATTTAGAAACTCAGATAATTGATTATGACATTTGCCTAATCTTTTATTTTCATGATAGCACAAGAAGGATGAGTTTCTACAACTTCCTAATCGATTAGCCATAAGGCCTAATTGTAAGATCTTCTTCTTAGCATGCTAAGCTAGTTTATGGCTACAAGGTAGCATAACACTTGCTTGACATGTATGCTTAATTTTGTGACAAATTGAGTCAATTTAGACACTTTGCTACAACACAAAATGTGAAAAATAGCTTAAAATGACTCAGAAAATGATATAAATTGCCTAGTTAAGTGAAATAAATAAAGAGAATTTATTTCTAGGTCACAAATAAGTGAAAGAGGATGTAAAATTTTTTTTAGAGCAAACTAATTTAATTTGATATTTTTAAGCACTAAGAGAATGTTTTAGTACCGGATTAACTAACATTAAATATGGAAACCTGAGAAAATGGTGAAACAATAATTTAAATGAATCTTAAGATTTATTCTAAAGTTGTTACAAGTTAAAAAACTTGATTTAATAAAATCTAAGTATTCTTAACAGATATAAAGTTTTCAATTGAATACTTAAGTTTTCACCTTATCTCTCCACCACCCCTTATGTATTCTGTTACCTTGACTTTTCTCTCATCTCACCAACTCACTTTCCACGACAAGCAATAGAAAACAAAAAGGGAGAAAAATGCAAAGAAGAGAAAGGAGACAAGGGGAATGGAAGAAGAGAAGGAAAATGTGTACCAGATTCAAGAACTTGAGGTAAGGGGATTTATGTTTATTTTCCTTCATTTTATACGCTTATAATCCCAATTCCTTGCATGGATTTACAAGGTAGAGTTTTGAGAAAAAAATGGGTATTATAGTTAATGAGTTGAATGGTGTGGAAATTTTTGTAAAACAAGGATTATAATAGTTAGTTAAAGTTATTTTCCTTGTTGTTGGACTCCTCTTGTTGTTGGTTAAGATTATGATGTGATTGACATTGATTAAAATAATGGTTTTGATGATAACAAACAAAAAATGAATGGAAATGCAAAGATTAAGTACTAAGGAACTTCAAGTTTAGCATATAGGTATTAGATCTTGTGTAAAGATATTTTAGGATTCACACTAAACTAATTCATTGGTTTTCTTATTCAACTTAAATGACTTTGCAAAATCATGATATATACCTGTGAAATTATGTTTAAGTTTGAGCAAAATGATTTTAGAAAATTTGAAAAAGTTTTGAGAACATTTGGTTGAAAATCTTTTTGGAAAACTTGCCTTCTTAAATAACCAATAACAGGTTATCACTATTTATCTAACTGGTTAGGTGCCAAAACAGAAGCGCGCCAATTTGT
The DNA here is from genome assembly GCA_029884605.1 of Ormosia emarginata. Lineage (NCBI taxonomy): Eukaryota > Viridiplantae > Streptophyta > Magnoliopsida > Fabales > Fabaceae > Ormosia > Ormosia emarginata. Next base: position 13,354,927 of record JAQQTP010000077.1, on the reverse strand, counting down.
TTTTAAAAGGCCTAACGAATTAGGCAAATCATGTAACTAGTTAGTGACCTTGTCAGGAGTGAATACTATGTTTTTCTAATGCTCCTAACCGATTAGGACAATTTCCTAATTGGTTAGTTGACAAGTTAGGAGCTTATTTCTAATGCTCCTAACCGGTTAAGACAATTTTTTAACTGGTTAGTTGACAAGTCAAGAGCTTATTTCTAATACTCATAATCGGTTAGGACAATTTTCTAACTGGCCGACTTTCTAGACCTTAACAACTCAAAAGCTTATTTCTGCTCGGTAGGCTATTTTCAACAATTCTGAAGTATAGTGGAAGGTTAAGACCCATATCTACAATATTTCATAACCAATTACAAAAAGTTGGACTCTTAAGTTTTGAAGGAGATATTGGGCTTGGAAACATGTAACTGGTTATCTAGAAAGAATTAAAGCTTGCTCAACGGATCTTTTAAGAGCATTTAATGCTCATATCTACCTCCAACGGCTCTCTTTTGGGTATAAAACTAAGTTGTTAGATATTTATGAAGGTTAGACTATTAATCTGAAAACATTCTTAAGCATTGAATTCACGTTTTCTCTATCCTTTCAATCATATTATGTTTTTGAGCTTTAGAATCCACTCATCCTTGATACATATAAGCTTCAATTTGTATTATCCATTATCTCTTTTGACATTTATCATCCATACTTTCTATAAACTATAAAAGGAGGCAATGAGACATCCCTCATTTATAAAGGGTGTTAGCTTAAAGTTTGCTTTCATCCTTGTATGAATTGTTTCTTCGTGTAGTCTTCTGAAGTATCTTAATTGAAGTTATGCTCCAACTCTGTAAATGTTATCAAGCTTTCTTTGAAGCTTGAAGAATTAGTGAAAATTTCTTGGGTGATTACTTGAGTGATGGACGTAGTAATAAGTTGATGTTAGATTAATTTTCTTGTGTTTGTTCTTCTAAACTTAACTCTTTAATATTGTATACTTGTTTTATTGAGTTTGCTTGAATACTATCTTGATTGGTTATAATATTTGATTCATTATGATAAGCCTTATATCTCATCTATCTATTCATCATTTATCACTCAATGTTGCTGGATAATTAAAATTGATCACAATCAAGCATTTTACATATATAATTTTGCAAAAAATTTTATACATCTTCAATTCACTCACCTTCAATATGTATGCCATGTCAATTATGAAACCCTATAAAAAGTTATTGTAATTTATTAATTGAGGGATCTCCTACAAAATGAATTTTTCTTGAGAAAAACTATTTTTCATTTTTAGTAGGTAATTGATTACAATGATAATTTAATCGATTACAAAATTTCTAGAAAACGAGAAATGTAGGATGTAATCGATTACAAAATTTCTGGAAAGAATTTAATCGATCATAACATCAATTTTAATTATCCCATCATTTAGCATATAAGTATTAGATCTTGTGTAAAGGTATTTTAGGATTCACACTAAGCTAATTTATTGGTTTTCTTATTCAATTTAAATGGCTTTGTAAAATCATGATTTATACTTGTGAAATTATGTTTTGAACAAAACATAGTTTTAAGTGAAAAAGAGCTAAATGTAAACCATATTTACGCTATATACAAGTATGATAAGTATGTTTTACATATTTAGATGCATGAATCACTCTCTCATGGTTAAGTTAAGTTGAGTATGCTAGTTTTTAGAGAAATATTCTATTCTCTCATTAAATTGGGATTGAGTGAAGTGTTTAGCAAGAATTAGTTCATTTATTTATAAAGTTGAACAGCAAGAATTAGTGAAAGTGACCTTGTCGAGTGAATACTATGTTTTCTAATTAAATTGTGATTGAGGACATTTTAGCAAGAATTAATTAATTTATTTATTAAAGTTGAATCATAGTACACAATTCTTAGTTAAGGGAGGAAGGCAAGCTCCTTAACCTTGCAAATGAGTGAAAAAAACACTTTGCTGAAGGTAGAATTGTGAGACAATGGAATGAAAAAAATATCTTACCATGGTAAAGGAGTGAGAAAAACACCTTTTCCTAGTATATTATACATAACTAGGATTACAAAAACACTCTACCTAAGACATAGTAAAACATGTTAAGTTCTTTGAAAAAATGAGGAGCTTGAGAATAGCATCTTTTAATCACATATTTTATACATTAATAAACTCTCTTAATCTTTTAGTATTTACACTAAGTTGTTAATTTATTAAGGTTAGACTATGTAATTGTAAGTTTCTTAAGTATTGAATTTTTTACACGTTCTCTATCTTTTAGCAATATTTTGGTCTTACAATATTTTTGAGAGTTTAGATGTCTTATAATTATGTATCTTACCTTGTAGAAAACTCTTGATAAAGTTTCATATCATTCATACTTTGTATAAACTATAAAAAAGAGGGTGATAGGATCTCCAATCAAACATCTGAGATATCCCTTAAAATGAAGGCTTAGAAGTCGAACACGAGTTTTGTGTTCCAACTTGTAAAAGTTATCAAGCTCCTAAAGCATAACTTGAAGAATGTAGGAAAATCTTCCTTTGGCTAACATTAAGACCCATATCTACAACTTTCATAAAGAACACAAAATAAATCGTGTTTGTTCTTCTAAACTCAACTGGGCTTTGATAGTTAGAATACTAGGTTTGTATTTGGACTTGAATACTATCTTGAATTGGTTCATATCTCGGGCTGTGAGTGGCCTTTAGCTAAAACTAGTGCCATTAGAAAGATAAGACAAAATATTACAACTTTCATGAAGACTATGTTTTAAAATTGATGACATCAATGCGATCAAGATACAAGGATTTTGGAGACAAAAAATCTCAATAATTTTTCACTCACCAACTCATCATTTGACATTTTCCACTCATCCACCCACTCCTCACCCACTCATTAATCAGCCCCCTTGTCATCTTATATCTCTAATCCTTTATAAAAGGCTCCATTGATTGATCATTTAGAGAAACTTTTTTTTTTTTTTTTGTTTTAGGTTTGGTTAGGAAAATTATGTTCATGTTTGTATATCGATTACAAAATCTCTTTGTTGAAATTTTCTTTTGTTCAAATGTTCATCTTTCTTTCTACTCTGTAATCTTTCTTTCTTCTTGATTATGATGTACTTAATTTTTATTTTCCTTTGAAAAAACATAGCTCTTTTAATGAAAAGGATTATTCTATTTATTGTGCTTAAATGATATATTATAAAGTAGATACATTATATGTAAGTATATTTTATTTTAGATCATGAATCGCTTCTCTTATATGGTTAAGTTGAGTTGAGTATACTATTTTTAGAGAAATATTTATTATATTCTTGACATGCAAATAATGCTCTCACTTACAATTATTGGTAGATAATTGAATGAATCATAATATGATTCATTTATAATTGAAGTTGAAACATATTTTCAAATTATATTCTCTCATTAAATTGTGATTTCAATGAAGTGTATAACAAGAAATAATTCATTTAATTTATTACTAAGAGTGAATCTCCTAATAAGTAAATTCTTTTTCATTAAGTGAGGCAAGCTCTTTTGCATTACTTTTGGTGTTGTGAGACAAATCGAATTCTTACCTCAATTATTTTTCTTGATTACTTTACCTAGATCGGTGGACTCCCGATAATTTATTACTTAAGACAAAGTAGTGAGTTAAGCTCTTTGTCAGCTAACATGAGGAATGAGAAAAGCACTTATGTTAATGGTAGTAAGAGCGAGTTAAGCTTTATACCAAGGAAAATTAAGCAAGACAAGCTTAATACCCAAACAATAGGATAAGTTAAGTCCTATGTTAGGCGAAGAAGTGAGATAAACATTTTTCCAAGTAAAAAAAATATGATATTTTACATTTGAGTGGACATTTGTTTAATATCGATAGTAAGTTTATAAGTTTATAGTTCATAAATGTACCTTTGTGTATAATTATATTAGTGCCATGAGATATATGTTTCATTACTTGGAATTTTTCTATTCACACCCCGTTTAATGTTTCATGGTTAATGAGGACAAGACCCTTTCGAGGGACAAAAGAAGAAGAAAAAGAACAAGAAGAAATTTGTTTAAGAGTAGATAGTTTAGTTTTATGTTTGTGATAACAACTTTTTGTAAAGTTTGTTACTTTCAGTTGGGTTATGTTGTATATTACACTCTGCCATTGAGGCTTTTGATGTAAATATATATAACTTTTGTTTATCATGGCTCTCCATATTTATTTGTATAAATGATATGAGATTAGAATGTTAAATAAATTAGTAGTAGCATAACTAATACTATTTATCTTTACATATGATGAATATATCAAGATATTTGTGTTAGGGTATTACACTAATCGATTATGGGCTTTTGAAATAGAAGGCACACAATGCCTTTTAAGTGAACTAATCGATTATTTGCCCCCATTCTAATCGATTGGAGCTTAAAGAAACAGAAACTTTGGCATTCTGACTTTTGCTATTCGATTATGGAAACCCCATAATTGATTATGGCCTTTGAAAAAATCTTTAAATAGTTTTGAAAACTTTGACAAATGTCTCCAAAAGTTCCAACAAACTTTTAGACACTTAAAAGTCATTTCTTATGAATTCAAAACTCATTTTAACAACTTAAAAAACATGAGTGCTATCTTGGCTTTTTGAAAAACATATTTGGAGCTTAAGTGTGAACCATATTACCTTTACACATGATCTAAGTCCTAATACTAGTCTTGAAAAGTCTTCGACTTCATCTTGTCATTATTTTCTTATTTGTTATTATCAAAACTATTGTCAATAGCCAATTACACATACTTATAAAAGTTTTCAAAGTAGTTTCCACCATTAAATTTTGTTATAACGTCATTATAACACAGTCAATTGACTAAGTAAATATTTCTTTATCCAATATCTTTAGGTACTTGTTTTCTCTATAAAATGTCAAATCAAATATGTGTTTCTTCATTTTAGTTGGTACTTATTTCTTCTATGTTTTCTTTTATCAAATAGATACTGCTTCATTCTTGTAAGTATTTATTTCTTCTAAGGAAATATTTTTTTTCAATAAATGTTCTTTTAAATTCTCTTTTCTTTTTTACTCGTAAAATGTCTAGTAAAGACTAAATTAATAGTATTAGAATGAAAATTAATGATAAAAAATTATTTTAAAAACTTTTACAAGTATGAGGTCTAATTTAAAAAAATATATAAAAATTAAATTAAAAATAAGTACAAATTATAAGTAACAAAATTTTAATTTAATAAAACAAAATACACATAATCCACATTCTACATGTATGAGTGAAAATAGGTCGATCATTCAAGGGCCTATGGCTAACCTACCTGAGGCCTGACTTGTTTATTAAATAAGTTGATCAAGATTTTTTAAAAGTCTGTTTAACTAAAAAGGTCACATCTCGGTAGCCATTTAATAGGTCTTTTAAGTATGACCTATTTAATATATATATATAATATAATATATATGTTATTATATTATTATAATAATTATAATTATTAATTTATTATAATATATTAATATATTTTTAAATTAAATTTTAATTAAAATTAATAACTAAAACATAAGTTAATAAGTTCAAATAAAAATAACATATTAAAATTATGTTATATAACTTAACACTTACTTTTTATTTTTATAGATATTTATTATTTTCTTATTCTAATTTTTAATTAATATAAGACTTAAAAATATATTAAATTATAAAATTATTAAAAATATATAATTATAAAATATGAAGATCGAACTTACGTTCTCTCCTAATTATAATATGAAATATTTGTTCATATCCACCTTCATGTTTGAAACAGCTGCAGCCTTTTTGGTTTTCATTTCTAGTCACATATGACATATATATACTACGATGCAAAAATAGAACCACTTTTATGTACCAAAAAGAAATATAATCACCTTAAATTTTCATCCCAATTACAAAGAGTTTTTTTTTTTTTAATTGTAACAATTTTTATTAGACATATTAAACATGTCACTTTTTTTTCATGTTTCATGAAATTCCTTTTAAAAGCAAAGATAAATATTTTATTCAGTTTTAGAATGAAGTTTCAAGATTTTCCTTCAATTTATTATATTATAGGGATTATGCTTTGGGTTTTCAAGCTTTTGCGCTTTGTTATTCTAAACATTTTGTTTTCCGTTTTGTGTAGCTTGAGAACCGGTAACAGAGACCTTTTTATTCACCTCTGAATTCCTCAATGAGAGTCACCCTGACTAGCTGTGCGACCAAAACTCCGATGCTGTGCTTGATGCATGCCTTGAATAGGATCCTGACAGCAAGGTTGCCTTGAATATCGTCAGTTTAATCTTTATGTTTTGTAATTATATATCTTTAATAATTTTATAATTTGATATATTTTTAAGTTTCATATTAATTAAAAATTAAAATAAAAAAATGAAGAGTATCTATAAAATTAAGAATAAATGATATGTTATAACAAAAGTATATATTGATTTATTTCAAAGTTTTGGTTTATTAGTTTATATAAAGACTTATTGACTTATTTAAAAGGTAAATTTGTTAACCTATATAAAAGTATGTTAGTTTATTTAAAAGTATGTTGGTCTATTTAAAAATTTTATTATAAAGTAAGTATTTAAATAAATTTTCAGTATAGACCAAGTTTTTAAAAAAGTCACATCAAGTCTTAAAAATTAGTTTATTTCAAGCTCATATATCAAGTTTAGACTTTATAATTGAAATAGAAATCAGACTTATTTAAGATAAAACTTGACCTAACTTAACTTGTTTTTACCCTTATCCACACAAAGTAAAAATTAAATTAACACTATATTTAGATGATAGGTAATGAGGCAAAAGGGAAAGTGAATAAGGGGAATAGAAATATTTTTTTTTTGTTTGGGAGTTTTAAAATACATAAAAAGATAACAGAATACATGAAAAACTATTTTTCCTTTCTTCTCTTCAAATATTTAATTTTTGTTCTCCTCAAAATTGAGATAGAATGAGGAAAATATATGGATAATGAAATTTCGTTCTATTCTATTAAAGAAACTTTTCAATAAAAAAATAGTAACTATATTTTTTTTTTTTCAATTTATTTTTATTTATTCTGTTTCGTTTTATTAATAAAAAAAATCAAAATACAGACTAAAATAAAAGCAGGAAAAGATTTTGTCAGGAAAAAACAAAAACAAAACAAAAGTAGGCATCGCCCACACCGGCTACACGGTACTGAAGACTTAAAAAATAAAAATAAAAACAGAGGAAAAAAAAAAAAAAAAAAAAAATCTGAGAGTTGGGTTTCACAGATCCTTCTTCAGAACTCAGAATACTTGCTTGTTAAGCAAGAGCCAAACAGGTTACCCTTATAATCCAATACTCTGTTTCAGTCTCTCTCTCTCTTTGCTATTCATCATCTTTGATCTTTGATATCACACTCACCCCACCTTTTTCTCTATTTTCCTTATTCTAATTTTTTTCCCTAAAATCCGAAACTTTAAATTGCCAAACTCTCTTCAACTTCGAGAATTCACTGCAATTTTCGATTTTGGTTTCTGGGTTTTGTTTTCCTCTGATTTAGGGATTGATTCTGATCGAAAACCCGCACCATGTCGATGCTCGATTCCTTCTTCAACAAGGGTTTTAAGGCTGCCAAATGGTACTGTTTTTTGATTATTTTCTTTGATATATATATATATTATTTTTTCAGCTTGTAATTGTATATTTTTTTCAACTTTGGAATGAGTTTAACCGCAGATTTTTTTTTGGTTTTTTCCACTCTGTGCATCACTTGGCCTTGTTGAACTATTTGGGGTTGTTTATCCTGAATTATAGATTGTCTGGCATTTCTTTTCTCATTTTTTTTAAATTATGGTTTAATTGTTTATATATGAATTATGAGGACTGTGTGATTCGGTTTGTCTTGAATATTTATTTGTAGCAATAGCTCATCTGGACAAGAGTTCCGTTTTGGTGATTTTTTTTTTTCATGTTTAATTTATCTGTAAGTGACATGATGTTTACAAATGTTTACACTTTCAGTAAAACCCTGCTGAAACTGACAATTCCACGTATAAAGTTGCTAAGAAACAGAAGAGAGATTCAACTGAAGAATATGCGACGTGATATTGCTAAGCTACTTGAAACTGGTCAAGAAGCCACAGCTCGCATTAGGGTAATATCCGATTTGCATAGGATATTGTGTAGTGTTGCATTTTTTCGGTTTCAGAATTTTAAACTAATGGCTCCGGGCAAAAGGAAAGTCTTTTTGGTGTATCTTCTTTCTTTTGTAGCGCTGTTCTTGATGTGGTCATCTATGCAGGTGGAGCATATTATCAGAGAGGAGAACATGATGGGTGCTCAAGAGATCATTGAACTGTTTTGTGAACTTATTGCTGTCCGCCTTCCAATAATTGAATCGCAAAGGTATTTTAGAGATGAAAAAGAAATCTGGGTGACTAGCTTAGCTTCTTGTTTGAATATGCATGACATCCCAATATGATTTACGTTGAAGCTAGCCATTTTAAGAACATGTATTGATAAAACTGTTGGTATGTTATCCAACTGGATTGTCCAAAATGTTGCAATGTCCTACCGAACTGACTAACTATTAACTAAGGAGGATCAATTGTTCTGTAAACAGGACCTATATTAAACAATATAAAAGCCACTTTGTTTAAAGCAGTGTTTGGTAAGCTGAGAAATGATGATGAATATTGTCTGCATATCTTTTCAATCTGTCTCAATTCTATTTCAATGTCATTGCACAAATTCTTAATTCATTGCATGAAAGCTTGACTCTTGATTTGGTGAGAATTATTTGAATGTTGAACTTGTGTTTGCATATGTGTTCTTAACCATTGAATTCATACAATTTGATTTAGTTGGTGGTGATTTGATGAATGGATAATGCTTCAGGCTTAATTTGATATTTCAAAGTGCCTATGATACTCAAAGGAAAATTCTACTCAAAACTATAAAATTAGTGATGCCCTTTGGTTTTGGGAAGTGAAGTGCCAACAAGAACAAAAAATAATTATAGCGGATATGAGAATACTGAGGTCAGTGAGTGGACATACAAGAAAATATAAAATTACAAATATATCTGAACGAAAGTTGGAGTAGCACCTGTCGAGGAGATGATGGTGGAAACTTTTGTATGGTGGTTTGGTCATATGAGAAGAAGACCAATAGCAACTTCAATGAGATAAGTGGATTAAATTGAATGTAGTCCGATTAAATGAGGTAGAGGAAGACCTAAGAAAAGATTACGAGAAACCATTAAAAAAAGATCTTGCTCTGAATGGTTTTACTGAAAATTTGTTTTTGGTTTTATTCCAATGGTGTCAACTTATCCATGTAGTCAATCTCACCTAGTGGAATAAGACTTGGTTGTTGTTGTTAGTTATTTGCAACTACGACCAATGTTACTGCCTTCAGAATTGTACGTTATTGAGGTGATTTGCAGTACTTTTCAACCTTCAACCTATTATGATTTACAAACATTACACAGCTACCAAAATTGCCCCAGTTATCATGATCATTAGTTGTGTGAACATCACTTTTGTAGTTGACAAATTTATTTACTGCCCTCACCATCAAATATTGCTTCCACATTTTTCTACAAGTGATAACAGTCTGATGGTTTTCGGTCGCTGTATACAAGTGGCCACCGCCCTCACCACTCTTTCAATCACCCTTCACATGTCATAAGTCAATTGTGCAGTTTCTTCTTTCCCGTGATACCTTAGAAGTTTCTTCATTATTCAAATAATATAACTCTCACCTTCTGTGGGAATTTGGATAGATTTGTTTCTAGCTTCTTTATGGGTTTCAACTCACGGTTTTTCTTAGGGAATGCCTTTGTTTGATATGCTAGGGGGCTGGATTGCTCGAGATATTGTTCGTTTTTTTTTCTCTCTTTGCTTTGTTGTATTCTCTGTTCTAGCAGGGTTCTGATCCTCTGGATATGTATTATGAATGGAAGAAATCTTAAAAAATTACATTGACCTCCCTTAGGTTTAAGAAACAAAATGCAAACACCCTCTCTAGTTTCTTATATAAAAAGGCTTTATGTGTAGTTTATTTTTCAGCAGGTATGTCTGGAAAACTTTACTCAGGGTGAATGTGTTCGAAAATAATAAAATGGGGGTATTTGTCTGTGAAATTTGAAATAATGTAGGTCAATGTAATTTCTAAAACTAGAGGGGGCTTTGCATTGGTTTTGTCCTCAGGGGATGTTAGTTGAATTTACTCATTCTTCTTTTTATGAAAAAAAAAAGAAAAATTAATCTGCAAATATCTAATTTTTCCAAATAGCATCTTGGTTGTTGCCTCACTATACATTTTGTTCCTGTATGGACTGCTCCTTTTTTTGTGCTTCTTTAGATGTTCTGTTATTATGTTGCTATATTTGAAAATTAGCACCCTTGATTACTTGGTATGCATTCCCACAAAATGAAGAAGTGATGCGAGGGTCAAACATGAGAAGAAAATATATATTGTAAAGAAACATGCTTATGCTTTAGCATTTACTGAATATTCAGTATTTTTACATCATTATTAGAATACTTGGTCAGATTCTACCCCAAATATAATTTATATTAGAGCATGTCTGTATTGATATCCATTACCAGGTTGTTGCAAAATAAAGAAGCTTGGCTTAGAAGACTTCGTCTAGATATTCAGTCAAGCAAGTAATATTGGGTTGAACAGTTACAATTCCACTCCTGAATGGTTATTGATGCTGTTCTTTTCTTCATAGAGCTTGTACTGTCTGCTATCAGTATCATTGAGCAGACTAGGGGTTTTACTCAATTTTATGTATTTGAGAACATGACAAGTCCAAAATAGTGTTTAATGGATTTTTAACGTTGTTTGGGTCATCAAGTTATTTTTCATAAATGTGTGTTATGATTAAGACCCAATCATTATTGTAATCATACTATAAGAGGTCAACCATTATTCTCTAATTATGTATCCAAACTCTCAATGTTGTTCAGGGAATGTCCCCTAGACTTGAAGGAAGCCATATCTAGTGTATGTTTTGCCGCACCAAGATGTGCCGATCTGCCAGAGTTGTTGCAGGTTCAGTTGCTATTTGCTGCCAAATATGGGAAGGAATTTTTATCTGCTGCTACTGAGCTCAGGCCAGACTGTGGTGTTAATCGCCAGGTTCCATGAATTTTCATCCTATACAGACTTTTTCTTTTCTTTTGTGGGTAAAACATCTTATACAGACTTATCAGCAAGGATGAAAGCTATTTTCTTGTATGACCTTCTCCATGTGAATTTCAATTGCAGTTAATAGAACTGCTCTCAGTTCGTGCTCCTTCTCCGGAAAAGAAACTGAACCTTCTAAAAGAAATTGCTGCTGAGCATGAGGTAGATTGGGATCCAGCTGCTTCAGAAACTGAGTTCTTTAAAAAACATGAAGACTTACTGGTAAGTATTAAGCAGTAGTGACTAGTTAGAAGGGAAAAAGACTAGTCAATGGCCATTGTATGTTAAATTCTCTTTTTCTCAGACCGTTACCTTACATGTTATCTCCTTGTCAGAATGGCCCCACACAATTTTTTAGTGGGTCAAAATTGCCCCTTCCTGAAGAGAAAAACAATGAAGAGTTGTACTCTGCTCATGATTCACCCAATAAAGAACAACCTGATTCTGATTCTGGCTCCGACACATTAGAATTTCCTGAAGTTCCTAAGGTATCAGTCCGGCCAATTGCAAATGTTGCCACAGCTACAGAAATGGTTACACCTCCGGCTATGCCACCCCCTGAAGCTGTTCTTCATTCATCAAGCCATTCTGGAGATTTTGCAGATGTAAAGCAGGAGCAAATTGAAGAAAGATCAAGGGTTCACCAAGATGAACCCCATACTTCATTTGGTAAAATGGAAAGTAAACAGTTTGTGCCATTCATCTCCCCTCCGTCAGTATCACCTGGATCATATTCTGCAAGACATAGTGACTCACCTCCCTCCTTGTCAAGCACAAAATCTGAAGCCAATGTGGACTTGCAGGATGTGTTGGCTGCTGCCCATGCTGCTGCTGAAACTGCTGAACGTGCAGCAGCTGCAGCTCGCTCAGCAGCTAGCCTTGCTCAAGTCCGTATTACCGAGCTTACCAAGAAAAATACTGAACATGTACCAGACAGCAGCTCTGAGAACCCATTTTATGTAGGTGGTGATAATGAATCTACAACAACAGAAAGGGGACATTTCGCCGAGGAAAATATTGCAGGTAACTCTGAGGGCAGTGGTAGAAATGATCTTGAACTTCACCAGGATCATTATACTTCCCCAGGCCCTCACTTATCAAGTTTTCCTTCGTTTGACACGCTCAAGGCAGATGATTCTTCCCTAACCAATGATCATGTAGTGGATGACAAATCCTCTAGCCACCAGCCTAAGAGATTACCTTCAATGGATGATGACCCATATTTCTCGTACCCCAACCTGTTTACCTCACAAAACTCAAATGTTGGATCTCATACTCATTCAGATAATAGCCGTTCCACTCATGATCTGTGACAGGGAATTATCATTCAACCACACATTTCTTTAGACTCTCAAGTCTTGCTCGTGTGTTTTTTATGCCGCAGTAGAATCTACTTTATTTTTGTTTTACTTGCAAAGAGCATGCAATTCCTGGCTTTATTGTCTATATAATGCATATTATGGCTGGCATTGCCTAATGAACGGGGCACTGCAAGTATTTAATTGGTGTAATTCAGAAGCCTTCCTGTTGGTGGCTGAGGATCCAGTGAATGTAGAAACTCAATATTGTGATGGAATAAAAGCTTTCAGCTTCATTTTTCTTTCTATTTATAGTTTCACAGACAGCAGACATGCGATTTGCGATACTTGGACCAAGTTAGGTGACCAGAAGATACTAGACATGTAATGCTTTCAAAAGATCATTTGTAATTATTGTAATATGGTTGCAGGTTACAGTGTGGAATATTATCTGTTTACTGGTTTTATATTTTTTCTTGAGTACATTTAATTTGTATCACATCTTTAGGCTGCTTGTTCATGTCTGGTGATACTCATAACTGAGTTAGCCCTATTAGATATGCATCTGACAATAAATTATGACCTGTCCAAAGCGCTTATCCTTATGAACCAATATTTCCAAATCCCAGGTTAGTTGGTTCAAAATATGCAGGCAAGAAACTGGCCAAGAGCTAATCAAGGAATCATGGATACTTCAAACATGTCTATAGTACTAGTGTCGATTTGTACCAATACCAGATAGTAGATGTCGTATCATTATGTACCAATACTAGATATCGTATCAGATGCTCTTCGAACATTATTGGATATTGCTAGTCTGCATCATATGATTTTTTTAAAAAAAAAATTGAATTTTGGTGTCAATAGGAGTGAGATAACATAATAATTTGATAAATGTTAGTCTTTTATTGTATCTATAATAACTAATACTGAATAAATTTTTTCCGCTTTCTCTCTCAATAATGGAATGACCTAACTATTTTTATTTGTCATTTATGATGTCTTACGAAATAGTATATACTGATCGTTATCAACTCAAGTGTTGTAGGCTGCATTACCATAGAATGCATGCTGCCTGATATACAGCAGAAGGGTAATACATCTAGCAAAATATGGTCTTCATTATATTAGTCATTCAACAGTCTCTGTTTTCTCGGTTAAGCAAAGGGGCTAAATGCCCAAAAAAGAAAGGAAAAAGTTAATTGTACAAATTATGAGATATGTGCACAATCTTGGGGTTATTCCTTATAGCTTGTCCCCAAATAATTGTCATAGATAGAATTCAAATTTATATATATATATATATATATATATATATATATATATATATCAATGTTTCACATATTTGTCTACTATTAAACTAATCTCTTAAGTTGTGTTTGGATATAGTATTTTAAGGAATGAATGTATTTTTTATAGGAGATTTAAAATGATTTGTGATAAAATAATTTGTTTGGATATTTTATAAAATCATTTTAAAAATTCTAAGTATTTTAAGAAGATATTTTATCTGTTAAAAAAAGAATTTTAATTCCCACCTAAAGAGGTGAAATTTTTAAAATCCTTGCTTCTACCATTCGCGTGCTGCCCTTTCGCTCTGTTCTCTCCCTTCTCTCTTGTCTCAGCCTTACGCTGCTTCCATCCGCACCGCATGCCACCACTGTCGCGCCCAGATCCACCTTGCGCCACCCGTCTCGAACCCAACCCGCCACCACGACACCTCCCTCTACAGTCGTCCCCAATAACCAGTGCTGCCCTTTTGGTGTTGTGCGAACACTAGGTACATAAATTGCATTTTCATCACCTTTGAATCTGTTAATTTTGTTGACTATTCAAGTCTAATCACAAGCTATCCTGCTATGTGACTGTTATTTCAAGTTTATTAAAGCACTCAAAGGAAGGGTTTTGGAGAGTTTAATTCTTTTTTTTTTCTCCGTGTTTTTGTTTTTCAACAAGAATTTGTTGGGAAAAGATAACAAATATTAACAACAAACGGAAGCAAACTGGATCACCTTTTCCCCCTGTGTAAATAACAATAGGCTCTGAAAATTTCTCAAGCAACAAACAATAATTTTAGGCAAATAATAAGATGTACAGACTAGAAAATAAAATCAACATGCACCAGATTTTTAACGTGGGAAAATTTCTAATGTGAGGGAAAAACTCACGGGACCTAATCTAATAAAAAATCCTCTACTAATAAAATTAATAGGTACACCACATGTCCTTCTAGAACCACCAGGGATTAACAGAAAATTAATTTTCACTAATAAGGTAAATAACAACACAATAAACCTATCAATGGATATTTCACATTTATTAAAGCACTTAAAAGGAAGAATAAAAAATAGAGAGTATTAATAAAACTTTTCAACATATCAAAAATTTAGGAGGAATGGAACACAATTATACTCCCAAACATCTGATAGAAGAACACAACTTTTCTCCCCATGTTTTCTTCTCACTGCCACTACGCTGTTCTCGTCTTTTCTTCAAATTCTCTCTCTCGGTGTATCCACACCAGAGGCACCCACACAAAACCTCAATATCACAAAAATAATGGGCCTTTTTTTTCTTTTTTTTTTAGAGTCAGCGTGAGCTCACTTTTTGGTGACCCTGTTGTCAAATTCTTCTGGATCCACTGCCTCAACATAACATAGATTGCACTTATGTAGTAAAATAAAATCCTAAGAGTTCTGTCTACCTCATTTTATTGCAAGGTATTTAAATAGAACTACATGGAAGTGTAAGTGATTTTTTTGTGGGGATAATTATCATGGTTTCAATTTTGGTCTATGTTAAAATTGATGTTGGATTATATCTTATTTAATGTTAGTGTCATTTTCTATATTTACCAGTTTCATGGCTTTAACATATGAATTGAGGTTACAGTAGTCTCAGGTATAGTGATGCCTCCATTGGTATGTTTTACACTGTCTTGGTCCATGTTTCATGGATTGTTTCGAAAATGACGAAAGTTATCATTCTTGAGAAAGTGGCAAGCTGGCAGCTGGATCCATTCATGCATTTTGATTGTTGTTTCTGACGGGCATTCTATTTAGGGAAAAGATCGGTGCAAAGAAATTTTAGGTACAGATACGTTACAATACAAAGATCAGCGGCCCAAAAATTATGTTCACTGCATCTGAAATGAGGGATGAAAAATTTTCATCCATTGATTTAAATTTTTGTGACATTTCTGTACAAAAGATTTTTGCACAACCAACAATCCTCTTTATTTTATTTTTTTTATTCAGTGGAGAGGCTAGGCCTCTAGACAACAGCATCAACTCTTGGGTCAGACAACCCCGCACTTTCTCTACACTATATTTTATTCTGTTCTTATATTTGATATTCTGTCAATTTGATTTTTTTTAATATATTTATTCTTATTTAACGTTTCTTTATTTTTTCATAATGTGTAATATAATGGTAGCATTCCATATATTTACAAAAAGACTTCAATTACCAAAACTTAGATAAAACAGAAGTTAAGCTTATATTACTTTTATTATAATGGCAGATAGAATATGTATTACATCAATGAGATGATAGAGCGTACTATACAATTTATAATTTAAAGGTTTAATTAAAATTTTGATTCTTATATTTTATACTTATTTTTAATTCAGTTTCTATAAAAAAAATTTTCAAAAATCAGTTTTTACATTTAAAAAAGTTTTTAAAATAATCTACACCTTAATTTTTATTATAATGTTGTTATAAAATCGTTAATTAGTGAACAAAATAAATATTTCTTTATTTAATATGAATTGCTTTAAATGTTTATTTTATCTATAAAACGTCAAATAATATTCATTCATTTTAATAAACACTTATTTCTTCTAAGTAAGTACTCCTTTGTCAAATAAATATTTTTTTTTTCTAATAGATATTTATTTCTTTTGAGTAAATTTTTTGTCCAATAGTTACTCATTTGAATGCTCTTTTTTACACTGTAAAATATTTATTATGAACTAAATTAACGATGTTATAATGAAAGTTAACAGCATAGATAGACTATTTTAAAAACTTTTATAAGTATAAAAATTAAATTAAAAATAAGTATAAACTATAAAGACAAAATTTTAATTTAACCAAATTTAAATAATATTCATATCATCTCACACTTTGAATCAAAATTTGTGATTAATTTAATCAAATTTGAAATTTTTAACAATTTAATATAAATAGTAAACACAATTAAAAATAATAGCTCAATTTATGAATAAATTAGTTTTAAGGCAGTAACTATTGTGAAATATTTGTTAATCACTTATTAAGTTAAAAAAATATTAGAATTTAATTTGTATGCACTATTAGTATAAAGAAATTTTATACTAACATCCACTAATATTTCAAAACATCATTATTCATTGATTTTATTTTAAAGAGAGAATAAGATGATAATAAATAATTATATGTTAAAATATTAGTGAATATCAATATAAAACTCTTACACAAACACTGTATCTTGATATATTTCCATTAACCAAATAAAAAGGAACAAGTGAGAAAATGTTAAAAAGGAAATGAGAGAAATAGAACAAGTATTTTTTGTCTGGAAGATTAATAATAAACAGAATAAAATTTCATTATTTTGTTTAAAAGTTAATCATAAAGAAACAAAATAGAATATAAAATAATTAGTTATCATAAAAGTCTAGTCCCTATTATTTCACCCCAATTTTAAGAAAACAAAAATTAAATATTTGAAAGTAAGATAGAACGAATAGATATTCTTAAGTTCATTTCCCTTCTTATTCATTTTTAAATAAACTTATTGATTTTTAAACTTCCAAACAAAAGAATAATTTCTCCTTCCTCTCATTTTTTATCATTTCTCTTCATTATCTATTATCTAAACACACTATCATCCAAACACACTGTGACATAACAATTAAACTCCAAATATTAATATCCAAAATTGTATCATAGACTTAATCACCAAGATAACATCTACTTTCAATCTCGAACACCATAGTTCTCAAGAAAAGATAAGATTCTTTTAAAGTGAACTTGTTTATAAAGTGAGTCAGTAAAAATATATACACCCTTAAAACATTTAATAAGTTAAAATCATGATACACTTTAAATTTAAATGATGAATATAATCCTACTTATTCACTTTATAAACAAACTCACTTTAAACAAAAATTCTCTCAAGAAGTGTCATAAAAGGTTTTCTAATACGATAGTTTTATACTTTCATTGCAATAAAAATGTAACAAAATAGATAAGTTACTTCACTCCACAAATTTTGATGACTCATTCAATATAAAAGTAATTTGAGAGCAATGTTTTATAATGCACTTATGTATCAACCAATTATTATGAATATGAAAAGAAAAACTTTTCTACCTCACTATTTTCACTCGCCTTTATTTGTAAGATTTACAAGTCATACTGTAGACCTTTGTCAGTCAACTTCATATTTTATATCTATCAGAAATTATATTAACATTTTATTGATAACTAATAATTTATTATTATTATTATTATTTTTTGACTGGATAACTAATAATTTATTGAAAATTTAAAAGTCTACAAAAATATAACCCTTTCTTATATTATACATTTAAAGCTTTGTTAAAATCATAAACCAAAAGATCTAAAATATTACCAAAATTGATCTTATACAGATGCACGGACCATAATGAAGTTCAGTAATAATTGCTTAAAAAATCCACGTTTGACGCAAGTCTGTTAGCAAAAACCTATCAGAATAAATGAGATATATAAATACCACACCTTTGCCATGAGGGATGTTCCGCTCCCACGCACATCTGTACAAAACATACTTACCAAAATGAGTAAGTATGAATCGCAGATTGAAGGTGTACAAAAAGACTAAGCTGCCATTGTTTCATCTAAAGTAAAACATCACTTCATCAAAACTGCAGCAGATGATACACGTTGCAACTCGACAAAGCGACCCCCTATGCACAAATGTAAATTAATACAATGCAATGGACTTAACAGATGTAATCAGGATATGATCCTTGAGGGAACCAAAAGGAGAAAAGGTGAAAGAAAACTTTTATAGTTAAAAAATGTTATAAATAATTCCATTTTTTTCCAGTTTACTTACTACTGCGCCAAGGTCATCGTGGACCAGATAACTCAACTGCATGCAGATTTTCAGTCGAGTCAACGATCCAGTCCGAATTCGGATGTGGAAGCAGCTCCATTTCCTGACGGAGAACTTCCACCTTTTGCCACTCATCCCATCTTTCTGCCAAGCCATCACCTTCAAGCATTCTCACCACTTCTGACATCTTAGGCCGGTCCATAGGAGAACCTTGTGTGCAGAGCAGTGCAACCTGGATTAACTGTTCTACCTCAGCTTCTACGTAGTTGTTATGTAGATCAGGATCAACCAGCATTTCTAACTTTTTCTCTTTCAGAAGTCCTTTTACCTAAAAACATGCTCAGCCGTATCAGATTTGGACATCAAATTACTTCAAAAGGCAACTTTAAACATGAAAAAAAGATGGTTTCAGAAAAATACATCCGGAGACACATGCGATCAATGCTCACTATTCATGTCAACAAGTAACACAATATAAACGAATACATGATTTTTTCATGGCAGAGCTTGAATGCACACTTCAAATGAGGAAATGTCCATGTTCTACATCATGCTTATCCTTCATTCTATTTACTTATTTAGAAGCATAGACTAAATTTTCTTCCAAAAATCCGAGGACGGGACCTATCCAGTAAGTAGCTCACAGCTGCTGATGACATTATTAACCTTAATGACAACCTAATTTTCCTAGCAGTGTTACTAGTGACCGTGTTCAAATAGTGTTTCAGATAGAGTTTGCTTTCCCCTGCAAGGCCAGGGATGTTACATTTGATGTCGTACATATCCCTTTCGATGAAAAAGGAAAAGAAGTATTTCCAAAACAAAACATAAAAAGTATTATGCTGTGGTGGCAGAGGAAAAATCAAATGATGAAATATTTTCCTCCTTCCTTCTCTTAAACATCTTTGGGCACAATGACTCTGCCTAAGCCACCATTTTTTGTGTAGTAATAAGGAAAAATAAAAAATTATTGAAGGGTTGTATGAAATTTAACAATAAAGGTAAATATAACTAACAAAAACACAGGGATATGCTTTTACAGTAAACATACCCAATCAAGCAACATAACATCATCGTCATTTGCAAGCCGAGCTAGGTCAAAAGCTCTTTGTCCAGTGATCAGCTCCAGAAGCATTATACCATACCCAAAGACATCAGTCTTCTCCGAAGATTTACCAGTAGATAGGTATTCTGGAGCTATGTGCCCAATTGTGCCCCGTACAGCAGTTGTAACATGGGTGTCCTTGTAGTCCATAAGTTTAGCCAACCCAAAGTCCCCAACAACGGCCTCAAACTCCTCATCCAACAATATGTTTGCAGCTTTCACATCACGATGAATAATCTTTGGGTCACAATGATCATGCAAATATGAAAGACCCCTTGCTGATCCCAAAGCTATTTGTTTCCTTGTTGGCCAATCTAGGGGTTGTTGATGTGCTAGACGCTCTAGAATAATGCAAATGCAAGATCATAAGACAATAATAAATATGGAAAGATCATGTATAGGGCTCATGTTTGACATAAAAAAGATATACCGGAGTCAGTAGTACAAATATAGTCTACTTACCTGTGGTTTGGCCTGAGTTCATTTCAATTACAGTAGCATAGAATGCGACGATACACTACAGTACTAAACACCTTGGAGCTTCCTCTGTAACTTTGGTGTTAACGCTCAATTTGCATAAATCAGCTTAACTTCTTATATTTTTACTTTCTCTTCTCTTATTAGTTTGAGCACAGGATTTATTTCATATACACTTTTCCCATGAAATTGTAAAATAAAGTCGAGAATCTTTTTCCAAGCCAAAGGATTACAAAATCTAACAGTGAAGTTAATGGTAGTTAATACTTGATTAAAAAAACACACAAAAATGGCTAAACTTCCATGCTTTGAAGTATATATAGACATGAATAAGCAAAGAAGAGAGCTAAAGCTAGAGTAGTTTTTGACTAATTTTACCATATTCCTGACTTTGTCAAACATTCTTTTAAAGAAAGAACTCTTGGGACTTGAGAACTAAAGTCCCTTTTAAACCACAGGTGATGAAAATAAACTTGGCCAAACCACAGGTCTACAACTATAAATCATAATTTATCCTTTTCATTATTATTCTTTTGACATGCCAGAGCTGGAGCACCTTACAAGTATCTACTTTCGTACCTAGTGGCAAGCAGAGGTATAAGTTGAAAGATGAGAGGAATAGTAACTATGGCAATGAGGGGTGCTCAAAAGAAAGATATGTAAACAACTGTTGAAAAACTAAAAAATCAAACTTAGAAGATCATAGTGAACTCATCAGCATCCCCTTAAAACCTCAAGTCAAAGTCACTCCATAGCAAAAAAACAGAATAAGCGTTATTATATAAGGCATATTCTATTTTGTTGTTTATCAGCCTAATGCCCTTCCATAGACTAAGGGAGAAAAATGCAAAAGCTCTACCTCTTAAGCATGAGGCAACACTTCCGTTCGCCATGTAAGGATAAACAAGTAGCCTTTCAGTTGGTGTCATACAGAACCCACGTAAACGGAGGAGATTTCGATGCACAGCCATGCTGATCATCTCTACTTCCGTCTGAAACTGAAGCTCCCCACCAGGTGTGCGCTCTTCTTTCAATCTTTTCACAGCAACCAATGAACCATCTGCCAAGCGTCCTTTGTACACCTTACCAAATCCTCCCCTTCCAAGAATGTTCTTATTGCTGAAAGTATCTGTTGCAACCTGCAGTTCCCGTAGTGAGAACCTCTTAAGCTGCCCAAGATGTACTTCAGGATCCTCTTCCGCTGCAAATAGATGTATGGAAGTCAAATTCCATCCAGTTAATTTGTTCAACCAATGTAGTAATCAGTCAGATGGAATAGCTCACCAGGCACGTCAAAGAAAAATTCTTGTGGTTTCCTTCGACGCCACCATGCAAATGCAATTGCAGGAGCAGCAAATAATAGAGCAGCACCTGCAGCAACTCCTCCGGCTATTGCACCAGTGGCACTATTACCTCCTGCAATTAGATAAAGAAGAAAGGTGGAACATCAGTGCTTCTTATATGTTGATGTTTCCCAGAACAGACATAAAAGTACAAATGTAAACCATGTAGCACAAACAGAGATTGAACCTATTAGAAGATATAACTGACGAATGACTTCCCATTCCAAATAGGTCAATAAAGAATTTAATATTCAAAACTTAACAAGACAATCAACTGAAGTAAAGGAGAATGAGAAACATGTCTATGTAAAATGATAGAAACTGTCTAGCAGGAGACAGTAAGAGCTCCTCACATGTTGAATGAAAAAACACCATATTCAGGCCCATAATTAAAAGCCAATTAATTTTTTTTAAAAAAAAACAAAGTATGATGGATACGGCCAGCCATTATAAGCCACATCCATTATAAAAGGTTGAAATAGCCACAACCAAAGGTAAAACATGAGCTTTATGTTAAAATCCAGGCTAAAAAAATAACTTAGATAGCTAAAAGCAATTGCAATAGAAAACATGCTAAATTTTATGAATAACAGTGTCATCTAAACTTAAAGCTTCAAATCAGCAATAAAGATTACCTGGAGTTGAAATTGGGGGTGGTGGGACAAAAGGGGGAGGAGGAGAAAATGGAGGAGACCCTGGACAAGGGTGCCCAGTGACTGGGCCACATAGATTCACATTGTTGGTAAAACTGCAAGAAGAAGGGCAGTCCATTCAGAAAACTTTAACAAATCAGAACTAGTGAATGCAAGAATAGCTCAAAGCTCAGGGAAAAACCTGATAGGAGTGAATAATGAGAAGGAGCCATTATCGGGAACCACACCTGAGAGTTGGTTATTAGACAAATCCCTACATTTTAATGTATATATTGAGAACGAAAATTAGCACTGCATACAAATATTAAAGAGGGAAATAAACCACATATGTTAAGGTAAACTAGCACTCACAGCACTTGGAGAGCTGAAATATTAGTCAGCGACATGGGAATATGATCTGTCAGGCTGTTGTTGTTAAGCCGGCTATCCTTAGACAGACAGATCAGGGAAACAGTATTGAGATCTATAGTGATACCCAAAAACAATAACATAACAGGCACCAGAACAAGCTCCCCTTTGACAGAAAAATGATAGTGATTTATATCAAAGAGAGGTAATTTTTTTTTCCATTTCTGGTTCACTCTTTTAATTATTTTTAAATTTTTTGAAAGAAACATGTATGACACATTAAAAATTAGCTTGTATGTATGCACAAATGAAGTGAGTCAAATACACATGCTTCATTTAATGAAAATTACTACCAAGAGAAGTGGTAATGGGATGCTAGTAGGGAAAATGAAAACCAAATTTTTGGGGGCGTGGGGGAGTAATTTTGGGACAAGAGAATGAAATTTCCTTCCACATTTATTCTATAAGTAACTAATCTAACCCAATCTTTCAATAGGCATTTAGAACCAACAATGACACCCTTGTTTTTATTGATGGTTAGTTTTCTCTCTGGAATGTTGCATATGTGGAACAACTTAACAAGTTTCTTTTGATAGGTTCTAACTGTCAAATAACAGATTTCAAGATTTCTAGTTTGTATAGCATTCTACATAATAAACAGAATTTGCATCAAACCCAAAACCATAGTTGGATGTAATTCAAAGTTTTCTTCCAATATTTAGATTTGTTATAATCCATAACAGTTTGTTTTATCATCTCAATTTCAACATTTTACATCAGGAAGATGGCACTTTAGCATATTTATAATTTATCTTCTCATACACACCAATGGGAATCGATATAACACAAATTAAGTATCTTGAATGGAAATTGGAACAAAAATAATTTCTTCAGAATGTCCAAAGCATATATATAGAACAAATGATCCCAACAATATACTCACAGGAAGCGCAATTTTGACAACTTGCCCAACGAATCTGGGATAGGTCCAGTGAAACGGTTTAGATACAGATCCAAGCTCACCAAGTTAGTAAGATTCCCCAGGTCACTTGGAATTGTGCCACTAATGTTATTGCTGTAAAGTTCCCTATTATGAAAAAAAAATTACATTAAAAAATAGAAAGATATCAGATATACAAATTAATATTTTGTAAAATCAGCATCTAGCTAAAATTTTATAATAATTTCATGAAAGTTCTATCAGCAAAACTGCTAGGTAATCCCAGAATTTGTTTCAAGAGCATGCCCCAGTCATCTGAATAAGAGTAATACGGTTGTAAAAGTAAAAAATTCGATTAAAAATTAATGGTAAGACAAATTGGATTCACTATTTTCTTCATGAGAAAATAAAATGCACATATAAGTACAGGAAAATTCTATTGTGGATTAACTCCCAAAAAAGACTCCTTTTTAAATATTAGAACATTTAGAACATGATCAGAACATTTAGAACATGATCCACAGAATCCAAAACACAGGAGGCCTCAGATTACCTCTTTAAGAAACTTCCAATCAAGTCAATTGCAACTGCTGAATCTCACAAACTCAAAAAGATAGCATAACCAAAGAGAACCTATGCACAATTATAATGCTAATTAAACCACCATTAGCCAAATCAATCTTCAACTTAGATATCTTATCTTCTCTATAACCCACAGTCAACAGAGTTCAGACAAATAGGGACTAGAACATTCTCAAGACCAACCCTCAACCCCCACCCCCCTCCCCCCTGCCCCGAGACAAAATGAAAAAAGGAAGAAATCCACTATCCTACTCAAAATCAAAACCAAAAACCCACAAAAATACAAAAAGGAACAAAAACAAAGGTTCCCTTGAGATACTCTCATATGAAAATTGTTTGTCCCTGCCCCCATGCCTCAATTCTCAATGGTTAGTCATATTATCTTTAATGTTACAAATATGAAGGGCTTCATCACGCTTTGGATAACTTGAGAGGAAGTCATCAATCACAGAAAATATGGTAAACTTTTGAATGAACTGAATAACAATAATAACACACACCAATAAAGTTCTTTATCTTACATACTTACCACCTAAAATCTGCATTGTAAAAACTGTATGACTAATTACAGCAAGGAGACAACTTCAGAAAGCGAGAATAATTCATGTATATAACCATATCCTTGCAGTACTCTTATTCATGTATGACTAATTAGAGGACTTATATTGGCCATTAAGAGTACTCTAATACAAAGAACCTTGTTCCAAAATGACTTCAGCTCCTAAGCAACTCAAATAAAATGAGAACAATCTAAAAAGTGGAGTGTTCCACTCTACATTATTGGAAGACCTTTATCATGCTACTATTGTAATAGAACATTTAACTGTCAAATAAAAAATAAATAACAAAAAAGAAAACTGCGGCATGGGTATCACATCATTAACCAAGTCCATAAAAAAATTTGAATTACAGAAGGAAAAGGAAAAAGAAGATAGAAACATTGAAGGATCAAAACATAACATACAAATACTGTAAGTTCTTGAGCTGGCCAAGCTGCGGAACAAGTTGACCAGACAAAGCAGCGTTTCCCAGATCACTGACATCAGACCAAAGGAAAGAAAACAGGGAAAAAAGAAGAAGTTAGAACCTCTATGAAATTAAGCTGTACAAGGTTTCACATATAGAATGAACATATATACGACAGATATAAAGGGACAAGCAACTTACACTCTTATGACACTATTATCATTGTTGCATGTTACATGAAACCATGTGCATGGATTGACAAGTGTAGGATCCCAACTTTGCAAAACATTGTTAGGATCCTGTAAATTTGTCCTCAGGCTATGTAAAGCATCACCTGTTTCAAAATACACCAAAAGATCAGGTGCTGCAAAGAACACAATACACTTGAATATAAAATCCACACTGATAATCATCTCCAGTTGCAAAGTTGCAAGACAAATCTGTTAGACACTGCAGCTAAGAAAACACCATTGATTGCAGCAATACACTTCAAGCACCCAAAAAAAAAAAAAAACAGACCTTTACCAGTAATTGAAGTATGGGAATCAGCACATAAGGATCTTTTCTTAGCCAATCTACTAGACAAATAAGAATAAAGTACTGGGGAAAAAAAGAGCCTAGTGCTTTCGGTGGATTAGGACTAAAGATTCATTGAGCAGGACAGAGGTGAACTTATTTAGCAGGGTCTAGTAAAGGCAATTCCATGAATAACACTATTCCTATTCCATGTGAGTAATCATTCATTACTTCGTTTATATTGCACATGGCATAACCCATATTCAAAGCACCTGATTGTGATAGGGTACTCAGGGGGAAGGCATTGTAATCAAACGTTCTCCAATAGAAAACCCATAAGACCATAGCTATAGGGATGAAAACAGTACTATATGAGTCAAGAAATGGAATATCTCTCAGGAACATCTTGTACCCAAAAAAATGATGATTCCATCTGAAACATTCTAACACTTTATTTTCCACACTAAATAAAACAGAATAAAAATAGCATAATGAATGAAATACCAAAAGATCAGTGCCAACAAGCAGTATCACAACACAACAATCCTGCATATACAATACAATACAATCCATTTGAAGGAAGGA
This sequence comes from Ormosia emarginata, assembly GCA_029884605.1. Classification (NCBI taxonomy): domain Eukaryota; kingdom Viridiplantae; phylum Streptophyta; class Magnoliopsida; order Fabales; family Fabaceae; genus Ormosia; species Ormosia emarginata. The sequence continues at coordinate 13,328,835 of JAQQTP010000077.1, read as the reverse complement.
ACACCATTTACCCAACTCAAACACAATCAAAGAAGCAACAAGCAAAAACTCAAAAAACAAGTGCTTTTTCCTTCTTGAATGAGCTTACAAAGCTAAAGAATTTTTAATACAAACCTTCCATGTTAGCAGAAATGAACCATAATGGATGAGCTAAGAAGAGCCACAAGATGAAAGCTGAACAACCCCACAACTTTCTCTCCATCACAAGACTATGTAGCCAGAAACCTCAGATCCAAATGGTACCTCACACCCCACCAATACACCATCACAAAACCCCACCTTATTTTTCTCCTCCAAACCCAAAATGCACCCAAAAACCCTAACCCCCAAATCTCACATACAAATGTCCCCAAATCAACACCATTACCAACTAGTAACACACCCAGAACCCGATCTCATCGAAATACACCTAATCCAGATCAACCCAGAAACCAAAAAAAGAAAAAACAATTTTTTAAAAAAAACAAACAAAAAAACAGAAAATCATGACATTTTACTACTTTTTTTTTCAAGTAAAAAAAATAAAAAATAAATTTCCTTCTTTCACTTTCTGTCTTGTGATTCTGAAAGAACACTTTTTTTTTTATCTGTGAAGCTGGTGAGTGTAAGAGTGTTGTTGTCTTGTATCGAGTGAGAGTGAGTGAGAGTGTGAGAGACTGCCCGAACGGTGCTGACCGCTGCCCGAACCCAGTCAAAAACGCCTTCGCGCTATATCGTGGAAAGCGACGGGAGGCAAAAACCCCCGTTTTTGGGTCAAACTGCGAGTGAGTTTCGTGGGTCCCACCTCTCTCTTTTTTTATACATTATTATTATTATAGACACGTGATATATAATTTATAAGTTAATAAGTTAATAATTTTTTATTTTTGTAAATATAAGATAATATTTTTTAATCCTACATCATTGTTAGCTTAACTAATAAGATTAAATTACGTCTCACCGAAAAATTGAGTTCAATTCTTATTAGAGGCCACAAGTTGGCCTGTTGAACGTGCTTACCTTAATTATATGTTATTATTATATTAAACTTTAATTATTGTGTTTAATTTGTAATATTAATTAAGATTAATGTATTAATATAATTTTTTGATAAGGCTTAAATTTACCTTATAGACCTAGCAAAAGAGTATTTAATGGGATCCCAAAAAAGAAGTGGAGATAAAGAGAAAAAAATAAAAAATAAAATATTTATGAAAATTAAATATTATTATTCTTTTTATATGTCTTCAACTTTTATATTAAGTAATTATAAAAGTATATTTTCACATTATATATATATTTTTTGCCATGAGAGATTGTCCAATATTTTACTTGAATTAATTAATGGCCGAAAGAGATTTTATGATTATGATTATGTGCATTCCCGGTTAGAGATTTTGTCAATGCCTATATGAATCTATTTTACTCCAATTAGTGCTGTTTATGACCGTATTAAATTCAAACTCTTAACACTCCCTATAATAATAACAACAATAATGTCCTAATTTTTGTTAAGAGTGGTGACCTTGTTTGTTACAAGCATGCTATCTCTTTTTAGGAAAAATCAGACTTGATTTGTTCGGCTAAAAGATAATGAACTACGTAGATTGAGGAAATTAGGCATTGATTGCAAGAAAGGGGGCAAGTAATTTAGAGCGTGGGATTATTATGGGCCCACATTATCTTACCATATTTCTATGTAGTCTTATGAATAGTTTGTGGCAGGTTAGTATAGTGGATATTGCTAAAGACATTGAAAATGATAATGACAATAATCAATACAAAATTACCAGATTAAGAAGTACATAATTTTATGAACATTTTATAATTTTGCTACTCAACGTTTGGCTTATTTTGACTAGCTCATTTTTTTAATATTGTTGATCATACTAAAATATCTTATATTTAAGATGGAGGTGTTCCTATAGTCAAATATAAAGTGTAAAATTAAAGAATAACTAATGTTATTGGACTGTCTCTAGTATGACATGTCCTCTTCATACTTGCAAGTTGGAACCCAAATAACCTTATCATCCAATTTCAATAATATTTCTAATCAATAAGGATAATACATGAATCATTCTATATAAGTAATTATAGTATATGGAGCTGTTGTGAATGAGTTTTAGAAAATTACCTAAATAAGATTGAAGAAGACGACTTTCTCTAATGCACGGTGATTGCGACAGTAGTGCGAGTGGTGGATATCTACAAAAGGTACTTCGACATTCAAAATAGAACATGTACAAGATGAGTAGTATTTGAAATTAGATGCATATATTTACAACCTTGTGTGATATTTATAGAAACATCTTAATAGATATAGAATTATGTTTAAATATATATTAATGGATAAGTAAATGTTATTAATTAGAATAAGAATCTAATAATATTGTTATCATTTATAACTGTTTCAGTTATTTATGAGGGATATAATTAACTCATCTATCTATGAAGGATTCTGTTAAAGATTTACTCCTCATAAATAGGCATATTTACTTATCTAATACTGCCCATAAATATCTGGGATCTAACTCTAGTGGGTCAGGTTGCTCATGAATCGCTACCTCGGAACTTGGTCCAAAACAGTTGCCCTCAACTTGGCACATAGATGTGACAACTGAGTGTCAAGATATCTAAGTTCATCAGGAGCAAATAGTACGCATAGGACAAAGGGATCCAAGTCATTATATAGATGTTGGATCTTGCGATGTCTTTACAAAGGGCCGAAGTTCGTGTTTAAAACTAGCATGCCCCCAGTATTCATGAATTAGGCCGAGATTTGATATAAATCACTTTGTCTTTAAGTCGCTACATCATTGTCTGGGATTCATATTGAGTTGCCCCATACCAATTTTGGTTGTGGAACCCATTTTATTTTGAAAGTAATTTAAAAGGGAAACCATGATCCGTATTATGATTTTACATAACATCATGGTATCAGTTCGTGTGATCCGGCTTGATATTATCCTACTTTGTCACGCGTTGTTTCATTTTTTACCATAGTCCTTTCAGTTGCTGTGTTAGGCACGTTTCGCCATGTGGCAAAAAGGTATTGAGAGCCTCCGTTTGGGTTTTGTACCACCATGATTACTATTTCAAATTTAATGCGAATTTTTCATTTTATCATTTCTTATGGCAACAGTTGGGGGGGCTTCTCGTGGCTATAAATAGGAGTGGTGGGTTCCCCCTCCCCAATTTTCTCCTTTTTCACCATTTATGCTTTCATCTCCAACGAGTTCAAGCAATTTCTAGTGAGCTCAAGCGGTGGTTCTTGGTTGTTTTTACTCCTTTAAAGCCTTTTTCTTCACTCATTCTCAAAGTATTATCCTTTTTCACTCTCTTTTCCTTCTAAAAACATCATGGGGAAGGTGAGAATGTCACAAAATAGTGATGAAGAGAGTAGTTCTTTAAAAATTCTAAGTGCTTCGCTTTCTCATGCACGGTGGAGGCTCTGATAGGGGTCTGAGGTCACTATCCCGGATTGACGTCTTGGAAATGATACGAAAGGCGGATCGTGTTAGGGAACTTGCAGGGCAAAGACTATCACGTTTGCTTTTTGTACTCATGAAGGAGTTAGAGAGTCATAATGAAACATATTTTGATTTTGACATGAGTATGACATTTGTAGGTAAAACTAGTAATACAGAGATGGGACATCAGAGAACATCTACATCAGGAGCAAGGGAGTACAATTTCCTAAGAAACGTCGATCTTTACCATTGGGTTGATCGCAAAGTCTTAGAAACTTCATCCAGTGTAGAGAGCTCAGAGGATGCTAGTGCTAAGCAAGAATATTTACATTTGATAGAAGATAGGCTAAGAGACATGGAATAAGTTATCCAAGCTCTGTTTGATCAAGAGAGGGTATGCTTGACAAGAACAGAAAGCGACCATTTCATTTATATATATGATACATTGTTTACCCACATTGGAGTCTGTTTTCTATTCTCCAAATTCGAGATTGGAGTCTTCAACCACTTGTGTGTAGCTCTAACTCAGCTACATCCAAATGCATGGGTTTTATCCATACCTTTGAGCTTATCTACAAGACCTTTGGATGGCCATACACCGTGGGGTCATTCTTTTTTCTCTTCACCTGGTTTTCACCCTCTGGGAACAGTTTCCAAAAGGGGTGAGTTACCTTGCACATGCAAGCAGGATATAAGGTATTCAACCCATAGCAGGAATCCTTCAAGAACTTCAAGAATGATTTCTTCAGAGTAGAAGGAGCCCTAAGGTTAATGTCTTTTTATGTTATCCTGAAAGTCGAATCGAGGATATGTTTATACTAGACATATGCAATCTGGGATCAGAGTCAAGAGGAAATTGAGACTTTGATGTCTTTGCTGATAGAGAGTGAGGTCAACATCCTCAACTTCTTAGTTGAGTGAACCAATAAAAATGGGGTCATTTACTGTAAAGATGTCTTAGATGTGCCATTTAATTCAATAAGACCATTTTTAGGTACCTCGTCTTAAATATATTTGATGAGCTTGTACTTTATAATTTCTTCTAAGTGTTGTAACATGTTTGTTTCCTATTTGCAGAAAGCATAGCGCCTCCTAGTGGGCTCGAAGCTCTTGCAATGCGCTTAACCCAAAGAAAGGCTAAGGCATCGAGTTCTGGATCCCAACCAGCAATCTCGATCCTTCCATCTCAATCTTAACATCAAGTGATGGATCTGAATCTCTTACTCAACCACTTTGGCCTTGCAAGAGAAAGGGAGAGGGGCGACGGGAGCCTAGAGGAAAAAGGCTGGTGGCAGAGGTAGCACCGATTGGTTTAATAATTAGCTAGGAGTTTGAAGTCCCAGAAGGCGCTCCTCTTCAACTTGCTGGAAGGTTAGTTTTGGGCAGAAGGACTAATCTTGGGCGGATCATTAACAACGCCCTACTAACCTAGGTTAACTAGGATGTCTTGATTGAGCAGGACTTTATGGAGATCATCCAGGATGCCTAGGTACGGGCTCTGCACAACGCTTCCATTCTTCACTTTCTGGAGTCCGCTTTTGAATCTGTTCGTTAGACTCGAGAGTTGGAAAAGGAGTTGGATGCCCTTCAGGGTGAAAGGAAGGATTTTGAGTTAGTTGTGGCTAAAAAAGATGGGCAGCTTGCTCAAGTCAACGAAGAGCTCAATTTGCACAGAGTTGAGATAATCAAGCTCTAGGCCAAAATCATATAAGCGGTTGCTTAGGAAAATAATTTAAACGATCAAATTTCTTCAACCAAGTCCACCCTAACCATACTCTGAACTAAGAATGAGATTCTCAGGCAGTCTGAGGCTAAACGGAAGAATGATGTTTTATATCTTGAAGATGAATGTGTTGCCTCGGTGGATGACTCCTTTTCCAATGCTCTCGCCTAACTACGCCTGCTCAACCCAAACCTCATCACTAATAGAACTAACTCACGGAAAGTGGCCTATGATTAATGCATAGTGGATGTTGTCATTGATACCACTCTAGTGAGTCGTGATTCTGCAGTGGAGGGGCAATGATGATATGGATTAGGAGACCTCAAAGGATGGTCTGACAGAGGAGGCCGAGGTGGACGAGGCCGGCCAGGGAGAGCCCACAGAGGATGTCTGATCCCATTCTGTTTTTATTTTGCCCTCTACATGGAGTTAATTTTTGAATTGTATGGATAAGTCCCAGATTTCAGGCATTATTTAAATTTCTACACTTAGAATATTTTCTTGCATATTCCTATTGCCTATTTTTGTTAGTAACTGAGATAGATCCAATGCTCGATCTCGGTGGTTTAATTGACACTTAGTGAATGCTTTTACTTTTTTTTTCCAGTCGAGATGAGTCCAATGCTCAATCTTGGTAGATTTCTCATTTGACACTTAGCAAAAATTTCGTGTTTGGTTGTACAGTAGCCCATCTTTCGAATTTTGCTCAAGTTGTTCATCAATTATACTTCTTATTGTTGACACTTAGTTAATTTTCTAAGTGTGAAACTATGAAATAGGATTTTGATGTAGAAGTCTCTTGGAATGACATCCTTTATGAGCCACGACAAATGTTTTTGCATTATCCTAAGCGATAGTTTGCTACTCTTAGCCTCTTTAAACCTTTTTTAGGTTTATAAGTTAAAGTCAGACTCATTAAAGTACGAGTTAAAACCATTGAATTCACTTCTTGAACTGGGAGACCGTTCAAGCAGATTTTCCTTTTTGACCTTCATTTACGCATCGAAATATTTAGTCTTAATTATGCATTGTATTCCTCGAACCTCTCTAAGTGTGATAACCTTGTGGGTTGCAATAGTTACAGATGTATTAAATAACCAAGTACTTAAAATATAATCATCGATTTATTCATGTTGAAACCCATCACTTACATGATAAAAATAAGAATTAAAGACATTTAACTATGGTATTTCCTGAGTTTATCAGCATTCCAGAAATTCTTGATGGTTTTGCCAGAGAGAGTTTACAGAGTATAGGCTCTCGTATTTGTCTTGTATGTGATCATATATGGTCCTTCCTAATTAGAAGCTAATTTTCTGTCTTTCGTATTTTTCTCCAATAGTCGCTCTGCATAGAACAAGGTCATCCAGAACAAACCTTCGTGGTATCACTTTAGAATTGTACCAAGCTGCAATCCTCTGTTTAACAACAACTTCATGGATGTAGGAAATGCAGCATTGTTCTTCCAACAAGTCTAAGTTATTAACGATGAGGTCCGAGTTGACCTCTTCTGAAAAATTTTGTCTCCTCCATCTCGGTTCTCTTATCTCAACTGGAATCATAACCTCGTAATCGTAGGTTAATTTGAAAGGAGTTTCTCTTGTTAAGGAATACGGTGTGGTCTGATATGCCTATAGGACGTGATCAAACTTTTGCACCCAATTCCCTTTAGCTTCATCAAGCCTCTTTTTGATCCCACGAAGAATAACCCGGTTAGCTACTTTAGTTTGCTTGTTAATTTTTGGATGCTCCACTGAGGTAAAATGTTGTTCAATTTTGAGTTTGGCTAGGAGATCCTTAAACTTTTGGTTAGTAAACTATCTTCCGTTATCTGTAACAATAGATTCCGGAATACCAAATCTGCTGATAATATTCTTATATATGAACTTTTGTATCTGTGCCGAGGTGATGGTGGAAAGAAGTTCTGCCTCAATCCACTTAGTGAAATAGTCTACAACTACTACCAAGTACTTAATTTGTCCTGGTGCCTAAGGAAAATGACTTAGGATATCCATTCCCCACTGGTAGAAAGTCCAAGGTGTAACATCCTAAATTACTAACACTAATGACATATCTGGTTTATGCATCAGTAATTAGAAATTTGGTACATTACTTATGAATATCCATAAATTTTCAAATAAATAGTTTAATAAAATAAAAAATATAAGCCTTTAACGGAAGCATAATACACATACAAAGAGAAATAAATTATATACATAAATACATTGCTGAACATAATATACCTAAATCACTCTATTATACAAAATCTGATCAAATTAATCAAAATATCTCTTCAGCTATCAGCTCTGACTTGCCATCACTTTGCTTGCCAATGGTAGATCTTTCTTGGCATTATCATGGAAATCAAGAGTGTAGGGGAGTGAGAATCAAAATTCTCAGTAGTTGGTTTAAAAAATCTTGTCATCACAATAATTTTAGCTGTTTTGGAGAAAATTATTTCAAATCATTTCTATCAATATCAATATCAATCTAGGAAGGTAGCTAAAGCCAAAATGGGTCTTTCCTCTTTCCGAAACAGAGATTCATTTCATTATGAAAACTCTTTTATAATCATCAAAACATATCAAGTTTCATAACTTGAAAATCATCAATCATAAATCATACGGTCCACACCCGTATTTCCAAATCGTAAAAAATCATCAAAATCCATCAAGTACAAGTCATTAAGACTCAGACCATAAAATAAAAAAATCACATTATATCATCAAATATCATGAAATTAAATCATGGTTTGAATATCAAAATCATAGGTAGCGATCCATCACACTACCAGTCTCAAATCTTAAGGTTTATGATAAATCATTTATCAATTTCTCAAATCATTTATCAATTTCTCAAATCATCAAATCGCTATGTCTTAAAACATGGTTTATATCATCAAAACTCAAATCATCAAATCATTAAGTCATCAAATTATAAATCATCTCATGAGATCTCATTTGAAAACTCGTCAATATCATCAATCATCAGATCATATCAAGAGATCTCAAATTGTCAAGACACGTGTCATCTCAAATCCATGGTATGGAGGGAATTGTCTGTCGTTATAATACCAATTACTTGGTAGTAGCCTGCTTTCGGGTCGGTGCACTTTAACCCATTAGTAGCGGTTGATCACTCAACCATGCCACCCATAGGACTACCCGGGTATGTAGACCACAACAATCTCAATCAACCACGCCAATGAGGGAATTGTCTGTCTCCATCTCAAGTGGTAAGTAGCGAGGAAATTGTCCGTCCTCAACTACTTTTGATAGGGAGAGAATTGTCCGTCCTCGCACTATCGATTATTTAGGGAAGTTTGATCCGCTCCCCAAGGAAGAGTTGGATCCACTCTCCCGCTATCCTAGATTTAGGATAACCCCAAGTAATTAAGAAGAAACACATAATTCCTCTACTACTTGCATACAAGGGTAGCTCAGGTAAGGATGAAGGTCCTTCCTTAACCTTACTTGCTCTGGTATAAAGAGATTCTTATTTCTCTCTTATCATTGACCAAGACTTACCCGAGTACAAGGTATATCCAAAACCCAATCGGTTTAGCTCCACTAGGGATACCCATGAAAATCAAATCATTCTATCAAGATCTTTTTGTCCATAAAATCATCAATATGCAACATAATGCATCATTTTATCAAATCTCGTCATGGGTATTCAAATATCATAAAAATCATTCTTTCAATTAATCTTAAATCATGTTTATGCATTTTCTCAAATCAAATATCATTTTATGCACAAACATTTCTCAAATCAATCTTAAATCATGTTTATGCATTTTCTCAAGTCAAATCTCATGTTATGCATAAACATTTCTCAATCAAATTCATAATGTATCATAATCATCTCAAAATTCTTAGTAATCAAGAGATACTTGAATCTCAATCTCATATTTAAAATCACAAAATTTCTAGTTCAATTTGGGCAGCATTTCACCTAAAAAATCAGCCCTCAATCAAGCATCAAACTCAACTCAAATACATTTAAAAATATCTCTCCTTCCTTCCCTGTTCCCAGCTTCAGCAACGTGAAAGAGTGGAGAGAGAAGTGAGAAACTCTCACTTTTAAAAAGAAAGGCACTAGGGGTATTTTAGTCCTTTTGCTAAAATTCTTATATGTTAAGATCACTTTGATATTACTAAATCGAGTTTCTTAACTTTGAACAATATTAAAATAAATCTTAGGATCCATTTAAATTCTTGTTTCACTATTTTCTTAATTTTTCATATCTACTATTTCTCAATTCGGTATTAAAACACTTCCATAGTGTCCTTAAAAATATCAAACTGACTCTGTTTGTTCCCAAAATTTAACTACATCATCTGTTCCACATTTATGACCTAGCAATGTACTTTCCATATTTATTTTCTTTAGTTAAGCATTGTTGCTATTTTTCTTGAGTTAAAATAGTCATTTGCATATTCTAGATTGAGGCAAAATGTTTAAATTAACTCAAAACATCACCAAATTTAGCAGACATGCTAAACAGGTATTAAGCTACCTCTATAGCCTTATATAAGTCTATCATACTAAAAAGAGAATGTTACACAAGGAACAAACACCATGGATAACTCTTCTGGTAGGGCTGCATATATGTTTGAGAATTGTTGGCATTTATCACATCTCTAAACATGTTCCATGTTGTCAGCATCCATACTAAGCTAATAGTATCCAACCCTCAACACTTTTCGTGCTTGGGATTTTCTGTAACACCCTCCCTAGGGTATCACATGTCTGACTCCCGACTCAAAATCTGTAAAGAAGTTCACACAAAGTTTGAGTTATAAAATATAGGTTTTAAAATTTCTTTCTTGCTGAATCATAAACTTACTGAAGATGTTAGGTAATATTGAAAATCATATTTATTTCAACTATTCATTATACAATATTGACACCAATTAATATTTCATAATTTAAAGAGAAATATAAAACTAACAGACTTTTTTTTTAACAGTAGCAAACCCCATGACGAGTCCTACTTAATAAGGGGGTTTTGTGATCCATCTTGTTGATGAATCAATGTTCTTTGTAAACACCGCACACCTAGTCCCGAATGTCCACTCCTTATTGTTATCAAATCTCGAGATATCCATCGCCCAATGTCTAAGACAACTCGATCCTTCTATTATTTGATTTTAACAACAACACAATAAAAAAACATAACAAAGAGGTGAGATCACTTTCTACGAATACCAACATTAAATCCACAAACAACATATCATACAAATATATCATGCCATCAACATTAATCAACTATCATCATCATCATCCAAGTTTTCAAAACAATTGTCATAGCCAATATTCCTCAATTAATATATCACACGAGATATAAATGTCAGATTATGCATGTGCACAAAGACTCGCTTTTTCAAAAAACTCCATGGAGGTTTTCACAATTTCGAGGAGAATGCTCTATCAATTGTCACCTTAACCCAAGGACAATCTTCCAGCTTGTTGAAAAGAATCGTGTTCTTGTCGGGTATCGTCAATGCGTTGCAACGGACTTCGCTAATTACTCGCCAGTTGTCCACTGGTCGACCGCCGCGCCAAGATCCATCATAGACCTCACTATCAATTCTCATTCCCTCTTCGACCACAGTCAATACGAATATATCCGTGCAAGTCAACCTCAAAGGGCCAAATCTTTTCCAATTTCATTTGTTCAATCATATGCCAACAATTTTCCAATGCATTTATAATGCACCAAATGCCAATCACAAAAACACGCCATTTTCTCACACAATGTTTATACACCTGTTCCACAAGAATCATCTTGTATTCTACAATAAATCATGTTATCACATTTTCATAGTTATAAAACACTTTCATCGTATTTTCAAAACACGCAACATTTCCGTTTCATTTTCACAATTCCAAAATGTTTACATTACGTTTTCACATTCCAAAATGTTTATATTACGTTTTCAAAATATCGTAACACTTATGCTACGTTTTCAAAATTAAAAATGTTTCTATTATATTTTCAAATACCGACACTTCATTACGTTTTCACAATACAAGAACATTTCTCACATTACGCTTTCAAAATATCACAACTCTTCATACATGCACTTTTAAAATACATACTAATTTTTCAACATTTTTTTCAATCGCGTAAAAACATACGTTTCTCAAATCGCATAGTATTTTTTCATCAAGTTTAAAATCGCGAACTTAAAAATCACGTTTTTAAGATACGTAAATAATTTTTCACCACAATTTCATTACGAAAAAATATTTCTTGACCTTTAAAAATTCTTTTTTAACTTTTCTCAAAATAATATAACTTTACACTTCATTTAATATATTTTCTTACTCAAGAAAATATTTTTCCACAGATTCTTTTTCAGAAATTCTTTTCAAAATATAATTCACAAAATCACTTTTTCATTGATGTAAATCAACATTTCAAAACTTAACATTTTCTAACGTATTTCAAAACTTGAAAATAAGTTATACGTTATGAGATATTCTCCATCTTCCCAAATCAATTCTAAAATCAATTCTCTTCAAAACAAATTAAGATTCAAACCTTTGCAACTTTTTTTTTTTCATTTTCATATGAAAGTTCATTTCTCAAGTGATAAAATACCTTGATTTCCCTTTCCAAAATCCTTATACTAAAACATTTTGTTCAAATATTTTGTTTCCACTTTAAAATTACTTTGTTTCATAAAAACCAAAATTATTCTAACCTCCAAAAATCGTAGAGTCTTTGGCCATTGAAGCCATCAAATATTTTCCTCCTAAATTAATATGATTTTACACAAACAAAACCATTAAAAATTCTTTATTTTCAAAACCGAAATACCGATGGTCATAAAAACTAAACCCATTTGTTCAAATTCATTTTTACTTTCCATACAAATCCTTTTTCACTTTCTTTGCAAATCCTTAAAATTATCATTGTTATTTTTATTTAAATCTTATGTTTAGTAAAACACTTAGAAACTTTTTGCACAAAATAATTCAATAAAAATCTTTTAAAACCGTATTCTGTAAAAAATAAATTCTTTGTTTATTTTCCTTACTTTTCTAAACATCCATTTTCATCATTCAAGAAAATATTAATTTTGTGAACACCTATCTTGAGGTGTCTTGTTTGAAATCCACCATATTCTAAGTACTCAAAAATCAATTCTTTTGTTCTTAAAAATTTTCAACATGAACCCTAATCAAGGGCATCAAAACCGTAGCTCTTCCTTGGCTATTGGAGCCAAAAATCAATTTCCTTTCCACCATCAAGTCATGACATATACATATATATTTCATCATAAGTAATATAAGCATACCATCAAAGCCATAAAAGCATGTATAGCATTTCAAGCATATCATCAAAGCTTTATAAAATCATGCAAAGCATATCAAGCATAGAAAATTAATCAAAGCTCATAAACACCCACAAATTAATTACATGACCATGGATATGAATCCTCACATGGATTCCACATCCATCAAATAAAATACCATCTCTCACCACCATGCCTGGTTGGTGAGATGGATCTCCCTCTTGCCTCTTGAAGATCCTCCAAAGCTTCTTGATTTGTTTCTTTTTTTCCAAGTCCTTCACCACCAAGGGCTTCTCAAATACAAAACAAAATACAAGTTAATTAACATATCAAGCTTGATTAAGAGGAACCATGGATCAAACATGGTTTAGATCATGAAAAAGAGAGAAGAAAATGAAGTTTCCTTATACTTCACCTCAAAAACCCAATAACTTTGATCTTGAAGAAAATCCATGAAGATGAATGATTTAGAGAAAATCTTCAACATGAAAGTTGCTTAGAACATCATGTAGATTCAAGATCTATGGTTGGATGAAATTAAAAGAGATTGGAGAGTGGTTTTAGGGGTCTTGACCGAATGGTTTCTCTTGAAGCACAAAGATGAAATTTTTGATTTTTGATAGAAACTTGAAGCTTGGATTTGAAGCTCAAGATGAATGATTTTGGAAAAACTCATAACTAGAGATGTTCTTAGAATGATGTTTAGGTTTAGAAAATTAAGTTGGATTAATTTTTGAGTGATGGAAGGTGCTCTTGGAGGGCTTGGCCGAAACCTAGAGAAGAAAGGAGATGGAGAGAAAATTTTCTAAGTTTCCTTCTTAAAAATGAATCAATGAAGACCAAGGAAGACAATAATGACTAAAGCATGAAATTATGGTCTTTCAATGCTCATAATGTAGCACCACAACCGTGCCCCCCCTTCAAGCATTCTCCTTAGAGTGCAAAAAATCAAAAGTAAGCCATTATGATGTCTAACTTGACCAAGACATGCAAAAATGACATAAAGCTTGTCTCTTTGTCTTCTAAACACTCCAAAACCATCACCTTCTCTTCATAATGCATTCAATAAAGTTGTCTTCATTATTTGCCACCATTTGAAGCATTTCTAGCCATTGATTAATTCAATGGTTAGGATTTAGGTAGATTTTTAATTTTAGAAGACTAAATCTAGGCCATTGGATTTTTCTCCTTTAAATTCTAGCCCTTAGATGTGTCTCCAAAATTAAGGGTCAAGATTGCTCCTTCAAACTTTTAATCCAAGGGTCATAATTAGTCTTTGTCATTTTAGAAGACCAAATCTCTACCCTTGATTAATTCTTCATCCAATGGTCATAAATGGTCTTTGTTACTTTTTAAGATTAAATCTCCACCCTTGATTACATCTATGGTTGATATCAAAGTCTTCCTAACCAATCTTATTCTCACACCATTGATTAAATCAACGGTTATTATCCAAGACTTCTTTATTAAGTTTGTTTCTTAACCTTTGATTAAATCAATGGTTAATATTCAAACTAAGTATTCTCATCCAAGGGTATAATTCAAGTCAAGTTCTCTTTGTTGACTACGCAGTATAATATTTATTTTCATATCCTACAAATAATATTTTTACTATATTTTTATCATCCGATAATTAAATACAGTACAAAACACAGTACAATAAAATTTTAAAAACTGTTTCCGGATTCAGGTTTAGTAAGATCCCCTGTCTCCGTCTAAACAGTACAAATTTTTCTATGCGTAGAAAAATTTTTCACTTTGTGGGACCCACCTGGGCCCACGTAAGGTCACCTGAGCCCACATAAGACCACCTGGGCCCACATACAGTCAAAAAAATATAATCATCCACAAAAATCACAAAAATTAGAAAATGCACAAATATCAAATCAGATTACGTAAATTAATTAGCTAACGGTAAAAATTGAATTACGTAAAGATTTCTCCGGCTCGAAAATTTTTATTTTCCTGACACGGAGTAAATCACTCAAAACGATCAAATACGTTGACGAAATAATCAAAATAATTTTACAGTGCACAAAAATTACTAAACAGTAAAATTCTGTTAACTGTCAAAATTACTGTTTAAGAGATACGAAAATTTGGGGTGTTACATTTTCCTCCGAGGTGATGACCACAACTTCCTTCATAGACTTCGGCCAAAATATACTATGCTTCTTTCGGACCAAGGCATTTGAGGAGAGAAGAAGAGAACCCGCGATAGTATAGCTAGTTATCAATGATGGTACACTATGCCGTTGTCCATACTATTTTATAAGTTTCTTTTTGATTTTCAAGCAATGTGTCATTACGGAGATAAGCAACTATGAGTGTCATTCAGGTTTCATCATCTTTCAATAAGAAGACTTCACTATCCGTAATATTAGAAGTGAGTAGGGTATCCTAGATTACAGACCTATTGTTGTCAAGGCTCTTAGTGCTATCAAGCTTTGACAAGATGACGGCTCTGGAGTTTTGTTTTCTTGGGATATGTTCCACCTTAACATTATTAAAACCCCCCATTAATTTCTTTACTTTGGCTAGGTATTTCTGTAATAGGGACTCCTTAGCCTGATACTCACCTTGTATTTGAGAAGTTGCCAACTGTGAATCACTACATAGAAGTATATTTATGGCTCCCATTTCTTTTGCCATGGTAGTGCCCGCGATGCATGCTTTATATTCAGCTTAGTTATTTGAAGTCGAGAACTCAAATCTTAAAGAATGTTCTAGCATAAGTTCGACTTCATTTTCCAATATGACCCTGATGCCACTCCCTTTGGGATTTGAGGATCCATGAACATAAATGGTCTAGGAATTCGCTTTAGGGTAGTCGGAATTCGGTGTAAGCTCTAGCAAAAAGTCGGATAAAACTTGAGCATTTATGCTTTGTCTTGGCTCATAAGTGATACCAAATTTGGAGAGCTCCACCAACCAAGCGATCATTCTTCCAGCGAAGTTTGATTTATATAACATTTGCCAAATTAGTTGATCTGTCCTTACTATCACAGGGTGGCACTGAAAGTACTATCACAACCTTCTAGTAGTAATTAGTAATGCTAGGGCCAGTTTCTCAATCTTCTGATAGCAAAGTTCAAGGCCTTGTAGGACATTACTGACAAAATAAACTAGCCTTTGTCCTCTATTAGTTTCTCTTATCAAGATTGAACCGATTGCTTCGTTACTAACTGAGAGATAGTTATATAAAGTTTTGTCGGGATCCGGTCTCATTAGGATTGACAATGTTGCTAGCATCTTCTTTAATTCTTGAAATGCAACCTCGCACTTTGGAGTCCACTCAAAATTTCTTTCCTTTTTAAGTGTTTTGAAGAAAGGAAGGGATTTTTTAGCGGCCATAGCTAGGAAGCGAGTGAAGGCTGCTATTTGACCTGTCAATTGTTGCACCTTTTTAGCGAACTACACATATCTAGAACGAGCTGACATTTCTCAAGATTGACTTTAATGCCTCGATTTGTTAATAAAATCCCCAAAAATTTACCACTTTGTACTCCGAATGCGTATTTTCCTGGGTTCAATCTCATGTTATGCTTCCGTATTTGGGCGAATACTTCTTCTAAGTCTTTCACATGGTTACTGGTCGCAGTTGTCTTGACTATCATATCATCTATATAGACTTCCAGCATCTTGCTAATTTATTTTTCAAAGACTTTATTCTTCATCTGCTGGTAAGTTGTACTTGCATTCTTTAATCCAAACGACATGACACGATAACAATAACTTCTCATCTTGGCTATGAATATAGTTTTATCCTTGTCCATGAATGAGAGTAGCCAGAATCTAGATGAATTGTCCACCAATTTATCTATGTTGGGAAGTGGATAATGGTCCTTTGGGCAAGCCTTATTCAGGTCAGTATAGTCGACACACATACACCACTTCTCATTAGCTTTTTTTACTAGGACCACGTTAAAGAGCCAAGTAATGTCAGAGACTTCTCTGATGAATCCAGCATCCAGGAGTTTTTTCACCTGCTTTTTAATTACCTCATGCCTCTCAAGTCTGACTTTCCTCTTTCATTGTGCCACCAGCTTCGTATCCTTCAGATAGAAAGTTAGTGGCAAATAAATCTGAGGTCTATTCCTGGCATGTCTGCAGACATCTAAGCGAAGAGATCCTTGTTTTTCACAAGAAAATCAACTAGATGGGATCTTTCTTCCTAGCTTAGATGCCCCCCAATTTTGTTTACCTAGTCTGGTTTGGCACTGACTTGAAGTGACTGAAGTTCTCCATCAAGTTGAGAGCGCGTATCACGTATCTCTTCATGAACATCAAGCTCAACCATGAGGACATTGACATGGTTCGTAATGACTAATGCTGGATTGTTGCATTGGTCTGTGGTCCTTGGTTTCTTAGCAATCTTCAGGCTTTCATTATAACATTTCCTAGCTGTAACCTGGTCGGTGGCAAATAAATTCAAGGTCTAATCCTAGCATGTATACAGACATCTAAGCAAAGAAATTCTTGTTATTCACAAGAAAATCAACTAGTTAGGATTTTTCTTCTTAACTCAGATGCCCCCAAATTTTGGTTACCTGGTCTGGTTTGGCACTGACTTGAAGCAATTAAAGTTCTCCATCAGGTTAAAGGCGTGTACCACAAATCTTTTCACTAACATCGAGCTCAGTCATGAGGACATTGACGCGGTCCGTAATCAATGTCCTTATGACTGATGCTGGATTGTTGCATTAGTCTGTGGTCCTTGATTTCTTAGCAGTATTTAAGCTTTCATTATAACATTTCCTAGTTGTAACTTGGTCTCCGTTAACTGTAATGACCCTATCATGCTAGTCAAGGAAGTTCATGGCCAAGTGGAATGTATAAATCATAGCCCCAAAAGCGTTAAGTGAAGGGCAACCCAGTATGACATTATAGGCTGAAGGACAATCTATCACAAAAAATTTGACCTTGAGTGTCTTGAAAAGAGAATCGTCCCCCAAAGTCAAATAAGTCTCTATGTATCCCACCTGGGTAATATTATCTATAGTGAATTTGATCAACTAGCCGGTATATAAGATCAATTCCTTCTTTGATAGTCTAAGCTTCCAAATAGATCTAGGAACATAATGTCAGCCGAGCTTCCCTAATCAACAAATATATGATAGACACCGGCATTGGTTATTATCCCAGAGATCACCATGGGGTTATCATGATCCAAGATAATGCAACCATAATCTTCATCCGAGAAAGAAATCGATGGTGTCTTCCTAGGTCTGTTATTTGATTTTGATCCGGAATGGGAAGTTACGCTTAACACAACCCAAAGTGTTTTCTTTCTCGCATTTCTCGATTTACTGCCACTGGCAAAGCCCCCCGAAATGGTGTTAATTATCTGGGTTACTTCTATGTGATGGTGTTCATTCTCCTAATTAGGATTATCTCGGGGTTGTGTCATTTCCTGATTCTAGGTGTTATCTCAGGATAAGCTTACCCTAGGATTTTCATTCCTTATGGGTGAGCATCTCTTCTAGTATGGCGGAGATGGGCTTCTCCGAGGACTATAGCTTTGCTTCCTATAATTACATCCTCCCTTCTTATTGTCATTCCGAGATTGACATACATATCAGCCTAGACGACCATCTCAGATCAGAGACTCAATAACATCTTGCAGATTGATGCAATCCTTAATATTATGTTTGTGACATTTGTTAAATGCACAATGCTTAGGTTTATATTTTTGCACATATTTTCTCAATGGGGAGGTCCTTGTACATCTCTGAGCTCTGTGTTCATTACTTCTTGGTATATCTGAGTTCGAGGTGTGTTGAGAGGGTGTAACTTTTATATTTCCCTTTTAATGGTGGTATCGAATTTTGGTTTTACTATGGAGCTTATCCCGATTTAGGCTTGATATCTTCTCTTTTTTCCAGATGCTTCTTCACCCGAAAAACGTCGTCTGCATTGATATATTTGTTAGCTCTAGCCCGAAACTTGTCAATTGTCTTGGGTTCTTTTTTGGCAAGAAAAAAGGAAAACGACCCATGGTGGAGTCCTTCCCTCATGTAATATAATTCGAGTCTTTTATCTCAGTCACGAATATTCACCACTTCTTTGTTAAATTGGGATATAACGTCTCAGAGAGATTCCTCTATTCCTTGCTTAATATGGCAAAGACATGAAATGGATTTCGGCTGCACCTTACTAATGGTGAAATGCAACAAAAATCTCGAGGACAAGTCTTCCCAATCAACAACGAATTTAGGAGTTAAGGTAGTGAACCATCTTAAGGTGACTTTTTTCAACGAAATAAGGAAAGTACAACACACAAGTGGATCATCTCCTTTAATAAATAGTAAAACAGAGACATAGGCATCTAAGTGCTCTTGAGGATCCGTGGTCCCTTCATAGAATTAATATTAGTTGGGTACACGAATCACCTAGGGATCTCATAGGTCATCAATTCATTAGAGAAAGGTTGGTTTTGCTTAAACTACTTTTTCTATCTTAGATCTTGCTTTATATTCCCACAAGTCAGGTTCTCAGTTATCCAACTAGGTTCCGTGATCCTTGAGTATTCCAGATTGTATGCCTTGTAGCGAGCTTGTTCCCTCCTGTTTTTGTGATTCTGATGGGGAACATGGTTCTCGTCCTCCTTTTCATAGTTAATAGCTCTTTCCAAGTTATGGATCCATTCGTCTTGGAGTCTAACTAGAGAAATAAGCTCCTCCCTAAATAGCTCAGGGAGACCGAACTTGCCTTGGTGGGACCGAACTTCATCATTGTTCACTCGTGCTCCTAAGCGTTTTAATGCTAATACTCGTTGCTTAGTATCTCCTAAAGGAACTCCTTGAGGGCCAAGTCGCTGAGTCGCCAAAACACGCCGCGATGGAGGGGAGAAATTTTCGCCAATATGCAAAGTCTCTTCTTTATCTTGCCTAGGTTCTGGTTGGGCAGCAACTGACTCTTGGATGGGAGCGGATGTTGGACGATGACTAGAGGAAAGTTGATTCTGAGTGGCAGAAACGTGGTTTCGCTTGGTGGTAACCATGGTGGTAATGATGGGAATCGAAGTTTATCGTATTCCCACAGATGGTGTCAATGTTCTGAATGAGTTTCAGGCTATGTTTGAATTAGTGGGATTGAGTGGAATAAAGAAGAATAAAATATAATAAAGATATATTCCATTATTTGATTATATTAAAAAAGGATGGAATGAGATGGAAGTGTGTATGATGGATTCCATCCCATCCCACCAAACACCATCAATTTTCTTCTTCTCCCCAATTTGGGGGGTATGAGATGGAATCATTTATTATTATTATTATTATTATTATTATTATTATTATTATTATTATTATTATTATTATTATTATTATTATTATTAGAATTTTACAACATTAACCTCATAAGGATAATTTAGTGTGTTTGCAATAAGGGTAATTTAGAAAAAATAAAGTTATAACTCTTACCATTTCATCTACTTCCCAAACAATGGAATGGTAACTTTATTCAATTTCATCCTAAAATATCCAAACAATTGAATGATACTTTTATCTCATTCCATTCCATCCAAAACTCATCCCATCCTATCACATCTCATCATATTCCATTATATTCCATCAATTACTAAATATCTAAACATAGTCTTAGAGAATTACTTAAATAAGGTTGAAGAAGATTGTTTCCTTTGATGCACGGTGGTTACAACCATGGTGCGAGGGGTGAGTACCTGCAAAAGGCACTTCGACGCTCAAGTTAAACCGTGCACAAGATGAGTTGTATTTAGAATTAGATGCATACTTTTACAACCTTGTGTGATATTTATAGGAACATTTTAATAGATAAGAATAATGTTTAAATCTGCATTAATTAGGATAACAATCCAATAAGATTGTTATCGTTTATAACTGTCTCATCTATTTATAAAGGATATAATTAACTCATCTATCTATGAGAGATTCTGTTAGAGATTTATTCTTCATAAATAATCATATTTATTTATCTATTAATACTAATAAATATATAAGATCTAATTCTAATAAATTAAATTACTCACAAATTACTAACCTAAAATCCGGTCTAGAACAAGAGGCTTTCACGATGCACCATTTTAGTAAAAGGTGTATCAGTGCTCCTTTGACTTCACTTATTATTACAAGTTTTTATATTTTATAATCAAGTCCATTATTTATTAATGTTTGAACCCTGCACCTATTTTTATTTTTACTTTAGTCCTTTCACGTCACTTTGTCCCCTTGTCCTCTTCTGGAACCCACCATCAGTGAGCTCTGTAATTGGGCCGTTGTCTGCAACCTTAATCGTCATCCTTTCAGCTCCAAACCCACGCCATGCAGCCTGCCCTCGACTCCTTCCTTCTCTGCTTTCTCTCTCTCGCTCGCTCACAAATCTTCCACAATATTTTCAACTTCCCTCTCTTCTTCACTTTCAAGATCTGTTGGCGTCCACAATCAAAACCCCGAAGATACCATTTTGTAATTAACAATTTTATAATATAATTTGTTAAACAAGTTGCAATAATTAATCCCAACTATTAATATACTTTTCTACGTTATCAACTATTTACAAATAAAAAGAGCACCCGTGCACCTTTTAGCACAAGCTGCACCGTAAACGTCACGCGGAGGATGCTAATACGAAGTTTGATTTTTGAAAGTATTTATATATAGATTTTAGTATATGTAAAAATTATTAGATAAAATTTATAATTTTTTTTATATTTATAGTTATTTATAAAAAAATTTAATATTTTTATATAAATTTGAGTGTTATTAATTAAAATTTATAAAAATTTAATTTTTAATTTGAATTATTGATTTAAAATTAATGTTTTATCCATAGACCTACAAATTTGGAGTTCATTTTAGACTTTTCCACGTCACCTATATTGAATAGCTAAATATTGTGTGGGGCAATAAGCCTATAGCTGTTTCTTTCGCCAAATGATGATATATATTAACACATTTGACTGGTCCTTCCAAATAGAAACCGTTAAAGTAGGTTAGTCAAAGGCATGCTTGAGTATCATATTACATGGGGAATTCATTACGTCTAGATTCATGGTCATATATATATTTTTTATTTGACAGAATTTGTATGTATATTTAAGTATATATAAATATTATTAGTTAAAATTTATAATTTTTTTATATATAATTATTTATAAAAAATAATTTAATTAAATTTATGTGTAAATTTAAATATTATTAATTAAAATTTATATAATTTTAAATAATTAATATCAATTATTAATTTTTTAATTAATAAATTAATAATTTATTATTATTGATCTACCAATAAATCATATATTTTGAAGTACATATTAAACAAACTCGTATTATACGGGCTTGGCAGTGCACCGTGGTTCTTTTTCAAGTTATTGCATTTTGTTTGAAACCTTGATTTTCTCGAGAAGCTGATCACTAGATACCTAACTTGCTGGTTCCTAATGAATAGGAAAAAGCAAAAACTATACATAAAAGAAAAAAAAAACTTATAAATGTATTTCATTTGAAAGAGTACCCATTAAGGATGACAATTCTTTCTGTAATTCGGAGATTCCTGCAGGGATTGTCCCTAATGCGATAGGAATGAGGAGAAAAATTTCTCCATGGTACATTCAGAGACGGAAACAAGGATCATACTCCCCGCCTCGTTGGGTCCTCGTTTATGAAAAAATTATCAAAATATCTTTTATAATATATATATATATATATATATATATATATATATATATATATATATATATATGTATTGAAGATCAATTTATATTAGTATAAATCTTTTTTTCTCTTATACTTATTTTTAACCTTTAGTTCCACTTTCATCTAATAATTACCTTTAATAAAATAATCTCAACTATTAGATGAAAATAGAACTAATGGTTAAAAATAGGTATGCGAAGAAAAAACTAAGACGATGTAAGTTGATTCATCCTCTATATGTATTATTATATAAATAAATATATATATTTTAGTAATTTCATCTTTAATTAAATTATATTTATTTAAAATTAAAAATATTAAAATAATTTATTTCATCTTTTTTTTATTTTCTTATTTTTTTATTTTTTAATACAAAAAAAAAAATTTCCCACAAACAAGGAAGGAGACCAAAGACGGAGAGCGAGAAACTACTACCCAATCCTGCCCCGGAAGGGTACCATGCCTAGTACTCACACAATTTCATACGAGAACCAATACCACCTTGTTTCAATTTATGTCCATCCCAAACGTGTGCATCCCACTCTCCACCGCACCTTGAGCTATGGTCTTCACTTTCTCCCCAGTCAGCAACAAGATACTTTTAGCAACAAAATTTCACAAAATTTCGTGAACAGAAAAGAATCGCTCCTATTATGAGTCGTATTGACAAATTAATAACTTGCTGGAGAAAACCAGCAGCTTCCTCATTTTGTAGAGCAGTTTGCCTTTTGTGGATTGTATCCACTCTCCGGCCTTGGCCTTGGCAAATTGTAGTTTAGAAGTTAATATCTCAGAATTGCAAAGACAAAAAGTGTTATTTTTAGTGTAAATTCACAATGAAAATTCATGTTTTCAGCTCAGTTCGGCCACGGGTTTGGCCTGCATTAAATTGTCTTGCTATTTACACAATATTTACAATAAATGAAAAGAGACAATGACAGATTACAGGACTAATTAGGACTAATTACATCCTAACAAACTTTCTATAAGCCCAATTCTATGTAGAGTTTGTCATTGTCAAACACTTCCTTCTGAACTATGGCGTCTCACCACACTGAAAATAGAGAATCTCCCAACAAAATGCCAACTAGAGGAAGAAGAGGAAACTTTATTTGATTAGGCTAATCAGAGACCTAAATTTTCCACTTCAATACCTAATATACACAAATATACAATATAGTGGCAGCATTTTACAATGTCACACCGCTCATACAATACACACTCGTGTCATAAAACCACCAGCATGGACTAGAAGTGTATGGTCAATGGATAGAATTCCATATACACAGAAATCAGCCATTTGTTTCAAGAGTCAGGTTGCTAGGACTTCAATGGTGCACCTGATGAGGATGCACTACTGCCATTCTGAAGAAAGAAGCTGTCCACTATCGAATCACTAACCAAGCCAACATCAACACCGAAGTTGAGGGGACCTCTGACCTTCTGGTTGCTGACAATAGAAATAGAGCAAATGAGGACATCACCATTGTGGAATAAATAAATTTCAGTAATCACAAGTCAAGATATGAAGAGATTATTCCGAAATCAAAGAGTATATAAAAAAAAAAATACAGGAGTTAACAACCGTAAACACTTCCTAATGCTTTGATCCGCCAAAGCAACGAATTTTTTCTCTTAATAATGTTTCCAAACGATTTTTTTTTTTCTGTATCACAAACCATCATATTGATTTGTCAATGCCATGGATTCAAACAATAAGGTCACCTTCAGATAAAAAAATCAACAATAAAACTTACACTTTTCCTATAAAAGACAAACATAAATACTCCCAAAGAAGAATGCAAAACAAACAAGTACCTTAGATGACCACAAGGGAAAGACATATACATTGTGCATCGCAGAGATTTTTTTTTTTTGGGGACATACCAGGAAGGCTTGGAAAAGGAGATATTTTAGGAAATTCACAGGCTAAATGCCCTAGAAAAAGAAAGAAAAATACTAGTTAATGGATTGCAGGAACTGCGTAACAGAAGAATCTATATATACAATTAGAAATAACTCTGGAAACAAAAGTGCACCATTTTATTGTTGACATCAAGTGTCTGTTCACATTTTGTAGTTGTCCTGATGTCCTCCCAGGGCCAAGCTCAACAAGCAGAGGCTTCGCAGAGGGAATGAATATGTCATTGTAAAATGTTACAATACCAACTTGCTCCTGCCCTGATCCATGTTTCCAAATCACATATAGGGTCAGATTTCTCACGAAAGCTAAGGTAAGGCCATAAGAGAGTGAAATTTGATTACATACCCCCATTATGGCATGCCAATACCAATCAACAAAGAAACTATGGAAAACTTGCTGTCTGCGTTGCGGTTGCTTCCTATAGTTGTCAATGATCTCCTTAAAAAGTT
The DNA here is from genome assembly GCA_029884605.1 of Ormosia emarginata. NCBI lineage: Eukaryota > Viridiplantae > Streptophyta > Magnoliopsida > Fabales > Fabaceae > Ormosia > Ormosia emarginata. The sequence goes on along the minus strand of JAQQTP010000077.1, from coordinate 13,304,303 downwards.
AGGCTCAGTTGAGAAATCTGCAAAACAGAATAGAATGAGAAAAAGGTAATAACTGAAGAACACTTTATAAACTCTCAAGTAGCTAAAACAGACCTCTGCAACTCCAAAGAAACAACAGAAAATATTCTGGTCGATGTGACAGTTGAAGAAGAGAGATGTTCTTTGATTTAAGATGTGTTGGAAAAGACCATATACTTTCTCCCTTATCTGCTGAGAAATTGCAGCCTTTCAATCATGCCACTTAACTGCAGCCAACTTAATGATGTAAGAAAAAACAGTAGAGGCACACAAAATGTGAATGCTCAGCAGCCTACGTTGCATGTATATGGGTACGAGTACCGGTACCAATATGGGTACTGGTATGAGATACAACCTATGAAGCATAGACACGGACACGGACACGGGACACGACACGGACACGGAGACACACCAACTTCAAAAATTGTAGGACACGGACACGGACACGCATATATATATATATATATTTAGAAAAAAAAATTTCATAATTCATTAATATCATTTCTATAAGCTTGAAGATTTATAATATTTTAATATATGTCATATATGCCAATATTTGTTACCTAGTAAGCCCCTCCTAAAAAATATAGAATATAATTTCTATTGACATAATCTAAAACATCTTCTAAACTAACTTCTCCTAAGAGAACTAATCATGTACAAGTACATGTGCATAAAAAAAATAACTAGAGGGAATATTGGTGTGAGGCAAGCTTCGGTGACAACGAAGTGGATGACTTGGTACGAACGAGAGAGAAGGAGTAGATGAAAATAGTGTTGTGTGAAAAGATAAAACTTAAAAGTCTAATAGTGATATGTGAAAAGATAAAACTTAAAATACTGGTACGTGAAAATAGTGGCTTGGAACGTCAGTCATGTGAGCTTGAGTGAGTTACAAGCTTACTAATTGAACGTTAGTCATGGAAACTAAGTTTTTTTTTAAAAAAATATTAATGGGTTGTATTCAAGTCGTGTCCTAGTCGTGTCCGAACGTATCCGAGAAGTGTTCGAGCGTGTCCGAGACGTGTCCAAACTGAAAAAATAATCTTTTTTAATCGGACACATTTGGACACGCATGACACGTGTGTCGTACGGGTGTCTCCATGTGTCTGACACGGAAGCACGGACATGCCTCATAATCGGCGTGTCCGTGCTTCATAGGGTACAACAAAATTTCTAAAAACTAGGATACGGGTAATGCAGGATATATTATATAGAAATATAAAAACATAAACAATAAAGTAATTAAATCATAAGATAAATACAATTTTCATAATGTTCTACAAGGTTTCAACAAAACGCCACAAAGTATTTCGAGTAAGCAAAAATATATCAAGATAGTGCATGATTTGAAGGGAGTGAAGTAGTAGTTTGTTTCATTTAATAGCAAATCAAACAACTTAAAACTTGGTGTTTTGCAAGGACTAATGACTTGTACTTGAGTGATATTGGATACCTACTCATCAAGTGAGTAATGGGTAAGTGACCATGTGTCCCCAATAAGTACCAGTACTGGGTACGCCAACCATTTCGGAGTACCCATGCATCATAGTCAGCAGCCCAATCACCATGAAAACAACTCATTAACAATCCAATTTAGATGTCTTGTAACATCCACAACCACATAGACTCTGAATAAACATATATAAAAAACAGCCCTTCCTCAGTCCACCAAATGAACAGGTATAGATATCTGTACACTTCCACGTCCATGGTACATTTAGCTTGTAAGTTTCTTTCTTTTAATAATTAAACTGGTGTAAACATAAAAAAATGATAAATCTCATCGTATTGTTAAAGTGCAATCCTTGCCAAAAAAGATATTGATCCCAATTTCAGCACGTTTCCCCTCCATTTCCTGGATTTGGTCTTGTAGGACTGTACAGGACCAAAAGTGGCAATCGTAAGGTGTGAATTTAAAAAGATTCCTACTAACTGACTCAAAATCCAAGTTACTTATACCTGGCAAATGCTGACTGCAAGTCTATAAAGGAGGAGGGGCTACCTTTGACTTAAGGTTACTGAAGGGCAGAAGCCAATCCTTCACTGGTGATGTAAATGAATTTTGTTCTGCTAATACACTTTGATATTCTGCGCAGAGTCGCTTTGAAGACCTAGTGTCAGTGTGTCACCATTCTGACCTGAAATGGATTAATAGACAGATAAATCATTTAAATTTGAAAAAAATGTATTTTCAGCTTTTCATTTTTCTTAGGAAACAGGGGCAGGGAGAGTGAAGAACTGTTGTCATTATGAATAACCATATCCTAAGGTCTAATAAAGTATAATTTGTATGGAACCTCAGCAAACATGACTCAAAACTTAGAACTAAAAGGAGGAGCCAATACTTGGTGAATTTTCAAGCTTCTGCAAGGGAGGCACAGGGGGCAATCCTTCACAAGAGAAGTTAATATGCATTGCAATTGCATCCAATGACAGCATTTGTTCAGTTACAAGTGCAGAGAGAGGAGGTCTAGCAACCGTAAGAATTATACATCGAAGAACCCTTTCCCCATACCATGCTCCCCAAAAGTCATTCTTCCAATGAATACAGAAAAAGAGCACACGTATAATATATTGGTAAAGAAAAAAGTTTAGGATTTGAGGTAGTGGCACACAAAACAGCCATGTTAATTTCTACAGTATCATTGTATTATACTATTATTATAAAATAAAAGAGTTTTAATTTTAGATGTAAAATCCTTTTCTTTTTATTCAGTAACACAATATCCAATAAAATTCAATATTTTAGGTCCTATTCAGATGGAAGAGATAAAATCCATAAGCAAAAACTGAGAAGCACCCAAGAGTTGATAAGCATATTACTACTACAGTAACAAGGATCAAAGTAATGTTAAGACAAAAAAATAAAAAATTGGCAACAACACTGTAAAAAAAAATTTAATAAATACATGACTTGATCAAAACTTCTTTAAGAACAATGAATTCTTTATCTAATCCAACTTCTGTAGCCCAAAAGAAACAAGTATTAGGCAACCATTAAGATAAATTCAGCATTAATAAAAGATAATTAAATTGGAATTAAAGTGTCTGACCTTAGTGCTTTCCAGGTGTCTAGCGATAATTTCCTGAAGTTTCTCAGCCTTATCATTCTCTTTTTTTTTTCTTTTTCTAGGAGAGATGAATAATTGTCTCAACGGTTGGGCATTAGGGAGGCAGTCACTGTCTTCCGTTTATAAAAAGCAAGGCCTTTCTTTCTTCTATCAGTCTACCTTGATAAAGCTCATTGATTATAATATTATATGTTTGGACATCTGGACGACAGCCTCTAATGAAAATATGCTGGAAAATCTTCTGTGCAGTCTTTAGCCATCCACCTTTGTACAAACCATCAATAAGTATACTGTATGTGTACAAATTAGGACAAATTCCTTCATAAAATATTTGGCTTAATAATGCAATTGCCTTGTCAAGTTGCTGCCTGTTGCATAAAGCATTTAACAAGATATTATAAGTGATTACATCAGGGGGTTGGCCACTATCATACATCCCATGAACAAGCTGCAATGCACTTGAGATTCTCCCAGACATGCACAAGCCATCAATTAGAGAATTGTAAGTTACAATATTTGGAACCAAATTCTTTAAACACATGTCTTGAAAAAGATTTATGGCTTCATCTACTCTTTTATTCTTGCAACAACCACTAATCAAGATGTTGTAACTCCAAACATTAGGTGCAAAACTTCTTTCAAAGATAAGGTGTTTAAATAATGCAATTGTCTTATCAAGATGCTCAATTTTGCAATAAGTTTCTAACAAGATATTGTAAGTGGTTACATCAGGAGGTAGCCCGCAATAATGCATTTCTTTAACAAGCTTCCATGCATCTGATATTCTCCCATATTTGCAAAAGCCATCAACTAGAGAATTGTAAGTTATAATGTTTGGAGCTAAATTCTTAAGAAGCATATCTCCAAATAGATTCATAGCTTCATCCACTCTATTAATCTTGCAATAACCTTTAATCAAGATGTTATAACTCCAAACATCAGGCACCAAACCCCTTTCAATCATCATCTCAAATAATTTTCTTGCCTCGTCCACTTTATTGTTTAAACAATATTCATTCATCAAAATAGTGTAAGTAATAATGTTAGGTTGTTCACCTCTTTCAATCATCACATCACACATATCGTGGGCTTGTAAGAGCATCCCTTCTTTGCATAATGCATTAATTATTATGTTAAAGGAACAAACATCTAGGTCGATGTTTTCATCAACAATCCTATTCATCAATAAACTAACTTCTTTCCATTGGCCCACGCTACAGAAACCATAAATTAATGAACTGTAAGTGAGAATATCAGGGGAAATTCCCCGAACAATCATTTCAGAACACAAATCATGTGCCTCATTTATAAGTCCATCTTTGCACAAACCATCAACAACTATATTGTACATTACAAGATTGGGCTTAACCAACAGTCCCTCCATTTTTCGAAGCATTTGAATGGCAACTCTTGTTTCTCCAGTTTTACACAACCCATTGATTAAGGTTCCATACGTAACTTCATCAAACTGAAATCCTTTCGCCAGTAGTTCATGATGAATGTCTAGTGCATCCAACATCTTACCATTAACACACAACCCCTTCATTAGTGTAGTCAAAGTTACAGCACTTGGTCGATAACCCCACTTGAGAATCTTACCCATTGCAGAGAAAGCAAAACCCATCTGACCCACATGGCAGTAACAATTCATCAAGATGTTCAAAGTAACTATAAACGGCGTGATACCCTTAGACTCCATATAGGTATAAAGATAAATAGCAGTGGCATAGTATTTCATCTTTACAAGTGTTCCTAAGATTTTGGTGAATCCCACAACCGATGGTCGAGGATGCATATCAGCCATGTGATGAAACAAAGCTACAGCATCATCAACATTATCAAATTTTTCGGCATTTTGTGGTGGTGGCAGCTGTGAATGAAGATGTACCCTCGCATGTTGAGCATATGGCATAAAAACAAGGAAGGTAGATGATGGCGTAAGAATGCGAGGAAATTTGGGGATTGCATACCTTGTTGAATACAACATGTGCTCCCAACACGTGGCAAGACACTCACTCTAGTTTCTCCAATTATGCTTCACCAAATGCAGTTTCCTCTACATTTCTCTATCTTTTCTTGTGTCCCTTTTGCTAGCTTTAAGAACAAAGCAGTAGAATTAGATGGCAGAATGCATATAACTTTTTTTTTTATACATTCTTTTTTCTCTCTCTATATTTTGAAAAAAACTGAAAAATATAAATTGTTGAGTATATGTCAACAAACTAGTCATAACAAAAATGTAAGATAAAGAATGTGGCATTTGATTAGCAGCTTACTATCAAACAAACTACACGAAAATATGACAAATGAAAACGGGCTTCATCCACAAAACAAAGGATTCTGTTTTTGCATTCTGTCAATTCCTCAATTGCCAGAGATTCATTATCCAAAAAATTTAAATATCTTGCTGAAACAAACCCCAAGTCAGGCACGCACAAACGCGCAATGAAGGCAACAGGCATGCCAACCGACCATTAACCCATAACTAAACAAAGCACAAAAAACCTCATTTCAACCCCAGATTCATAGACAAACCAGTGCTATGAGCATCTAAAACATCCCACAAAATTAAAAAATAAAAAAAAAAGAAAAGAAAAAACTCCTCGCGTAATAGCGCTAACCTCTTAAATTCAGAACTCAGGAATTACAAGAGGGGATCACCTTCCTCATCGGAGGTGAGGAGTTCCTGTCTTGAGGCTCATCTCTGTGATGCTTTCGTGCAGGCTCCAAGCTATATCGGTTCAAGGATCTTCCCCCTGGCTGCTCCCCACTAGAGTTGTCAAAAAGGCCCACCCATCCCACCAAGCCCTAACCCACAAAATAAAAAAAGTCCATAGGACTAAATGGGTCAATTCATGGGTTGACCCACAACAAAAAAATGTTTAATATGACCCATTTATTTAATCGACTGACCTTGTCCTATTCATGGACTGTCCACTAAAAAAAACTTGACACGTATTTTAATTAGTTATATTAATCATGGATGAGATAGAGACACGTTAACTAGTGCAGTTATAATAAATAATAATTAAATTAATTATGATGTCCAAAATTAAAAAAAATCCAACCTTACATATGAATTAAGATATGAATTATGCATGAACCCATATGATGTGAAAATAGAATAATGCACATCTATAATGCTACCTCCTGACATATTTTTTACTGTAGTATGTAGTGACCAACCCAATGCCAAAAATTTAGTAGTCAACTATTCAACTTAAACAAATAAAAGGACTATTCTTAGCTAGAGAGCACATATAGCTAAAGGTAATGCAATACTATATACAACACTCATGATAGTATTAAATAGTAATGATCTGTTAAAGATTTGCAAACATACACCAAAAAGTTGAGTTCCCTCTAATATTATAAATCTTATATAAGAGCCTTGAAGGAGTACAATCAAAAGTTTCAACCAACTACACTTCTAAGGGAGATACATTTAGATGTCCTCTTTTGAGATAGACATTAGAAAGAAGAGGAACGTATCCAAAAAATGAATTACTGAAAAATAGATCTTGTCCTCAATCAGCATAATAATTCACCAAGGTTTCCCTCCATTAGTTTATTTAAATTGCTCATTCACCTATTTCCAGCACATTTTATTCCAAAAGTTTAGTACAACATTTTCTTCTGACTCAAACACTAGGAGACTTGAAATAGCAAAACAAACAATGATACAACTCAATCTAACGACCAAGTTTTCAATGACTTGAAATAGAAAAACATACAACTCAATCTAATGAACAAGTTTTCAATACTGTATCCTATCAACAAGTAGAGCCATGAAATTCATTACACCACTTGTTTAACTTTAAAAACTCGAACAGTAGAAGCTTGACATTTTAGATTCTGTGTTAGCAAAAAAAAAAAAGGTGTCTTTCCTAAAGAAACAAACATCTGGACTGCCTATTATTACTCAAGGTTATCAATTTTTACAGTTTCTCAACCAGCCAGGACAATTGCATCATTCAGCCAAAATACCCAGTTTTGGTGTAAATCACGCTACTATTCACTTGAAAAAGTGTTCAGTCTAAGTGCATAATAAAAAACGGCAGATGCAATAACGATAGCGTTAGGTTTAGATACTGATAAACATCACAAGTGTGATTCATCCAACCATACAGTTTCAATAGGCTGAAATTAATTCACATTCAAACTTAAGGATATCACTTGCTTCGATTAGATAATGAAAGAAGGGAAAAATGGGAACATGCTATTGCACTTGCTTCAATGAGCTCAAGAAAGAAGGGGAAAATCTTTGGCTCTTGGATTCCCTAATGATACCAAGGAAACAACAAGTTTCAAGCATGATTGCCAAATAACGAACCAATAAAAATGATAAATAATTCTGCTACCAATTTCATATCAAACTAACAAAAACATCAAGCATGAGTATGACAGTAAAGTTCATTATTTGCTACAATTGGTACTCTAATTTCTCACTAGAAATAATGACACTAATGCAGACACAACATTGTTATTCTGAATTGAGCTCAAAACATTAGATAAAACAAGAAAACCAAATAACATAAATGTCAGAGCAAAACAAGCAGTCTCAACTAAGTAAATGTCAGTTCTGAAGCACTTGACTGGGGATAATGATAACAGTTAATCACAAATTTTATCCAAAAAAAAAACACCTTTTCTGAGAACTATCAATGACCCAGTTGCGCGGCCACCAACTAGAGGCATACAAAAAAACACAAAGCAGAATGCCACAATCAAATTAACCCCCACTCCCCTTTTCTCTCTTTGTTTTGTAGTACACTGTATGGAGTTTTTCAAACCAGAACCGAACTGAACCGGTAAAGCAGTTCGATTCAAAAACCAAAACCGATTTTCTTTTGGGGCTGAACCAGTTTTGGTTCGGCGAACCGGTTTAGAACCGGTTTGGATTTAGAACTGGTTCTGAACCGGTTTGAGTTTTAGAAAACTGGTTTAAAAACCAGTTCAGAAAACTGGTTCAGAAACCAGTTCAGAAAACTGAACCGGTTTGGGTTTTAGAAAACTGGTTTAAAAACCAGTTCAGAAAACTGGTTCAAAAACAGCAATTCCCAACATGGCAAAGGATAGACTATTGATAGACTATTTTGGTATTTACTTTATAGACCACCAAATAACATATAACACAGTTTATGCAACCAATCTGATACTTTTTACTGCATATGTAGACTTAAAAGAATTTTTGCATCAAACATCAATCTAATAACAACTACAGAAAATGTGGGTCATCGGAGAGAATGTATTGCTATCTAGGCATTTATGCGAGCTTATAACAGTAACATTAGCATGTCCATTGGGTGTGTGTCTGCATGTCCATTCACAAAACCACTTTTCCCTAGCACAAGCCAAATTACAGCAATAAAAACAATAAATAAACCATTTTATCAAGTTTCATGGGTGCAAAAACAAAGCAAACAAATCTTTTACTAAAGAGGATATTTAATTCAGCTCTAAATCAAGACCATATTTAAGCCAAAAACACATTGATTTTTACTTAAAATAGTATCAAACTGAGCTCCCGTAAACAGAATCATATTTCAAAAAATGACTAGTGAAATTCCTCCCAGTGGCAGCTCTCATTCCAAAGACAGGCTGCACAGAATATTGAGCGACAAAGAAATCAAACACTAAGTGGACTCTGTGCTAAATAGACCTATTAGAAAATAGCTAATGACCAGAGGAACAACTAACAACAGTAGTCAAATGTTACAGCAATGAACACCTAAATATAACTAGCCACCTTATACTCAGATCAAGTGTGTCACTGGGCAGCAAACTATATAAACTCACAGCAAGAAACAACAAAGACATCTCGGAAAAGTCACCTACCACATGCCCTGTATTAGCTAGGAAGCACATTTTCAATTGATATATTCAGATATTGACTGACAATTATCTAGCTATAGGGGGGATATATATTCAATAAAAAAAACAATGGATTTTTTTCTCCATAAGAATCTAAAAAAGCTCACGGTAAAAATAGAAACACACTCAGGTTATGGTACAGCAAGGGACTGAACCCAAACAAAATAGCGAAAAGAATAAAACCCATGCGCAGCATAGTTCGTACTCCTGATTTCTTTTTTTTTTTCAAATAAAAAAAAATGATATCACACAATCCCATATTGAAGTCAGTTTCAGCCAAACAGACCCTTATGGATCAACCAATTTTCAGGAGATAACAAGACCAACCCACTAGCTTCGGAGTAGAATCAAGTACATTGAATCTGTAAAGCTTTAAAGGAAAAAAAAACACGGATTGAATGTGACTAACAAATTTTTACAGATTAATATTGTTTTTACTAAATTTTGTTTTTATAATGAGCAATGCTACACACTTGGAAAAGAATTAAAAATTTAGTTTAATAACCAACTCAGTATATTCCTTTCTAGAGTAGCCTTTTTATGACTCAATTGTTCTTGGTGATAGTTCAAGAATTAATCATTTGTATAAGTATGTTATACATATAGCAGATGGGACAACAAAAGCATTTCCCCCTTTTCCCATCTCAGTTATCCAATGCAAATGGAACTCCCTGCTAGAAGCACAATTGAAACAAATAAAGAACTCAAATCATAAGGCAATGACAGACTTTCACGAATGTTTTGTTGGAAGTCAAATCAAAAGAGATAATAGCAGGACGACAGATCGAGAATAAGCCAGTGACAAGAGGCAAACACAATGAGCATAACTAGAACAAATGTTAAACACAAAGAGGCAAATTGGACATAGCATTTCAATCTATTTATTTATATAATATTTTAGTATCAAGAACTTCATATCCCAATGCAAATTGCCAAGTAATTATCGGCATTTGTGGACTTGACATTCATCAAACAATGAGCATGCAACCAGAACAAACATTAAAGAAAGCAAGTTAATACCAAGCCAGCCTCATTAACCATTTTGAATTCAAATCATCAGTAATGTGGGAAATCATCCAAATGAAAGAACATGTGTATAACACAGTGGAAAACAACTAAGTTAAATATTTTCATAGCATTACATGAATGGAACTCACATACTACGTAGATTTCCATGTGATATAGAGACCCACTCAAATATTTTCATTCATCAAGGATTCTGTTAGCAAGCCAAGCCTCTAACAATCACCCAACTAACAATATCACTAGACTTACATTTTACTCACAAGATTGTAAAATCAAAAAATCAAATGCGTACATATATATAAAAATCAACTTACAATGAATTTGTAGAAATTAGGAACTAATGATATAGAGACCCAACTTCAACAAGAATTACAACTTCTGCTGAAGGTGACCATGAAAATCAAAAGCGAAAATGTGATATTAAAAAAAAAAAGAAAAAAAAATCAAGGGTTTAGGTTGAAGAAGGAAATCGATGAAAACGTAGATCAAGAGCTCTCACCAGATCAAGACGCAACACTGCAGCAGAAGCCAATCAATTGCATGAGCACTTTTCTCACCAGTCACCACGCAACTATTTCGTCACAATAGCAAGCGAGGAGCAACGTACAACGCAGCGATTTGGTCTCTCCACGCAGAAGCTTGAAGATGTCACCGATTAAGGAAGTCGTGGTGCACAATTTGGGGTTGGGGTTCAGTAATTTAAGGGTTAGGGTTCATAAGGTTGGAGATGAATTTTTGAAAATTTCAATGGAAGTGGAGAGTGAGACTGAGATGAGATCTAGTTTCGTTTCCTAAGTTTTTCGAGATGTGAAATGAATTGGTTCGGTGATAACGTGGTTATTTGAATTAGGGGTGTAAATTGGTTTGGATAACCCGATCGGAATCAAACCAATTAAGTTGATGATTTGGTTTGGGTATATTGATTAATTTGAGTAAAATCCGAACCAATTAAAGTTTAATTGGTTTGGTTCTCGAATTTAAAATTTCAAAATCGAATCGAATCGCACTAAACTAAATTATTATTTTTTTGTAAACTCTTGAAACCTGTTTCTATTTTTACCAAATCAATTCCAATTCCTTTTAATTTTTTCCTAAATCCCTAACCTAGTCAGGTGACCGTCACCCCTCTATTACCCCTCGCCACTCATCCCTCGCCTTTGTCCTCGCCCTCGCCCTTCGCGGCCTTACCCTGTCATTGCTCAACTCCCCTTGGATGCTGCTCGCCCTGCTCACTGCTGTTTGTCACTGCTCAGTAAGTTTTAACTCTTCACCACAAAGTCCCCTCACTCTTTGCTAGCCTCTTTTATAGGATGAATGATGTACCGAAGATGAAGCTATATGTGTGTCTTTGTTTTTTTCTTGACAATACCATTGTTTGGAGTTCCAAAAGTAAACAGTTTAATTTCATAAAAAAAATTGGTTGTTTTAAGCAAAAAGTGAAAACTTATGGTTCAGAAACAAAAAAGAAAAACAGAGAACAAAAGAAAAGTGTTGGATTGGATCATTAGATGGGATGGGACCTTATGAATATGATGCAATTTGATGATTTTTTTTCATTTACTTTTTTTGTTCTTTTGCTAAATTTAGTTTTAGGTTGGTGTATAGTGTAGAAACTAGGTGTTGATTTTGTTTTATTGTTATTGTTGTGATTCTATTGATTAAGTTATGATATGAACAATATCATGTTGTATTGTTGTTCATTCTAACAAAAAGAAAAAGCTTATTATTAATAACAACTTTCATATTATTCTTTTCCTTTTATCCTTCTATTGTGGCGTACTTTTATTTTTTACATTGATTTAATTTGAATTTGAGTTTTGTCTTTGATGAACTCGTAATCCTAAAAAATGTGTGCATCAATAGCTCTAATTGTATAATCTAGTTATAGTATATTGAAGTGTAAATATGGAAGTGTCTAGGGTACTGTGAGTAGGTAAAACTCTCATTATTTTCTGAAAATAATATGCAAAATTGTCTTGTAACTCGTAGTCATGATTTACTCAGCCTTACTCAACATCCCTAGTCTAAAAACCCCTAGCTAACTAAAAGAAATGGTAAATTGTTAGTTAGTGCTTGAAACTAATGAAGATAGCCTATAATTAATGTGAAAGGACTACTTAAATACAACAGTCAATTACACTTCCTTCAAAAACTAGTAGGTATATATACTAACTTTCGCACATACACTGACATTTTAGATAAGTTTGTTGCCAGTTATCTGCATGTCTTAAGGTGATTTATCATGTTGATGTGCGGTGATCAATTGGGTGTTGGTGAACTAGTCTAACTTCATTTTTTGTGGTACTAGAAGCCCAAGGCTAGAGGCTAGTCTATTATTGTAATACTAGTTTTGATGGTCCTTTTCATAGATTCATCATTTGCATAAAGTTGTGTGTAGTTATATTAGACCCTATTATGTTCCTCTTAACTGGAAGATTTTTCTAGTTTTAGTGTTGTCTATTTCTATATCAATTGATCATCGAAAGTCTTTACATGTTATCTTTTTCTTAAGATTAAAATACAGATGGAGAAATCAGTTGTAAGTACTCCTATGTATTAAACTGCAACTACAAACAACATTGGCTGGTAGCCTCCCATCATTGTGGAAGAGCAAAAATTAGTTTATGTTCTAATATTATTTGAAATTTTTGATACATAATGTGTACCTTTTGTATTGCATGTATAACTATTTAGCTAATTTTTATGTTAAAAAAAATAATGGTCAATCTAATCACCTGATCCAAACCAATCCATAAATGTTCGATTCGATTTGGTTTGGATTTGGCTATCAAAAAATAAGAAAATCAAACCAAACCTAACTAATTGATTTTGATTGGTTTGAATTTATTTTTTTTACAGGAACCGAACCAAACCACCCAATTACACCCCTAATTTGAATCAGAATTAAAAATGGTTAACCAGACCATTTAATAAAATAAACCGGTTCAGGTTTTTATAAAATAAAATTGGTTTAAGTTATTTTAAGAATGGTTAAATTTGGTTAATGGATCAATTTAATTCATTTGGTTTTTATACCCACCCCTATAATTTTTTCACTCTCTGTATATATGAAATGACATTACTAACCCCCTCCTATATATTAGCTTCTTTAGTTTTCTCCTTTGCCCCCTATCTTTTCCTTTTCCTCCCCAAACACTAGGTACATGGCAGCCACTACTTCACATTTGTAGCCAACACCTTGGCCTCTTCCTCCAACGAAGCTGCCCTACTCCTCATTATGCCTTTGCACCTACAACACTACCATGAACAAGGCTACACTACCCCCCTCCATTTCACATACACACACTCCACTCCCTCATGAGGTATCTCACTTGCTCATCAAGAGCACAATCTATGCCTATATATACCACGGGTGCAAGAGAATTGAAAGGGGGAGAAATTGAGAAGGAGAGGGTTGAGTTGGAAAAGGGGAAGAAATTGAGTGTGGAGTTTGAGAAGAAGTTTCTGATTTTTTGTTGTGTGTGGGAATTGAGAGAGAGTAGTGAAGTGCTGGATGAATTGAATGAAGGAAACAAAGAGCTTGAGTGAAGAGGAGTGAAAGAGGAAGCAACTCTTGATTAAGAGTGAAAATCAAAGCATATTCATTCTTCACATCACTCACTTGCTCTGTTCTCATTAACATACAGAGTCATGCATGGTAGTGTACACTTCCTTGTAATACTAAAACCACAAGCTAAAATCCCCCTGTAAACCACACTAGAACCCTCAATCATCCAAAATAGAGACATATTCAACCTCAAGTCCACCATCATACACAATTAGAAACAATAGCAAGTCTCATCACAAGAGGTGTTACAGAAACCCTAAACCTCTATTAACCCATCTTCAAAAGCCAAAGGCATCCACACTTCCGTATTGAGAGAACTCAACACTCACAACTGAGACCCAAATGACCCCAAACCCAAAACAGAGAAACTCAACCCAGATTACATGACCCCAGCCACCATCCAACCACCCAGAAATGGCTGCCATCCCTGCAACTCAAATTCCCATCATGAAACCACCTGAGTCACAGAACTAGGACAACCACCAAACCTGCTGCCGAACCCAGCACTCAGCAAATGCCTAGCCCCTAACCACCGATGGTCTCAAGTGGAGTTACGCCTCCATAGTCAAACCAGCACCCACAAATTGCTGCATCACCGCACCTACCTCCACCATGCGCACCACCACCACCAACAAAGAGGGTAGGGGTGGGTGGAGTGAAATTAGGATTAGGGTTTGTTAATTGTTAAGGTAAAAGGGATTTTTGTTGTTTTAGTGTTTTTTAATTGTAAGATTAAAAAGGACATTTTCTCCGTAACATGGATGACAACAAAATGTCATTTCAGATAAAGGATGTCAGTGTAGGCTTGCAATCAAATGGGGTATCAGGTGTAATTTATGGCAAACCTCAAGGGGGATCAATTAGCATTTAAATATAAATTATTGGAAAGGAAAGAAAAATAAGTAAATTCTCTACAAAATTTTGAGCAGATTTTTTGCTTTATATTTTTTAATTTGCTTTATATTTTTTAATTAAGGAGAGTATAAAGAACTAATAAAGATGACAAATAGGGTTTAAAAAGCTTAATTAGGTTTTTCTTTTGAAACTTGTTGGAGGCAAAAGGGAGTGTTGTTTTGTGTTTATTTTTGTATTAGTATTTCCCCTTTGTTGCGGGGTTTTGTGGAGGGAGCTTCCTTGGAGGGTTTTGGGATAGTTGTGGTGGTTCATTTTTCTCTTGGTTGTGTTTGTTTTGTGGTTTTCTATGGATTTTTTACTTTTTACTTTTTCTTTAGCCTTATGATTTCTTTTGGAGGATACCTTATCCTCTTTTGTATTTGTACCATCTTATCTAATAGTATTTCTTTTCCTATAAAAAGAGAAAAAAGATATCGGTGCTTGTAAAAGGAAGTTTTTTCCAATAATCTATGGAAGCAAAAGATCATCATGAGTATTGTTGAAATAGAGAAAAGAGAGACATATGAAAAAAATTGTGTGTTTGATTTACATAATAGAGACTAAATTATATAGAGTTATTATAATAAATACAAAGATTACAAAAGATCCTAATTACCGTAATTACATGATTTAGTTAACCTATACAACAAATCTAGACACTATTTACATAATTTTCAACACTTTCCCTCAAGCTAGAGCATATAGGTCATATGCACCAAGCTTTTTACAAATATAGCTTATCTGAGGACCTTTTAAAGACTTATTGAAAACATCTGCTAGTTGATTACTTGAATTGATGAAACTAGTGGTGATATCTCCAGATAGGATACTCTCTCCGATAAAATGACAATTTATCTCTATGTGTTTGGTTCTGTCATGAAACACTGGATCGGAGGAGATATGCAATGCAACTTGATTATCAAAAATAAGCGTCATTTGTATATTATTCCCAAATCGAAGCTCCTTAAGCAGTTGTTTTAACCAAATGAGTTCAAAAGTTGTTAAAGTCATTGCTCAATATTCTGCTTAGATACTCGATCTTGCAACCACATTTTTTTCTTACTCTTTTAGGATATCAAATTATACTCGATGAATACACAATACCCTGAAGTGAATTTTTTATCAATAAGAGATTCTACCCAGTTAGCATCTGAATAATCAACAATCTGAGTATGACATTTATTTTCATAGACGAGGCCTTTTCCTAGAGCTCTTTTAATATACTTCAGGATACGAATGACTGCATTCCAATGTCCTTCACAAGGTGAGTTTAGAAACTGGCTTACCACACTCACTACAAAAGAGATATTTGGAGGGGTAACAGTGAGATAGTGTAATTTTTCTAAACTAATCTTCCATATCTTCCTGCGTCTAAAAGTCGTTGTCCTTAATTCGGTAGAAGCCTGACATTAAAATCCATAGGAGTGTTAATAGGTTTTGCATTCAACAAACCTGTTTTCTCAAGGATCATAGCGTACTTCCTTTATAAGATAACTGTACCATCCTTGGATTGTGTCATTTCGATTCCTAAGAAATAATGAAGTTTGCTGGTCTGAAAGTGATGACAGAGGTGTTATTTTTTCTGAGTTATGCCCTAGTGATCGCTGCCAGTGATAACAATGTCATCCACATACACAATTGAATAGATGCAACCTCGGGCTGTTTGGTGATAGAAGACAGAGTGGTCAGCCTCGCTTTGAATTATACTAAATTACTGAACTACAGTACTGAATTAACCAAACCAAGCCCGAGGAGATTGTTTGAGACCATATAAGGACTTGTGAAGATGACAAACGAGGCTAGAAGGCTCCCTTGGAGCAATAAACCCTGGTGGTTGCTCCATATAAACCTCCTTTTCTAGAGTACCATGGAGAAAAACATTATTGATGTCCAGTTGATGAATGAGTCAATAGTGAATGGTGGCCATAGATAGAAAGAGTCAAACAGAAGCCATTTTCGCCACTGGTGAGAAAGTGTCCCCATAATCCAAGCCAAAAATCTGTGTATACCTTTTTGCCACCAGAAGCATCTTAAGACAATCAAGCTTGCCATTAGGGCCAACCTTGACCGTATAGATCCATCGATAGCTTACAACAGACTTCCTTGGAGGAAGAGGAACAAGTTCCCAAGTACCATTATTCTGAAGGGCACACATTTCATTAATCATAGCTTGTCTCCACCCAGGATGGGTTAAGGTGTCACCTGGAGATTTAGGAATAGACACAGAAGATAAGGAAGAAAGACATACATAATACGAAGAAGATAGGTGATGATAACTCAAAGTAACATAGTGAGGAGAAGGGTTACAAGTAAACCGTATACCTTTTTGGAGAGCAATGGGAAAGTCAGGCACATGAGGCAATGACAGAGCTGGCAAAGGAGCTGGTTTTATAAGAGAGTCCATAGTGGCCTCTGCAACTTCTGGTGGAAGTAATGGCGGTGGAGGTGGCTGAGGCTGATGATGATAGACTTGAAAGGGGCGTATGGTCGGTGGAGGTCCTCGAACAGGAGGTGACTGAAGGGTACCTGATTCAACTGAGACAAGAAGAGGAGGAAAAAGGAAGACCTTATTAATGAGTTTAGAAGTCAAACTAGAAGAGTCAAAGAAGGGAACAAACTTGAAGAATGTTACATCAACAGAGACCAGGTAACGGTGGAGAGTAAGTGAAAAACAATGATAACTCTTTTGAGATTGATTGTAACCGAGAAAAACACATTTGATGGAGCGGGCAGAAAGTTTGTCAAGACTGAGAGTGAGATTATGGACAAAACATGTCAACCTGAAGACACAAGGCAGAAGAGAATGAAGGGTTGACAAGGAAATAATACAAAATGGGGTACCTAGTTATCAAGCATAGAAGAGGGCATACGGTTAATCAAGTAGCAGGCAATAAGAACTGCATCAACTCAAAAACGAAAAGGGACACAACCATGAAGTAAGATTGTTTGAGTTGTTTCAATTAGGTGTCTGTTTTTGAGTTTAGCAATCCTATTTTGTTAAGGGGTATAGGCACAAGATGTTTGGTGAAGAATGCCATTAGATGCCATAAAATGTTGAAAATGCTAAGATAAAAATTCACAGGCATTGTCACTGCACAAAGTACGAATTGGAACACCAAATTGTGTTTTTGTTTCATTATAAAATTTTTGAAAAATAGAAAATAACTCAAACCTGTTTTGCATTAAAAATAACCAAGTACACTGAGAATAGTCATCAATGAAAGTAGCAAAATGTTTAGAACCCAAAGTAGACTTGATACGATTAGGATCTTAAACATCAAAATGAACTAAAGTAAAGGGAGATGCAGCTCGACAACAGACTCTGTCAGGAAAAAGACTATGAGTATGTTTTCCTAGTTGACACGACTTATAGGATAAACTAGATAACTTAGATAAGCTTGACACTATTCGTTGTAGTTTGGCAAGGCTCGGATGACCCAATTGAGTATAGATGGTGAGAGGGGAATACGTGACAGAGCAAACATGAGAGGTGGCAGGGAGCAAGTAGACACAGTTGGACTCACATTCAGTGCCTATTATCTGTCCCAAATTCCGGTCCTACAACATAACAAAGTCTTTAGTGAATGTAATGTTACAATCTAAAGAACAGGTCAAATGACTAATGGATAGTAAATTAAAAAGACTTCCAGGAACATAAAGTATAGAATCAACAGACAGAGAAGGGAGGAGATAGACAGTGCAAATCCCTTGTGACCAAGTTTGGGAACCATTTGCTAAAGTGATCATAGGTAAATAGCCAAAATTAGAAATTTTGGAGAAAATGTGCTTATTACCAGAGACATTATCAGAGGCACCAAAATCAAGGAACCAAAGACCCAAGGATGGTGACTGAGAGAGACAAGCAAATGCATTACCAGTGTGCTCAACATGGATTCAGGGCAACAATTTGTCCAACATTGGCAGCCCGGGGAGGACGGTCATGTAAAATCTAACATTTATCAATGGTATAACCTAGGGTCTACCCGAGTTACCAAAATGAGAATGACCACGATTGTTGCTCTGGGAGACCAGAACAGATGGATCAACCAGAGCTGGAGCAATGACAGAATCAGAGGGTTGCTTAGCCTGGACCTTGAGCAAAGTGGACCAAGTCATGCTCAGAGTAGGGATAGTGGAAGAACTCAAAATATGATCACGGTTGGTAGAATATTTAGGAGGCAAACCATACATGGCCATGAGCATGAAGAAAGTACTGCGTTGCTTGAGTTCCTTTGCCACGGTATCAGCAGGGGGTAGCAGCTCATTGAAATGATGGAGAACACCATGGACTTTCCCCAAATAGGCTAACATAGGACCATCAAACTTCAGAGGAGCAATAACACTCATGAGGTTATGACACACCCTATATAGCCATTGAGTATCATTGGTGTAAAGAACCTTGGTCTGCTTCCAAACAGACTCACAAGTAATATGAGCATAGAAGATATGCTTGAGGGATGGATGAATAGTAGATTTGATGACGTTGCATAACTGGGCATCAATCTTTTTTCACCTTGAGTTGTCAGCCTTGAGCACAAACTCAAGCTTTGTGGTGAGGTGCTCTTCATAGCCTTGGTTGTTGAGCCACAGTTTGACGTTCGAAGCCCAAGTATCATAGTTACTGTCATCCAATTTGTCAACGGAGAGATGGGCACTGATGTAATTGGTGAAAACAGGAGGCTCAACCTTCGAGAAGTCTTTAAGGCTAGCTGAGGAGGTAGAACTAGCCATGGGTTAGAACACAAGAGGGTAAAAATTGAAACTACAAGTACTTGAATGTTTTTGGGCAAGTGTACAAGGCCACACAGAGGTCGATTGTTGGAGGTGAGCTCAGATTCGTGTATAGGAGGCCAGGGCGAGTTGAATGAGACTGGCGGCTGCCAAAAATATGGTTGGAAGTGTCGGATGAAAGGGCAACACGTGGTCTACGCGTAGAGAGAAAAAAGGCGCACGTGGGCTGCCTGCAGATTGAAAAAGGGTGAGCGTGGGTTGCTTACATAGAAAAGAGGGCGCACATGGGAGCACGTCGAATGGCTGCCGGAGTTGTGCCTTTGGGGGTTGGCCGAACTTAGGTCGGTGGTGCGACTAGTGAGGTCGTCGGCCGGCAAAATCGATGGTGGACAATAGTAGCAATGAGAAGACAGTGTTTATCGACAAAGTGGAGTGGAAACACAGTTGACCGGAAAATTTTTTTCACTAGAGAGCAGTGGGCTCACCAGACGTGTATGGTTCTAAGGTTACCTATCTTTAGGCTCTGATACCATATTGAAAGAGAGAAAAAAGAGAACATATGAAGAAAACAATGTGTTTGAATTATACAATAGAGACTGAATTATATAGAGTTATTGTAATAAATACAAAGACTACAAAAGATTCTACTTACCATAATTACATGATTTGATTATGATTTAATTAGCCTATACAACGAATCTAGACACTATTTACATAGTTTTCAACAAGAATAACTTCTAAAGAACCACTTGTCTCAAAATTTTAAGAATTATGATGTCGAACAAAGGCCTAAGAATGATTTTTATAATTCTATTTGTTGTTTGTCACGTGTGATTCTCCACGTGATCCTATCTGTTTTTATATTATTTGTTATTTATTTTAGTTATTTGTTTCCTAGTATAGGCTGATTAGGATCTTAATTTAGTCAAACCTTAAAATATTATGTTTCTATATTTTAATAATCCTAGTTTTTACTTTCCTAAAATTATGGGATTTGATTGGCCAATCTCGTATATGGCCAATGTCTATATATTGTACATATCTCCTTCATGAAATAATAAGATACAGAGAAATCCTTTACTTTGTTTTTCTATATGGTATCAGAGATCTCTTATGAGGGCCTGAACAAGGGTTCATGATTCGTTTTGGCACCATGAGTGCTTATCAAACAACATCCCAAACATTATCCACCCCTGATAGTTAGCCAAACAACACCTCTACCCTTGCCATGGCTGCTGATAGCCTTTCGTTCATGATTACAGGACACCGGTTCAATGAGACCAATTATCTAATATGGTCCTAAAGTGTTATGATGTTTATCTGCGGTCGTGGAAAGAAAGACTACCTAATTGGAGATGTTGTTCAACCAGCTAAGTCTGATCCGACATACAAGACATGGAAAGTTGAGAAAAACATGGTGATGTCTTGGCTTGTGAACTCCATGACAATGGAGATTGGGCAAACTTATATGTTGTACACCACAACTAAAAAGATTTGGGATGCTGTATGTGAATCCTATTCCAAAATTGACAATACTGCTGCTTTAATCCGTATAAAGGGCATCTTGAGGGATTTAAAATAGGGGGATAAGAATGCTACCCAGTACTACAACACCTTAGTGAAGTACTGTCAGCAACTTGACCTCTGTGAAGATCATCAATAGACCAACAACACATATGCAACCACATATAAGAAGATTGTGGAAAAAAAAGGATTTATAGCTTCTTTTTGGGCTTTAACACAGAGTATGTTGCAGCCAGAGGTAGGATCATGGCCACACGCCCATTACACTCACTTAGATAAGAAGATCGTGAAAAAAAAAAGGATTTATAGCTTCCTTTTGGGCCTTAACACAAAGTATGATGCAACCAGAGGTAGGATCATGGCCACACGCCCATTACCCTCACTTAGAGAAATGTTTGATGTGGTACAGTGGGAAGAGAGTAGGCAACAACTGACTCATAGGCCACAAAACTCAGAACCAACTTCAGAGCTCTCTGCACTTACTGTTAAGAGGAACTTTAACTCTGAAAATAAACCTAGGAGGAATGGTAAACCATGGTGTGACCATTGCAATATAACAAGTCACACCAAAGAGGGCTGTTAGAAACTACATAGAAAGGCTACTAATTGGAAGCCTTGGCAAGCAAGAGAGAATCGAAGACTCATGATATCTACAGAGGACCAAGGACCAACTACTTCACTTGAACTTGCCGTGTTCAGCAAGGAATAGTTGGAGATCATCCAAAAAATGATTAATGCTCACAAGCCTGAGAAACCAATTGGTACTGGTGCAGTAGCACAAGCAGGTAATTCTTTGACAGCCTTGCATGCTCAAACTGAAAAATCCAATACTTCGATTATTAACTCAAGAGCCTCTGACCACATATCTGGTAATGCCTCCTTCTAATTAACTCTATTCCTAATTTTGAACAACAAGTTGTGAGAATAACTAATGGTACTCTAGCAGAAGTTAGTGGTACTGGTAGTGTGAAATTGTCAAAGGACTTAGTACTAAAAGAGGTTTTAATTGTTCGTCAATTGCCATGTAATCTTCTATTTGTCAATAAACTTACCAAAGATTTAAAGTGTGTTACTCAATTTTACAAGAATAAGTGTTATTTTCAGGATTTGGAATCGGGGAAGAGGATTGGCAATGTTAGGACATGTGCTGGATTCTATCACCTACAAAGTCCTAAAAGGTTGTAGAAAGAAAATGTGACACACTATGCTTCAGTCAACGAAAATGATGTTGTACTGCTGTGGCATTATAGGCTAGGCCACCCAAATTTTATTTACATGAAACACTTGTATCCTAAATTATTGAATAAAAAATATCTTTTTCCTCCATGTGAAATTTTCCAATTGTCCAAGCATGTAAAGGTTTTTTATCCTTATCACACTTATCACCCTTCTAAACCGTTTTCACCTATACACAGTGATGTTTGGGGACCAGCCAGTGTAAAAAACATTAATGGGGCAAGGTGGTTTGTCACCTTCATAGATGACCATACTCGTCCAATGTCACACAAGTATTCAAAACCTTCCATATGCTCACCCAGAACCAATTCCAAACTCAAATTCAAACCCTAAGAACTAATAATGCTCGAGACTACTTCAACCTTGAACTTACCTCATACTTACAAAATCATGGAATTCCCCACCAAAGCTCATGCGTCAATGCCTCCCAACAAAATGGGGTGGCTAAAAGGAAAAATAGACACTTATTAGAAGTGGCCAAATCTCTCATCCTTACTTCTAATACTCTTAAGCACTACTTGGGTGAAGCTGTCCTCACCGCCACCTATTTGATTAACAAAATGCCTTCTCGAGTCTTAAAATTCATATCCCGTTATCTAAAACTTCTAGACACCTACTCAAACATACAAATTATGTCCACTCTTGCTCTTAAAGTCTTTGGGTGCACCACGTTTGTTCACAATGATCATGGTGGTAAACTGGACCCCAGTGCAATCAAATGTGTTTTCATTGGATATTCATATGCCCAAAATGGTTATAAATGTTACTCTCTAACCACCAAATGAATCTATACCACCATGAATGTCATATTTTTTGAAACCCAACCTTTTTACTCCCAAACATCCATTCAGGGGAAGACACATACACAACACAAGGAATGGATGTTTGGTATCACACTAGAATCTAAAACAAGTGACTAGCACAGCCCTGAAAATCATCCCTACCAGTGACCAAAACAGACCTGAAATCACCCCTTCTCTTGAGCCAAACACCACCTCTCACCTTAAGCCAACTCAAACCATACACCCTAAAGAGCCTACACCTATTACTAATGCCTCACAACAGAAAGAGTTGATAGTGTATACCAAAAGACAGCAAGGTAAAAAAACTGATCTGCAACAGAGGACAGAGCAACATACTTCAAGAGATTTTCAAGATGTTGAAGACAACACTTGTCTTGAGCAAAGTCAGGCCATTTCCCTTATTTCAAGTTTCGAAGAAAAGTTGAACATGCCCATTGCCTTGTGGAAAAGAGTAAGAAACTGTACTAAACATGCAATTAGCAACTTTGTTTCCTATGACAAATTATCTCCGAAGTTGCAGGCATTTGTGAATAGCGTGGCTCTTGAGAAAATCCCCAACAACTTCTATGAGGCAGCAAAGAAGGAAGAATGGAGGAATGTCATTAGAGAAGAATTAACTGCTCTTGAGAAGAATAAAACATGGAATATAGTAGATCTTCCACCAAACAAGTCACTTGTAGGATGCAAATGGAATTTCACAGTAAAATACAATCTAGATGGAAGCATCAACTGTTACAAGGCTAAACTTGTAGCCAATGGGTTTACACAAACCCATGGGATTGATTATCAGGAAACCTTTACCCCTGTGGCCAAATTCAACACTATTAAAGTGTTACTCTCTATTGCTACAAGCCTGGACTGACTTCTTCATCAGTTGGATGTAAAAAATGCATTCCTAAATGGAGATTTGGAGGAAGACGTCTACATGGAGATTCCAAGAGGGGTGGAGTATGAACATGGCTCCAAAAAGGTATATAAACTTCATAAATCCCTATATGGTCTCAAGCAATCACTAAGGGCTTGGTTTGAAAAATTCACCATTACAGTTAAAGTTCAAGGGTACAAACAATGCCAAACTGGTCACACCTTGTTTGTCAAGATAAGATCAGATCAAAAGTTAGCATTTTTAATTGTCTATGTAGATGATATTGTAATCACTGGAGACCACATTAATCATTGGAGACCACATTAATGAAAAAGATAAATTAAAGAAGTCCCTAGTAAATGAGTTTGAAGTAAAAGATCTTGGCAGCTTAAGGTACTTTCTTGGCATGCAAGTGGCACGAACCAAAGATGACATTTCTGTTTCTCAAAGGAAATATACACTAGACCTACTTGAAGAAACGGGTATGTTGGGGTGTAAACCAGCAGATACCACCACATAAGCTAACTACAAACGGGTCTCAAACTAGAAAGTTCCCTTGTTGACACTGGGAGATATTAGAGACTCGTGGGAAAATTAATTTACCTAGCTCATACTCGTCCAAACATCAGTTTTTCAGTCAGCATAGTGAGTCAGTTCATGAACAAACCGAATGAGGAGCATTTAGAGGCAGTGTACAGAATTATGAGGTATCTTAAAATGACCCCTGGTAAAAGATTATTTTTCAAAAAGGGAAATTATAAAGGTGTAGAAGTGTACTCAAACGCATATTGGGCTAGACCTGTAGTTGATAGAAGATCTACTACAAGTTATTGCACAATTGTGTGGCGGAACTTATTAACTTGGAGGAGTAAAAAACAACCAGTGGTTGTCAGGAGTAGTGCAGAGGTAGAATTTCGTGCTCTAGCTCTTGGAATATGCGAAGGAATGTGGATATTAAGGCTCCTCAAGGAATTAAACTTCAGCAACGACTTGCCAATGAAGGTGTTCTATGATAACATGGCAACAATAGGGATAGTTAAGAATCCTATTCATCATGACAGGACAAAGCACGTTAAAATTAATAGACACTTCATTAAGGAGAAGATTGATTCAAGCCTTATTAAATTGAATTATGTGTCCATTGGTTCCCAAGTTGCAAATGTGCTTACCAAGGCCTTATCAAGGGTTAAATTTGAAGAATTGAGTTACAAGCTAGGAATGATCAACATCTACTCCACAACTTGAGGGAGAGTGTTATTAGTCATATGTGATTCTCCACGTGATCCTATCCGTTTTTATATTATTTATGTTATTTATTTCAATTATTTGTTTCTTAGTATAGGCTGATTAGGATCTTAATTTAGTCAAACCTTAAAATATTTTGTTTCCATATTTTAGTAATCCTAATTTTTACTTTCCTTAAATTATGGGATTTGATTGGCCAATCCCGTATGTGGCCAATGTCTATATATTGTATATATCTCCTTCATGAAATAATAAGATACAGAGAAATCCTTTACTCTGCTTTCTATACTATTATTAGTTTATTACCCTTTCTCCCTCGTCAAATCCCAGTAAATGTGGACAAATTTATGGTTTATACACTTGACTG
Organism: Ormosia emarginata; assembly: GCA_029884605.1. Classification (NCBI taxonomy): domain Eukaryota; kingdom Viridiplantae; phylum Streptophyta; class Magnoliopsida; order Fabales; family Fabaceae; genus Ormosia; species Ormosia emarginata. The sequence goes on along the minus strand of JAQQTP010000077.1, from coordinate 13,279,078 downwards.
AAACTAAAGACTAGTTTATAATAAAATTTTATTATTATGTCTCAGGACTTGGAAAACAGGGATTTAATTCTAATCACAACAGATGGCATAATTTATAGAATTTGTGAGATCTGTGTGTCAGTATTATGTCTTGCTCATTAGATATGCATCACCTTGTACAATCTGCTCCTCTTGACATTGAATGAATTGGGGCACCACAATCTTATATCTTCATGTGCTTTGCACAAAAACACTCTGCTGCAGGTTAAGCAGGCACAAGCAGGATTGAAATCACTCTCCTTGTCTAAGAAGACAATAAACCAATTTCGTGAAAACTTTGTCTCCATTGAGAAGTATGTTTAAAAGGAGATAGACTGAAAAGTGTTATGACTTCTTAGAGGGTGGTTGTTTTCTCTTGCATAAACTTGCATCATTAATATCTTTCACTTTGAGCGTACTGTGATTTTCCTGTTGCATCAGGTTATGTTAGGAATGCCAAACTTTAATTGACAACCATGACCTGATAAAGCTACTTAGTACTTAGTAATGCCAGAAATAACTTAAACACAACCTTAAAGGTGATTTTTTTGTCCTTAATTAAACCTATAATTCGTTATTAGAAAAGTACTTGGCTGGGACTCTTTCTATTGCTGCCTCTTAAGAGTTGTTATTTAGTACTTCCCCTCCCTGTTTTCTGCATTAGTATTGAGTTTGTTATCTTCAAGTATTACAAAAAGGTCATTTTCCCTCTCACATTTCCTGCTGAATCATGGTTAAATAAAGTAGTAGATGTAGTGCCACACTCCCAAAAATGTTGCCTCACTGTATCAATTGTTTCCTGCTGAATCATGGTTAAAGTAGCAGATGTAGTGCCGCATTCCCTAAAATGCTTCCTTCACTGTATCAAACATTTGTAATTTAGTTGATCTTTCAATGTTCGAATGGGATTGATACAACCTGCAGATTGCTAGTCATTTGTCCTTGTTAAGTAAACATGTTTGCAACCTAGTTGGAGCGATTGGGGCATAAGGGCATTTATATGTGCATACCCTGCCTTGCTTTGTGGTTTTCACTGACTTCTTGGTCTTCTGATAGGATGTTGAAGGTATGATGTCCATCTCTGTCGAGGCAGCAGAGGCTCGGGATTCTTTAAGTGATGACAAAGAAATTATCAACACTTACGAGGTAAGGCTGGTCTTACTTATAGTGCAAAATATTGGTTTTATCATAAAATGTGGTAATGCTTGTCCAAATGCAACATCATTCACGTGTGGTTGAATCCTTATTTTTCAATTTATGTCTATAACTATTCCTTTTTTTTTAGAGGTTGACAGCTCTGGATGGAAACGGAGGTTTGCATTAGCGGCTGCAGGATCTCATGAGGAAGAGGTTGGAAGACTAAGGTCTGTGTCTTCTTAAGTGAACTGTAATGTTCATGGGTTGTATAAGCAAGAATCAAGGGGCTGCCACAGATTTTGGAATGGATTCCAATCTGCATAAGCCCCCATCATATAATTATGCAATGACCCACTAGTTTTTTTTTTCTTAATCAGTGGTATATACATTTAGGTTATCTGGGCATTTCAACCTTGCAATTGATAGTTTTAGATCTATGAACCAATTTGCAGCTATTTTATCAGAGACATTGTTAGTGGCTATTATAAATCTTCCAAGTAGTACAGGAATTTGGAGCTTTCTTTTACAGAAGAGAAAAAATTGTGTTACCAAATCAAGCGAATTAATCATCACATAATGGGATTCCTTTACCTTTTCTTAATGAAATTACAAATAATTGAAGTTTCAATTCTGTTATATGCATGATTCGAAACTCCTCCATGAAAAATTCTTCTATCTGGCTCTACTGGTGTAGACTCTGAGTTCTTTTTAGAAATCTCTACGTGGGGTTTTAAGAATGTGGTGGCTTTAAGGTTCTAAAGTACGTTGGCCTGGAAATTTTAGAAGAATATATGTTGATGTTTTTATCCTCTAGGAATGTGCCAAGTTGTTTTGTGCCTTTTGTATTATGTTTATGTATGCTTTGCATTATCGAGTTTAGATAGCGATATGACACTTTGAAACAGTGTTATTAATGGTGGATAGTGTTGTGACAAATGGCAGACACATGGTGGCCATGTTAAAAAATTATAAAATATACTGCAAGACCTGCATAATATACATTAACAACAACAATAAAAACATTTTCTCATTAAGTGAGTCGATTACATGAATCGAATGATGTAATATGTTCTGTTATGAACCAAGCCTTCAAAATGGCTATTTAGAACTAAGTCAATTTTAATGTTAAAGTGTAAAAATAATAAACAACTTATATCAACATACTTATATCAAACATTTACCTACCGTAATATAAATAAATAAAATCGAACAACTTATATCAATCAATAATAATAAACATAATTCAAACATTACCTTGCATGTTAAACTTACTTAAAGTATCAAAAACTCAAATACAATATATGTAAAGAAGCAGGTAAAAAAATTAAAATCCTGAGTAAAATAACATTTATAGAGCCTGCACATGTTGGGTTGCTAGGTTAAGGATGGGTGGGTGGGTGGGCTAATGGTTATTGGGTGGGTTAAAAAATTATGTGAAAATACTAGGCTTACAAGTTCAATAAGGATAAGATGGGGAATATTGAGAGTCTTATTGTTAATGGGCTACAACATTGATGTGACAGTTAGTGGAAGAGAATAGATCATGAGATATTTAATATGTTAATAGGTTGCGACATTTATATCGTAGCTAGTTGGAGTGGAGAGAGTTTAATAGGGGCAACACTTAGCATTTACCTAAGGGTTATGACAAATGAATAGGTAGTTAATGGAGAGAATAAATAGGGAAGTGGAGGAGGAGAGAAAGCATCCAATCATTTGAGTAAAAATTAGGGCCTTTGGGCAGGAAGGAAGTAGACCCTCGAAGATCTGCAAGTTTTTTTGTTCTATTTTTCAGTGTATCAAGAGGGGTTTTCCCTATTGTAAGGAGCTAGACTCCATTGTCTTTTTCTCAATAAAACTAGTACTTATCAGTTGGTATCTGAGCTCTCGATCTGGGAGCTGTGGATACTTGATTCAAAGATGATAAAAGTGGAGAAGCAACGGCAAGTCAAAGTTCTTGAAGATCAGCAGAGGATGTTTGAGAGTTGGAAGAAGGAATACAAGGAGCAACATCTAGGGATTCCAGTGTTTGAATGAGATAATGCATATGAGTGGCTGATCCACCTCGAGTAGCACTTCGATGCTAAAGGAATGAACAAAGGGAAGTTAAAGTTGGCTATGAAAGCTTTGGAAGGATGAACCTACAATTAGTACCAACATTGGGAGATGTGTAATCCTAATGCAACTTGGGAAAATTTTCGAAGAATGGTGATCAAACAATTCTAGCCTAAGTTTGACCCAGATTTACTGGTCTTCATATTGGATGATGAACCAGAACCAGAACTGGAATTGAAACCAGAGTCAGAATTGCACTTTAGGTTGAAGAAGCTAGAGTCAGAAGCTATTGGAGAATTTTCAGGGACAAAGGGACTACAACCACTAGGTGAGGAGGTGCGAGACCCAACCATGGCTGTTTCGTCAAAGGTGTTCGTAGGAGAGGAAACAGATCTGCTCAATGGTTTAGTGGATGAGATCCAGATAGGAAGAAGCAAATAGAGGAGGCTCAAGGGAAGGAAACAGAACCAGTCATTGGGGCAGTGAAGGAGATTGAATAGCAGAAAGAGATTGAGGCTGAAAATGTAAAGGGATTACTGCGGGAGATCATTAAGGTGAGATGGAAACAACTGAAACCAATGCTAAGTCTGGGTGACGAAGAGATGGTGGAGACAGAGGAGAATCTCCACCTTAGGGGTCACGCGATGAATGAGCAGAGGGGAGAGGAACTCGTTGTGGCCATGGAGCTCTGGGTGCTAAGAAGACCAATCAAGCCTCTACCACTGCTAGAGCCACCAAATTCGAGCCCACATGTAGAGACTGGTGGGCTGCTCTTAACCAAGCCACTATGGGTGTGCACCAGATTGGTACGTTACACTAGAGAAGCATATCTGTTTCTGCGTGTAATTACCATGAAGTGGGAGGAGGAAGAAGGAGGGGCAGAATTGGAATTTTGCAAACTAAACTCTTTTTCTAACCTAATGGGCCAATGCCAAATCAGTGGGAAAAAGAATTGGAACTCTAAAATAGAAAATTATTTTCCAAACTTCATGGGCCAAACTCTTATTATTCAAGAGATTAGTTAGGTCTTTAACGAAAACAGACTTCATTCAAGAAATGGTGGGCACCAATCTAACATCACCCAAGCCATTAGAACCACCTTAGTGGGCTTGGGACCATGACCTATTCTGTATGTGGGAGCTAATAGTAGTGGTTCAGCAACCAGTGCAACCAACACAACTTGGATGTGGCATAAAAGCAACATAGGGGAAAATGAAGTAAAGACAACACCCATTAGAGCTTCTTCAGCTTTTGGGTTCTGTAATTTCGATACTTTCCACGGTGGATTAAGCCGGACAGGGAAGAGAGGATTTTTTTCTTTTCTAGCTCAGCACCATTGAGTCAAATTTTCGTTGCTCCACGCATGGAAAAACAGAGGCGTAGGAAGCATGACTGGAAACACATGGTTGAATCTAGCTTGGAGGTGAGTTCCTTATATGGGCATTTTGACCTTGCGAGTAGTAAAGCTTGTTATAAGGCTTGGGAAATTGGCAGCAAGAGGCTTAATGGGTTGGATAATCATGTTAGCTATGGTTTTTGTCAGTTTCATGAGGGAAGGGAAGATGATACTTGTGGGCTCAGTTTTGACGAGGCAGGTTAGTCGGATTCAGACCTCAGGTGAGTGGACCAGACCCAACCTTTTCCATTTAATTGGGCCTGCAATCAGTTGAAGCCTATTGAAGGGCAATCAGTTGGGCCTATAATGTTTCACCCATCGGAGACTGCATTTTATGGGCCAAATTGGAAAGCTCTACTTGAACCAGGAGCTGCAGGATGTTATGTCAATGTTACATAATAAAAGTGGAAGAATTGGAGCATGTATGACTGTGTTGTCAAGAAATTGCCTAAACTAAATGACTCCTGCAATATTGGGTTGTTCAATACTAGCTACAAAATCAGCATCAACCTACTACCTAAAGAAAGGCTAAGCAAAAGGAACTATATAAAGGGAATTTACGATACTGCAGCTGACAACTTAGGTGTGGAAGGTTGCAGAAATCCAAACTCAGAGCCCACATCATCACTTCTAAGTGCAGCTAATTTCCTGTTGGATTATGATGTGTTCATTTAGCCAAGTTATGAGGAAATATTGAAGATGGTTGTGTGCATTTCTGCAGAAGTTCTTGGTGAGGCTCTTGCCACCATTACCATAATTGTAAGAGTTGGTCTTCTTGCTTCCGTGCAAGAATTTGCATTTATGACTCTTGGTGGAGATGCAGGGGATATTGGTGGAATTGTTAATCATGGAATAATGTCTTGTAAGTTTCCCTCCTTGCTTCATTTTATTGTGAGAAATAGTGAGGGTCAACAGGACCCTGGTGGAAGCTTATGTGCTTTAAGTATAACTTGGCCTTCATGCTTCAAGCAATGGGATCCTGGAGGAAAGTTATATAAGTTGTTACAAGACACTCACTTGAACCTTCACCTTGAGGATAAGGTGAATCTTTTAGGGGGGAGTATTGTTAGGCTTACAGGTTCAATAAGGATAAGATAAGGAATATTGAGAGTCTTAATGTTAATGGGTTGCAACATTGATATGACAGTTCGTGGAAGAGAAGAGATCATGGGGTATTCAATACGTTAATGGGTTGTGGCATTTATATGGCAACTAGTTAGAGTGTAGAGAATTTAATAAGGGCGTACTTAGCATTTACCTAGGGGTTATGGAAAATGAATAGGCAATTAGTGGAGAGAATAAATAGGGAAGTGGAGAAGGAGAAAAGACATCCAATCATTTGAGTAAAAATTAGGACCTTTGGGCAGGGAGGAAGCAGACCCTCGAAGATCTGCAGGTTTTTTGATCTATTTTTCAGTGTAATCAAGAAGGATTTTCTCTATTGTAAGGAGCTAGGCTCCATTGTTTCTTTCTCAATAAAACTAGTACCTATCAGAAAATAGAATGGAAAACAGATGTGCGTGGGTTAATGGGTGGGTGAAGGGTAACGGGTGGTTAGGTTTTAATTTTTTTCTTTTAAATAAGGAAGACAGAAAAATTGACCTGAAATTGAGACACCAAGACTGTGAGACATGAAAACAGAGGATGTCAAGTCAAGGTGATTCATGGTGTGGATATTTGGCGCAGTGGGTATTCATGGTGGATTTGGTGGGTTGTTCTTGGTTGAAGAGAGTCAGCTGTTTGAGACTTTGTGGCTCCATTGTTTCTTTCTCAATAAAACCAGTACCTATCAGAAAATAGAAAGGAAAATAGATGTGCGTGGGTTAATGGGTGGGTGATGGGTAATGTGTGGTTAGGTTTCAATTTTTTTTCTTTTAAATAAGGAAGACATAAAAATTGACCTGAAACTGAGACACCAAGACTGTGAGACATAAAAACAGAGGATGTTAAGTCAAGGTGATTCATGGTGTGGATATTTGGAGCAGTGGTTCATGGTGGATTTGGTGGGTTGTTCTTGGTTGAAGAGAGTCAGCCGTTTGGGACTTTGTGGCTATTACAGGAATCCAAGGAGAACCACACCTCAAAAGATTAGGGCCTTTGGGCAGAGAGGAAGTAGTTAAACTCCATTGTTTCTTTCTCAATAAAATCAGTACCTATCAAAAAATAGAAGGGAAAACAGATGTGCGTGGGTTAATAGGTGGGTGATGGGTAACAGGTGGTTAAGTTTCAATTTTTTTCTTTTAAATAAGGAAGATAGAAAAATTGATTTGAAACTGAGACATGAAAACAGAGGATGTCAAGTCAAGGTAATTAATGGTGTGGATATTTGGGGCACTGGGTATTCACGGTGGATTTGGTGGGTTGTTCTTGGTTGAAGAGAGTCATCTATTTGGGACCTTGTGGCTGTTATAGGAATCCAAAGAGAATCACACTTGAAAAGTAAACTCAACAGATTGGAGAGCCTAAGACCATATAAACTTCACACTAGGCTCATGAACACCTAATGTGGGACTCCCGCACCAGACTCATAAGCATCTGATGCGAGAGCAAATGGACCGTAATAGTGGCTTCTTGGTGTTGGGTGAGTTGGGTAATGGGTGATGTGAAGACTCTGTTTTGTTAACGTGAAAATAGAGCATGGGAGAAAGAGAGGTACTTAGAACTGAGATGTGATAACAGAGTGGAAAGTGAAGCTGATACCTGAATGAGAGACGGAGAAACAGTCACCGGAGAAGACACAAACAGAGATGTAGACACAGAGAAGAAGAAGGGAGAGAAGGCTTCGTTCAGTTTCACAGAGGCAGAGACACAAGCATTGATTAGGTTTGGGCTTTCATCAGGTTTTTTAAAAGAATTTTTTCAAAAAAACTCCTAAATAAGGGTAATCATCTGTCATTTGAATCATCGATCTGCCATATTGTCATACCGCCATAGCCATGGCGCCGCCATCAACAAGCCGCAACACCATGCACATCTTATGGCGTTTTGGGCAATTTCCACCACGCCATTCTGCCATGCCGGTAATTTAATAACATTTCTTCGAAACTACTTAATTAATAGAAGTTGAATACAAGAAAGATCCCCATTACAATATGAAATATAATGTGCTGAAAATGAGCTAACAATGAGAGATTTGCTAGCAGTTACACTGTTATTGTTTTGGCGCTGAGAACAAAATGAAATAACTAAAAGAAAAACTCAAGGCCATCAATAGCATGTGCCATTTGACTAAACTCGAAACTAAAACTCGGGATTTTTACAACTGAAAATATATTATTCAACAATTGGTCCAATTTCTATTCTTTTGTTGCATTACTCTATCCTCCCCATATGCATAAAGGTAACTGCTAGTTTTTCTCCATGTTTCTCTTGGTTTATATTGGGTAACTATTAACGGGGGTCTTTGGCTTGTTGATTTGGATATACCAATGCGCTCATCACTAAATTCATTGTTTATTGGTTAGGCCGGTTGATGGTCATTAATCCTCTCCTATGTTGAAATTTACTACAGTTTCATTGAATCAAGGGTTAAGTACTATCGTTGTGTTAATTGAAGTTGAAATGTCTCATATGCTTTTGGAACTTGAGAGTGACTATTTGAAAGATGACTGTTAAAGTAATTTATTTTCAGATTTGTGATTAATTATTTTGTTTCTTCCTTGTTCATTTTATAGTTTTAGGCTAAGAATCTATTTTTCCACATCTTATCCTTGTATTTTATTCAGAGAATATTTTGAAGATGTAGATTGAACCTGGAATACATTAGAGAATACACTATGGGGCCACATTTCCAATTTTTACAAACTTTCTAAAGAAAGGTTTGTGCTATGTTTTGAATATGAACATCTCAACATAACTTTTTCATTATATTTCTTGCGATAATATTGCATATTCTTACTATAAAACTGTTTCACTTACTCAACCTCTATCAATTGAGTGCTAGTTGAGATTTGGAAGTGTTACATTCTTGTTGATTTTAGGGTTTGACACCTTTATGTCATTCGTTTGTTTAATTACTTATTTAGTAGGTTTGGAATTTCTAGGCCAAATCCCAAGCCAGAAAGAATTTCAAGGGTCTCTGTCACTTTCCCTAAAACGTAAAATCATGAAAGTTTCAGTTATTTTACTTTTTATTTTATTTTTTAAGTAATGTGTTAAAATGTAGTGTTTATTGTATTAAACAAAAGCGTCACTTTTGAGCATACATAGAATGTTGGGCTAATGCCCAACTTAGTAGTTTGATAAAATCTTAGGGCATGTTTGGTAGAGTACGGATGAATGTTGGAGGAGTGAATTGTGCTTGCTTGGTAAGAAATTCAAGATTAAGGAATGAAAATCTGATGGATACGATTTATATTTCCATTCCTTACCACATTTGGCTGCATTTCATTGTTAAACATGAAGTTATGCGCTTTCATTGTGATATGATCCACGATTCTCATTTCTTTTTTTTTTATTTGTTCTTTTTCTTTGGTTCGTGCTTTACTGTATGTTGTTAATGGACAATTGCATTTTCCTTCTTTTTTCCATCTCTTTATTCTTTTCATCTTTTTCCTTTAGACAGTGGGTTGTACAGTTGGAACTAGGAATCTGCTGAGCGGAGTTTACTCTTACTAAAATTAATGCAATCTTGTTTTTGCCTTTGTTTTTCCTATTATAGGGTTGTTGAAATGCAAGAAATCCTTGATCAACAAGTTGCAGAGGAAGCAGCTGAGGCTGAAGGGGATGGTGCAATGGCATCAGTCACAAATCCTATGCGTAGGAATGCCATGTATGCTGTACTATTTTCAATTGATTTACATTATCCTAGATACATTGTGGTCTTGAAATTTTATAATAATGGAAACAGCAAACTATGTTGCCAATCTTTATATATGATTTACTTCATAGTTTTACTGGGTACGCTTTATATATTGATTTTGGGAGCCGTCTCAACTACTTAGGGATCCATTCAATTTCTCAAACGATGTGTTTTCTTTATTTTTTTTTGTTTTTTCTTCTAAGAAGATTTCTAATCCTGTATTCTTGTACCTCTTTCTTTCTTTACTCTAACAAACTTGTTTTCTTATCCCAAAAAGCAAGGGAAGAGGTTGGCTTGATGTTGTTTCTTTGGTAGACCTGTTGAGAGATTGACTTGCTTTGTTGCATGATACAATCTTATAGGTTTTAGCTGTGCTTTTTGTGAGGATTACTTATCTTTCTTTGTATTTTTCTTCTCTCTTCTAATAATATTTTTTTTTCTATCTAAAAAAAAAAGAAAGGGAAGAGATCCATCAAAAGAACCTGAAGACTAATTATATCAGAGATCCATCAAAATAACCTGAAGACTAATTATATCTCTAGAAGGCTCATTACTTCAATTAAGATAATAAAAAATCATTTCATCTTTTCAGTTGGAACTTTAGAAGGTTCTCTAGAAGAGATAGTGTTTATTGTTTTTCTTGATACCTTTTTCAAGTCCAATCCTACATAATCTTCTTCAATATATATATATATATATATATATATATATATATATATATATATATATATATATATATATATTGGTTTGAGTGAGATGATTAATTATCTACTCTACCCTTATATTCTGCTTTCTCTTGATTTCAAGTCCCTACAAGAAATATTTTTTCTGATGGTCTTAAAATAGCTATACCATGCCTTGCAACAAAGTTGATACTAACAAAAATACTAGTAGTTATACCCCCGATAGGATCATTAATATTATATATCATCAGTCATAACAAGAATATTTTGGTCAACCTTGCCAAAAGTTTGCCATCAACATCAGCAGCCATAGGATAGATACCTTCACCAACTCTGCCAAATAGAACCATGGTAGACCCACCAATACTATAACTAGTGATGATGAGTAGAACAAGAATCCCCTGGCCACATATTAACAACAGTCCTAGAATTATGAACAACGTGGTAACCATCTTCTCGTTATTGTGATTTTTTCCTTTTCTCGTAAGTCTCTGATAATCCTCCCAAAAGTCTTCAAACACAGTATGATCATTCACCAGTATTGGTGCCACTGTAACCCCTTTGTTTATACCCATGTTGACCAACTGAGTATAAAGGAAAAATTATGTGGCAACACTATATTGTAAACTGGATATTGTGAATTTTAATCCATCCTTGAATGCCAAGAATTGGGAAGTTGCTCCAATTATATGATCATATGATAATTCAAACACCATTTCCAACAAACTGCCATTTATCTCATCATTAACAATATGAGCAGTCACAATCAACTCTATAAGCAAGGATACCACAAATGACTTCATCCAGTTAAACAACATTTCCATTGTAATAAAAGCATATGATAACTCACAAAAGTATCTAGCAGCAATAAAAAATGTTGTTACCTCACAGGCATGTTGAGAACCAAGACTTACAAGTATTAAAGAAAGTTTATGAGCATTGTGTCTGGTGAAATCAGTCCAGCAACCAAATAGAAACCAAGCCATTGCTAATGAATCCAATTTCTTACAGTTAAAACTCAAGTGCACTTCCTCCAACAGCTCCCAGCGTGTAGGTGTTCTAACTCTTTTACGTTTCAAGCTTCTAACTCTCAGGGGAAAGCAATTGACATAGTTTGGATCTTGGTAAGCTTTTTCCTTTGTCCATTCAAAACTAACAATATCTTTAAATGGAAACGGGGCATCTTCTAGCTCAAATTCAAATGCCCAATAAGAAACATTTAGCTGTGTTACACTAAAAAATTCACCTGAATACAGAATGCCCCAATTCAGGTGTGTCTTCATCACCCAGGCATCGATGACAACTGTGTCACGTCCTCCCGAATCCATGGTCGTCAGCACCATTTTGTCCGAGGCGCTTGAACACCGCGCACCCTGGAAGATCGCTATGGCGCAGGTCAGGTGGTTCTGGCGGTGGTGGTGAAGGAGTAGTCACTGCAAAATTGGTGAAATCTAGTGGTTTAGGTGTCAAATTTGGTGGTCGGCGCAGATATGGAATTTTGATATAAATGAATTTCTCAAATGCACACTCCTCGAATTCACACTAACGAAGAAGTGCATCCAATTTGTTGAAACTCATCGATTCTTGCACTTGAGATGACCATTCAAATGAGGCATTGAGTTTAACCGTACCAAGGGTGATACCATCGTCGCTTGTAAGTCGCCTAATCCCATCATGGTTAGAAACAGATTTGAGAATCAAGGAACAGATACTTGGATAATCTTCTTGAATATCTACAAATTTTTGTGTAATTTGCTCACAACTCAAACTCAAGTAATTGTCTACATTAGATTTGTGATTGTTAAAGGATTCTGTAGTCTCCACGACCATCTCCGACGTTATTTCTACTGGATCCAGGATTGCATCATCAAGGTCATCATTCGACTCGACAACTTTTGAAATTTGCTGAATCTCGACAGCGAGAGGTGGAATTGGAACGATGTGCTCAACACTGGCAGCATCAGCCTCCATACTTGAGTTCTTCCCATAGGCTGAGATCTGGTTAACGGCTTGGTCCATTTGTCCGATTGAGATTCCCATGGCTGTAGAGAGCTTAGCTAAGGCTTGATCTATCCGATCAAAGCGAGCCATGTCCTGATCATAGCAAGCCATCTCTCGAGCATGTTGGCGATCCAAAAGCAGAGAGAGACGTTTGATTTGATCTTCTAATTTGTCGAGATCCTCTGATGTAAATTCTTCAGCCATGTGAGATCAATGAAAGCACCAATGTAATGAGGCTGATAAAATCAGATTAAATGAATAGATCTGCAGAGCAATTTGTAATGAGAAAGTACACTTTTATTCTGATTAGGAAATATTCAATAGATGTAAATATATGTAAATTTGTTACTGAGAATCAAGGGAAACAACAGAAAAGCAAATCTAAGGGAGAAAGGAAGAAGAATGTAGAACTAGAGGGAGAAGAGAAAAGCAGAGAGAGAGAGAGAGACATCCTATCCAAATTCTTCACACCTATCCCTCTTCATCATGCCTTTTATCTTTCTACATCCATCATTTTCCTAAGCAGTTAGACATGTGAGTCTTTGTGTTTCTACGTAACACCTAGCTCTTATTGCTATCCAACACTTTAGTTGGCCTTGTATCTTTTTCCTTCTCCTTGACTATTAGACTCATTACACTATCAATCTTCACTTTCCTTTTCCCATAGCTGAATAATGTTAATTTTACACTCAAGGCACACTTTTCTCACGTTAGTCATTGGATAACAGCTGGGCTCTTCGTAATTTGGAGAAAAAAGTTAACCCAAAGGTGTAGCTTTTGATGTTGTTCTTATCAAACTGAATAACTAATAATCTACCTACAATTAACAAATGAAATCATGTATCAAAAAGTAAATAAATTATTAGTTAAATTAATTTAATTGTCAGTTAATCAATGTATGAATTAAAAAGTAAAAAGCATACTCATAAATTAATTATGTTTGTATTTTGGGTTAAATTATATTATGATTTAGTTAAGATGGTTTATACGAACTAAAATGAAAGTTTTGTTTTGTTTTTTTTAACTCAATTTCTCTGGATAATTTTTCCTAAACTTTTCATGAGCCATTTTGGTTATTCATGTAGGAACAGACTTGCACCACAGATCTACTTGCTTGGTTGCAACTCAAGTTTCCTATTGTCTAGAAGCGAAAATAGTTGTTCGCTTATTGGAACTGATTGTGGTCGAGATCTTAAACAGGACTCTCAGAAAGAAGGTTTATTGATTACTTAAAAAGGAGATTTGATTGTCAATCCCAATCAATAAATTTATTTTGTTAGATTATATTTTTCTTATCTGTACTTTTTCTTTTTCTTTTTCTTTTTGTACAAACTACAAAGAGGGGGTGAAGCCCCAAAAAATATATATATAGATAGATAGTGTCTTAATTGATTTATTGTTTTCTTTTTTACTTAATTTTTCGTGTCAACAAATGTCACATTTCTCATTCAGGCTTTCTAATTAATCAATATTAATCTTTCTCAAATTGATTAATCTTAAATTAATGAGTTTATTTTTTTATGCTTTTATTTTCTTGATTTTACATTTTTATTTTTTATTATTTTTTTATATTTTTTCGCTTAATTTTTTGTGCCAACATAATTATTTATTATTTCTTACTTTTTTTTCCCACTTGATTTGGTCTTGACATTTCTAAGTTGATTGTTCAGGAAAAGTCACAATGTGAAATTCATCAAAAACAAAAGAGGATCCCACAAGCTCAATCATTTTAGTAAATATTCGATTGTCAAGATGTATAACCTCTAACTTTGGAGGAAAAACAAGAAATAAAATCAAACTCACATAATAATTTTAAGAAAAATAAAACAAAAAGTAAATTAATTATTTTAAGAAAAATTACACGGAAACAAAGTCATAAAGAATTAATCAGAAAGAGAAGATGTACCGAATAACTAAGGGTAAAAATGAGCTAAGTTAGGCTAACTTTGTCAAAATATGTTTAGACCTATTTTGTAATATGTTTGTAATATGTCGGCCTAACTTTGATAGGTTACTTATCATAAGCTTTTCTCTAGGGTTCAACTTGGTCTATTTATGAAAATATAGAAGTCTAACCTGACCAAAAAACTTGTTTAAAGGCGTACATTACATAAAAACCTTCATATAACTCAAAAACTTAAACTTTTAAATTTTTAAATAAGTATAATCTTTGACAAATATATTTTATTTTATAAAAACAAATATATTATACTAATATATAATTAATAAATAATGTAAGTATTATAAATTCTTAATTATATATATAATTATTAAAGAAATAAGTCGGCCTAGTAGAACAAATAAGATTTTTTTAAAAGCTCAAACCTTAACTTACATATTCAAATAGGTCTTTTAAAAATGCAAAACATAGCTTGATTGTTAAAATAGGTTAAACTTATGTAGGCTGAAAACAAGTTAAATTATAAGTCTCTTATGGACTGGTTAACATATTCCCACCCCTACCATTAACATAGAACTCTACTTATATGCGTGTCAAGTAATTGCATTGCTCCCAACTCATCTTCGCTTAACAGCTAGCTATACATCATTTAAACAAAATAGTTACAAAATTAATTTTAAGAAATTATGAGAAAGCACGGAAGAAAAGATCTCTTATGCTAAAAAAATAATTATAAACTAATGATAGTATAACCTTTATTGCTTTCAGCAATTTTATAACCCAAATATGAGCATTCCAATCCTAATCAATTTGCTCCGCATTCATGCACGTTAAACGACTTAAAATACATCCATGAAACAAGAAATAGGAAAGTTGTGAGAAAACATGGAAAATAGGAAGACATCTCATCTCACACTAAAAATAACGATAAAAATATGATGTTATGAGCTTTCTTGAGCAATTTATAGAGAAAGCATATGAGTATCCCCACATAATTGAATCATAAATTAATTATCTAATCTTATCAAGTTTTTTTATAATATATTCTACATTGATTTTATTAGATAATATTTTCCTTTATTGTTGATGTTCATTTTATGATCTTCTTATGAAGATTATTAGGATGAAGTATTTAGAGGATATAACAAAACTCATTTAGTTTTGAATAATTTTATATCTTTTTATCTAATCCTCATAATAATCTTTTTAAGTATTAAATAAAGAAAATATTGAATGATTTTTATGTTGTCAAGATATTAAATATATTTATTTTTTATTTAATTCTTTTTTATTAAAATAATTATTAGGGGAAAATTTTATGAGATATAGCAAAACTTGTTAGTTTTATACCGAATTAATTCTTAAATTGATTTTCTAATCAATCAAAATAATTGTCACATTATTTCTTTATATATATATATATATATATATATATATATATATATATTATATATATATTCTTTTCTTTAAAATTAAAATATAATTTTAAGGCTAAATCTCTGTTTGCACATATCACTTTCCTCATTTTATTTTATATATATATATATATTCGTATATTGTATGAAAAATAAAATATTTTATTACTTATATTAATATTTACATTTTTTAATTTGTTATCTAACTCTTTTTCTCTTACATAGTAATTACTCATTTAAATTTTAAATTAGAGTAATAGTTAAATAAAGGTCACTTCAAAAATGATTCGAACCCTAATATTTTAAGTAAAGTTCGCCACACTTATAATCTAGTTCCACATTAACCAACTATTGTTGGATATTATTAAATATAACCACTTTAAATAATATTAGGTGGCATCTTGAGAAATAAAGTTTGTTAAATTTAAGTTCTTGTTATAACTAATCTTAATTTTATGCGAAAAATTTAAAAACTACTTTTGAGATTTCTTGATATAGCACTTAACTCCATTTTCCTATCAAAATTACAC
Source organism: Ormosia emarginata (assembly GCA_029884605.1). Lineage (NCBI taxonomy): Eukaryota > Viridiplantae > Streptophyta > Magnoliopsida > Fabales > Fabaceae > Ormosia > Ormosia emarginata. The sequence goes on along the minus strand of JAQQTP010000077.1, from coordinate 13,263,142 downwards.
CTCACCCCATTAAACTAGCGGTGTTAAAGGCCAAGTAAGGTTATCCCATTAAAACCTTTAAAAAAAGAGGGTGGACCGTTACTCCAATGTACCACAAATACACTTGACAAGCTCAACATCTCCGACCAAGTTGCAAAACAGGGGAGTTGCACAGGTGAATAAGGGATTATTCACCTATGGGATAAGGTGCGCTTCAAACGGGTGGGACTGACAATGAGATATATGAGTTTCACGACCCTCATAAGTGGCTCTATTACATTTAATAATCAATTTGTGAATCAAAATGAAAAAAGCATATTTAGAAATTAATTATGTTTGTATTTTCGGTTTAAATTATGTCTTTTTTTTACAAAAAAAGATTAAATCATTTCATTAAGAAGAATAGTCTCAATACAAGCTGAAATCAAATGGAAAACATGGTGACTAGCATAAGATCGTGATGCTCTAGCAAGAGTATGAGCAACATGATTAGCTTGCCTCCGAGAGAAACCAACTATATGATTTTGTAAAAAACTCAAACCCTCTTTACATCTAATAATAATAGAACCGAATTCAGAGAAGTTGCTATTAGCTGACTTGATGTTGTCGACTACATGCTTGCAGTCAAGCTTCGTGATGATGTTATGGTACTGCTGCTCCCTCAACCACTCAACAGCATCAGGAGACCCATGGCTTCCACTTCATGAACTTGGGGCATTCCTTAGTGCAGAATTGTTTTAGCCATAATAAAAGATCCAGTAGAGTCCCTTAAGCACAGACCAATTCCAAAAGAGTAGGTGTCTTGGAACATTGCTGCGTCGATGTTGCACTTCACGAAACCGTGCGGTGGCTTTGTCCAGCAGTGCTGCATTTGACGAGGATGGCCAGCTGCATGAGGTAAGGATACTGTCATGCGAATGGATTTCCACTCAAGAAAAGCTTGTCTGGCTAAGATAACAGAAACGTGGGGATCCTTCTGAATGCCTTCCCATACTTTTTCATTCCTTCTTCTCCAAAGACACCAAAAAACAACTGTCATTTCCTATTTTTGCTCATGAGAAAATATATCCAGCAGCTTGAAAAATGCTTCAGTAAAAGAATCTGCACTTTGTACAATTAGCAGAATTAAATTCCAAAGCCCAACAACCATCCAGACAGCTTACGATTGTGAAGATTCGAAGAAGATGTGCCAAGTTGATTCCAAGGAGGTCTCACAAAAAGGACAAATACATGAGCATTGAATTCCTTTTTCAACTAACCTTTGCCTTGTTGGCAGGCAGTTGCGAGCCATGCGCCAAAGTAGGATTTTGTATTTCTGTGGAACTTGAAGATGCCACAAAGTTGACCACTTTGTCCAGGAACACGAAGACCTGTACTGTCAACCAAATTCTCCATAATAAAATGATATGAGGATTTAACAGTGTATCTACCATCTTTGCTAAAATTCCAAATAATCTCATCATTTTGGTTAGCAAAGAAAATAGGCATAGAAAGAATTCCAACATCATGGTTGTTAAAAATGGAAGTGATAATGTCGCTTTTCCAAGAGCTAGTGTTAGAGTCTAACAAGTCAAAAACATGCATTTCCTCCAAACCGACAATTTGAGTGCTAGTAACATAAGGGTTGTCAATATTCCTAAGCCAAGGGTCTCACCATGCAAGAATGCTTTTACCATTGCCTAATTTCCATCTCATACCTCCTTTGACCACTACCCGTGAAGTGAAGATGCTACCTCCTTTGAAGACTTGAGTAACTATAGCATCATGGTCAGTCATAAACTTCCATCCTTACTTCCTTAGCATGACCAAATTAAAAGCATAGAGATTACGAAAACCTATACCTCCATATTCTTTTTTCATAGAGAGACGATCCCAGCTAAGTCATTGTATTCCTTTACCATCTTGTCTGTTAGAACCCCACCAGAAAGAATTCATCATTTTTTGAATTTCATCTCCAAGAAAAGTAGGAAGGAGAAAAGTACTTATACAGTAGGTTGGTATTGCCTGAGCTGCTGATTTAATGAGAACTTCTCTACCACCTTTTGAAAGATGCTTTCATGATCAATGGTGAATTTTCTTCCAGATTTTGTCCTTCAAATAATTGAAAAGAGCCTTTTTTCTACGCCCAATCATGGAGGGAAGGCCAAGATATTTCCCAGTTCCAATACATTCTGTGATCCCCAAAAAAGATGAGATATCTGCACAGACATTTTGAGGAGTGTTTCTACTGAAAAAAAATCTCAGACTTCAAAAGGTTGACTGCTTGGCCAGAAACTGTCTCAAAGATTTGTAAAATTTCTTTAAGGACTTTTGTCTCCTTATCATCTGCCCTGCAAAAAAGAAAACAATCATCAGCAAATAAAAGGTGTGTGAGGAGGGGAGCCCCTCTGCACACCTTAATACCATGAAGGTCTCCTTTTGATTCTACCCTTTTGATGAGGGAAGTGAGACCCTCTATACAAAGAATGAATAAGTAGGGTGACAATGAGTCACCCTGTCTAAGACCTCTCCCTGGAGCAATAGGACCAACTGATTCTCCATTCACCAAAACATTGTATTTTACATCTTGAACGCACATGCTAATCCAACTAATCCACTTCTCATGAAAGCCCATCTTGTGAAGCAAAGCTTTAATGTAATTCCAGTCAACTCTATCAAAAGCTTTGCTAATATCTATTTTAAGAGCAATTTCACCAATTTTTCCTTTTGTCTTGCATTTCATGTGGTGGAACAACTTAATAGCAACTAGGACATTGTCAAGAATGGAACAACCCTCAACAAAAGCCGATTACTCTTTGGAGATGCAATGTGGAAGAAGAGGCTTCAAACGATTAGCTAGGACCTTGGTAATAATTTTGTAAAGCACATCGCATAAAGAGATAGGTATCAAATCTTTCATGGTGGATGGGTTATTAATTTTGGGGATAAGAGCAATGTTAGTTTGAATAAGATTAGGGGGGAGCACACCTTGCTCCAGCCAAAAGACACCCGAATGAAAAATATCATCACCACAAAGATCCCAATTTTTTTTGAAAAATGCAGGATTCAAGCCGTCAAGCCCTGGGGATGTATTTGAGTCCATGTCGAAAAGTGCCTTCTGGAATTCACACTTGCTAAAAGGCTTCAACAAAGTAGCATTATCTTCACTAGAAATTTTGCTCTGAATATGACAAATAGCATCCTCAATAGAAGGTTCCGAATCTGTAAAAAGTTTGGTGAAATAATTTCTTGCAACTTCACAAAACTCATTATGCTCGGTTGTTATGGTTCCATTGTCTGCAACTAGATGTTTGATTTTATTTGCTCTTTTCCTTTCATTGGCCACCGTATGAAAGAACTTTGTATTCAAATCACCATCCTTATACCAAGCAACTTTTGATCTTTGTTTCCAGTAAGCATCTTCTTCTGCAAGGAGAGTGCCAAGTTGATCACGAGCTTTTGACAATTTAGAAGAGGAGATGACATCATTATTACCTCTAAGCATCTCAATGTCTTTTCGTCAAGCATCGATTGGGCCTTTGAAACGGGTTTGCAAACGCCTACCCCAAGCATCCAAATCACGTGAGCAATAATGGAGTTTTGAGATAATGTCGGAGCCAGCTTCCTTATTCCACCCCGAGACAACAATATCATGCAAGTCATTTTCCAAGAGCCAAGAGTTTTCAAAATGGAAGTTATGCACATTGGGCCTATGGTTGCGGTCAAAGAGGTTGAGCACTATTGGAGAATGATCTGACATATTAGAAACAACATTAATGAGTTTACAATTTGGGAAAAGATCTAACCAGCATTGTGTTGCCATAGCTCTATCAAGTTTTTCTTCGATCTCATTAGGAGTTCTAAGACTTTTAAACCAAGTAAATTGATGCCCAAATAAAGGAATGTCAATTAAATTAGCTTCAGTGACAGCATCTCGGAAGCCTTGAATGATCCAATTGGGGTGATCTAAACGACCTTTCTTTTTGTCATTAGATAGAAGATCATTGAAATCTCCAATTATACACCAAGGTAACGAAACATCATTAGCAAGACTTCTCAGAAGATTCCAAGAATCTTTTCTTTTGCTTCTATCAGGAAAACCATAGAATCCAGTAAAGCGCCAATAAGACATATCAAGGTAGCAAACTTTAACATTTATTGAATTGGGGGAGAAATTTAAAAGATTACAATCAAAAGGGTACTTCCAGAAAAGAGCTAGACCACCACTTCTACCATTACAATCGACAGAAAAACAAGCATCATAACCCAACTTCACTCTAATTTCTTCAATTCTTTTACCATATACCAAAGTTTCAATGAGAAAAATAACATCCGGGTGGTACGTTCGAACGAGGTCATAAAGAGATTGAACTGTTCTCGGGTTGCCCAGGCCCCGACAGTTCCAGCTAAGAAGACTTATGATCCTTGGCAGGCCTGTTTGCCAGGGCCTGCCTGTAAAAAAAGGAATTGTTTGGGTACCATTTTCATTATTTTTCAAATCCTCCATTGGTGCTGCCTCCATGTTTTCACTGTTGCAATTAATTGAGGTTGAAGCAAATATTAGCTTTCTCTTCTTTTCTCCGACAATTAATTCCCCATTTAGAGCGTCCTTTTGCATGGCATTCTCCTTGACTTGTGTTGAAACTGTTGAAGCATTTGATTGGCTCATTAAATCAGGAAAGAGAATTTTGGGATCCTTATAGATGGCTGCCATTAAGTCGTTACGTTTCTGAGCCTCCATATTTGCCCAATCATTATTATCATAATTGGAATTATTATTTCCGCTGAATCCTATCCCTTGACTTCCGCTAATGTCTTTTGCATTGAATGCGCTTGACCTCGGAGATGAACCATCATCGAGCAACCATCTAGCACCACTACTGCTGGCCGCTCCTCTGGGCTCCGCTTAGATTTCAGGTTCCCATGCACGTTCTCCATTATCAACAGCCATGGTTAGAAGCTGCTCACAGTAATCATCTGTATGACCGAGCTTTCCACAAATATAACAAAAGAGACCTAATCTTTCATATTTGAAATGGACTTCACGTGCTTCTCCGCCAGCCTTTTTAATCTTCTTGGAACGCTTCAGAGGTTTTCTAACATCAACAGGAATTCTCAGCCGCATATATTTTTTTTCCAGAAACTTGAATTATTCTTCTCATCATATTCTAGAAATTCTCCGATGTAATTTCCTATGCTCTGACCAACCACATAAGTTGTGAACCCTGCTGGCATGTCATGCACTTGTACCCAGAATGGAACTGAGTTGAGAGGAATCTGAGATGGGATTTCGCCTTCCTTGATGACACCTAAAATGAGAAGGTGTTTGTCGAAAGACCAAAGGCCTCCTTTTATAACCCGTTGAATATCTACTGGATGGAAAAATTGGAAAAGAAACAAACCTTGTTCAATCTCCTTAATCAAAACTCCCTTCAAGGGATGCCAGATACCCGCCATTATTTCTTTCATGATATGCACCCTTATTGGTCTGTTAGTCAGACACTTGCCAACGAGACATAGGGATAAGTTAACACCCTCATCTTCTACTGTCTCAATTGGAACCACCAAGTCTTCTTCGACATCATCTAGAGATAGATCAGCCATATTAGCTTGCGCCATGATGCAAGGATAGAACAATGAAGAGGTGAATAGAGAAAAATGAGAGTCTCTCACAAGGACAAAAAACTTCTCACAAGGAGAGAAAAACTTCTCAGTTGTTAGTAATTGTATTTTTTACAATCTCAAAAGGAGAGACTCTTCAAATGTTTCTGTTTAGCTTTATAATCTCTTAGTTGATAGTATTTCAGTTGTTTTTGTTAGTAGCCTTATTCTTTTCTTCTTGCATTCTAATTCCAAAATACTTACCTGCAATCAATCCATTTCAAGAAAAAAATTTAAGCTGGATCAAAGCTTTTTGAAAATATTTTCTCAAGCAAATGTTATGAAAATTATATAAACTAAAATGAAAGTTTTTTTAGTGAGCCGGCAAACTCTATCTCTATTGGTAATTTTTCCTAAACTTTTCATGAGCCATTTTAGTTACTCAGGTAAGAAAAGACTTGCACATCAGATCTACTTGTTTGGTTGTGACACAAGTTTCCTATTGTCCAAAAACAGACATAGTTGTTCACTTATTAGAACTGATAATGGTCGAGACCTTAAACACGAAAAAACCTTGTGTCATTGTAATGTAAGAGAAGTGTTAGAGGGTTAGCCCGACCTAACTCAGACCAGCTCATATTCAGGTCAAATTAGAAACCCATGACCCAAAATTTCATCCTGATCTACGCCAGTATGCCTAGCTTCACCTGTGACTAACTAAAAAGTAAAAACCCAGTTGAGTTGAGCCACTTTGCCCATCCCATTCCCAAATGCATATGCTGCTGCACTGCACACACCCAAACACACAGCCAGCCACATTCTTCTACTATTGTACCCATATTCATGTGAGCTAAAGCAACCACACAGAATGAGAAAGGAAGAGGTTCTTGTTTGGGCTTTATTTATGTATGTATGTAATGTCCCTCTTTAAGGTGCTATGCCAACTTTGTTCTATTGATTCATTAGTGATGGCAATATAAATTTCTTTTACTTGACTATATAAACTATAAACTACTTTCTCTGCACTGTCAAGATTGTTCGCAAGTTCTTTCTTCTCTTTTTTTTTTTTCTAATTTGTGGGATGTTTTAGATGCTCATAGCACTAGTTTGTCTATGATTCTGGGGTTGAAATGAGGTTTTTTATACTTTGTTTAGTTATAGGTTAATGGTCAGTTGGCATGTCTATTGCCTGTTGTAACATCCCAATACTGGTAACCTGGTATATCGCACATATACTTGAATAAACAGTATTAATAATGCTATTTCTAGCCTAAGCAACAAACTAAACCCACATCATTCATTCATATAAATAAATATGGAGAGTCTAAACAACAAAACGTCATATATATACATCATCAGCCTTTCAAAGGCATACTGTAATACATAACTTATACAAGCTCAAAGTAGCAGGAAAAAAATATACAACATATTTATACAAGAAACAAAATCACTACCCTAGATCTTATACTCATTCTGCTTCATTTTTACCTGTACTTGGATTTGCATGAAAACTCAAACAAGGTGAAAATCACAAATTCTCAATATATGTCATTCCAACACCAGTGTTCATTCATACCCGATGAACAAACCATACAAAAACATAAAATTAAGCTTACAACAGATAAATGAGCCACTACTCAATAGTATCAGAAAACACATACTACTCTATGTACAATTCACAAGGCAAGCTATAATCCTATCTCACACGAACAATCCGATAATCAATGATATCAAACAACCGATCATACAATCGTGAAATATCATCGAACACCCAATAAGCAATCAATCGATTAAGCCATGACAAATGCCTATACAATTGTCAACCATGTAATACTTTATGATATAATGTATGATTATGCTCAAACAAACCCATTTATTATGGATACACAATGCTAAGGCAAATTTTAAAGTTGAAAACACAAGTTACTTACTTATTTCCTAAGAACCACCTATTCCTTTGTATATACTGAGTAGGTTAGGCTTCAAGCTTTAACATTACTTGGTGATGTGTGGCCGAGTTCCTTTCACAAAAGTAAAAGTATTGGTACCCACCCCATACAGATAACCCTGACTATGCAAGCATAAATGCAAGGAGAATTCGGATCCCATCACCTCATTCTCAAGTCATATGTGTTGGTGTATGCCCTAGAGGCCAATACATTTTGTCTGTATTTACATACATTATATTATGCTATTTTTGATATATGAGGCATTTCATTTATTTTGTTATTTTTGGTAGACATAATAAAGTCCTTAAAATAGTAAGTTTGATGCCATAAGACATCAAGTGGATGACTTGATCGTGAGATCTTATTGGATAGAGCACTATTCTTAAAATGTCCCTAGTCAAGTATTATTGTCAAATAGGACAATGATAATGCATTGAGACTAGCACGTGCGTAGACTGATGACCACATCTCACGGGTCATGGATATGAGATATCAAGTCTACACATGGATATATATTAGAGTAATGATGTATTGGACAGGCCCGCCATGAGAACGCTACGTGCATCGTTACGTGAGTGTTATAAGCGATTCTCATAGTGATAATGGTGTATGTGGTCCTTTGACCTGAAATCACTACGATTCCTACATGAGGAGTTGTGTGTTTTAATGCCATCAAACGTCATCTGTAACAAGATGATTATAAAGTTAGTTATTAGACATACCGTGATACATGTGGAGGGATGTGAGTGGCCTAGATGGAATTTGTCCCTCCTACATAACAGGAGTGATATCTTTGGGGGCCCTGATTGAGTGAGACTACGAAATACATGGCCATGCTCAAATGAGTCAGTATGAGATATTGATCTTATTTGTTATTATTATGTCTACTCTGGAATCAGGAAACTGAAGATTGAATTAAACAAAGGTGACACATTCCATGCCTTGTGTTCAATCTGGATATTTGGACAAAGGGACTAAACTACACGGAAATATTGGTCACGGATAGGTTATGTCAAATCACTGATATTCTCATTACTTGGGTAGCAGTAATGTGTTGCTAGATACCACTCACTGTTTGTAATATTAAAATGAGATTTTAATATTACTACCAACATCATAAGAACCTGCAGGGTCGCACACTTAGAACAGACTAGATTAGAGCAATAAGGATCCAAGTTGGACTCGGATTTAATTGTGGGTCTAACTCATGACAGATGGGTTTAGGGTTGCATAGCTTACCTTGCTACTACTCACACTCACTTAAGGCAGCTACTATTATAAATAGTACTGCAAAGGGGGCTGCTACCAGGTTACAACACAACCCTAGCTGCACCTATAGAAAATGAGTGAGAGATAGTGAGGTCTTCTTCTCCTCTCTTCGCAGCTAGCACTACGAAAACAGAGGCGTGACTCCCTTTTGCAAGTATGTTTGTGTGGATACCGTAGAGACATCGTCACTATTACGGTGTTGGTGATTCACCTCGCTTGTGATTATCACGCTTCAAGAGGTAATTTTTAAAAACTCGAATTATGGACTTTTTTGCATGGATCCTGTGAGGGAATTCTATTATTTCGCTGCGAGACTTTTGATCCGCAATTCCCAACAGTGGTATCAGAGACACTTGCGAAACCATGATTCGATTTTCTACTTTTCTTATTATATGTAATAACATGATTCGTTACTTTCTTTTGATAAAAGATATGATCTTTATATGTTATTTCTGAAATCGAAATAATGATATATGAAACCATGTTCTGTTTTATTTGTTGTTTATGAAACATGTTGATGTTTCTGAAACCATGAAGATGTTCATATGTTTCTGTGAAAACTATTTTGAAAGCTTTCTGTTTCTGCGTTTTTCTGATATATATGTGTGATATGTATGAATGAAAATCGTTTTGAATGATTTCTGTTTTTGCGTTTATCTGGTATATATATATGTGATATGTATGATTCTGCGAAAACTATTTTGAATGCTTTCTATTTCTGCATATTTTCTGTATGAATGCGATATACACAGCAGCGCGACACAAGGTTTTGGAAACCTTGTTTCCGTTTTGCGGTGGCTATAAAGCTTCCTCATGACATGAAGTGTTCATGTCTTCACGCATTCTGGAAACCTTGTTTCTGGATAGGTGATGACGGCTGTGAGGAACCCCTGCGGCATATGAAGCGTTCATGTGTTTGCGGAACCCCGTTGCCCCGAACCCCGTTTCGTGATGTGTGATATTCGAAAGTACAATATTCAAAACTGTTTTTATAATTCACAAAATAATAATGTGTTATTACTTTGTGTTTATGTATTCTTAGAGATGCATGGTGCATGGTTATGACCTTAGTCTTTATTTTATACTATTTTGGTTATTTTAAATACGACCTGTGTGTCGTGCCTTTCTCTCTACATTCTGATTGTATATTCTCTTCTCATCTAACTCCCCTCGAATATAAAAGAGGTTTCTATAATGTAATCTTCATGTGGAGACAAGGAGATGACATCAAGTGAGGACGTTGGTGGGAGACGCTTGGTGAAGCTGGCATTAATTAATGCTACTCTCTTAGAGGCCATAACCATGTCACATTTATTATATGCTTTATATGTATGAGATGCATGGATGATGTTTATGGTATGTTAAACAAGTTTAATAAATGGTGGGATCTAATAATAAAATTCCCTCAAAGAAAATATTAAGTCATTATGTGATGCCTTCCAATGCGTGGCATTCGTTAAGACTAATATCGATCAAGTGTAGGTCTGCCAAAGTAGGGTGCCTTTATCTATATTAGTAAGATGCAATAGGATAATAGTAATATCCAAATGTCAACCATTGGGTTTGACTTAACTAGGCCATTTCAATAGGATTGAAGGCTTAGAGGCATGAAGTTGGGCTTTAGTCCATTAGATGGATTAGAATAAGTGTTATTCACCCAACTATCCAAGAGTTGCATGTGATGTAATTGGAAAGAGTTTCCTACCTAAATAACTAAATTTTGGGCGATCAGCCAAAGCTGACTCAAAACTAGGTGAAATATGGATCTTGGCCCACTAGGAAATCTTTCAATGGGATTTTCCGAGTCAATGCTGAGGGTCATTGATTTGAATAAAATAGTGGGAGACGTATTTAATTAAAAGACCTTGTTAAATATGTTTATAGCATAATACTTATATTTTGCATATTTTTGTTGATAGATTACCATGGCAACAAACACATCAAGTAACTTATCATTGCGATCGGTCCTTGAGAAGGACAAGTTGTCTGGGACAAATTTCCTAGACTGGTACAGGAACTTGAGAATTGTCCTCAAGCAAGAGAAAAAGTTGTATGTTTTAGAATAACCTATTCCTGAGCCACCTGCTGCTAATGCCCCTAGAGCTGAAAGAGATGCTTATAAGAAACATCAAGATGATGCCTTGGACATTGGATGTCTAATGCTAGCCATCATGAACTCTGAGCTCCAAAAGTAACATGAGAACATGGAAGCCTACGATATGATCGTACACCTTAAAAAGCTTTATCAAGAGCAGGCTAGACATGAGAGATATGAGGTCTCCAAAGCACTCTTTCAGTGCAAGCTGGTAGAGGGAAGCCCTGTTGGTGCTCATGTACTCAAGATGATTGGGTACATTGAAAACCTTGAGAGACTCAGCTTTCCTATGGGCCAAGAGTTGGCCACTGACTTAGTCCTGCAATCGTTACCGGAGAGTTTTAGTCAATTTGTCATGAACTACAACATGAATGAAATTGACAAATCACTACCAGAGCTACTAAGCATGTTGAGAACTGCTGAGCAGAACATAAACAAAGGCAAAGGAAAGGCCATAATGATGGTCCATAAGAATAAGGGCAAGAAACAGCAGAAAAAGCCCTAGGACAAGTGGAAGGGTAAGGGCAAGGGCAAGGAAAAGTCCAAGCCTAGCACTTCTAGCTTGAAACCTATGGGTGGAGTGGCTAAGGAAGGTACATGCTTCTATTGCAGTCAGACCGACATTGGAAGAGGAACTGTGCCAAGTACCTAGAGGAGCTCAAGAAGAAGAAGGGAAGCTGAGACTTCCACTTCAGGTATTTTTGTTATAGAAGTTAATTTATTTACTTCTGCATCATGGGTATTAGATACTAGATGTGGATCTCACATTTGTGTAAATGTGCAGGATCTAAAGAGCAGTAGACCATTGACTAAGGGCGAAGTCGACCTACGAGTGGGAAATGGAGCAAAGGTTGCTGCATTAGCCGTAGGGACTTATTTATTAGCTTTGCCCACTAAGCTTGTAATTAAATTGGATAATTGTTATTTTGTGCCTGCTATTAGCAGGAATATCATTTCTGTTTCTTGTTTAGATAAGAAATGTTTTACTTTTATAATAAAGAACAAATGTTGTTCTATTTATATTAATGATATTTTCTATGGTAGTGCACATTTGAGCAATGAACTTTATGTCCTTGATCTCGAAACGCCCATTTATAACGTAAATACAAAGAGGTTCAAGTCAAATGATATGAACCCGACTTATCTTTGGCATTATCGTTTGGGCCACATAAATGAGAACCACATTTCCAAACTCCATAAAGATGGATTCTTGGACTCGTTTGATTACGAATCATATGAGACATGTGAATCTTGTTTATTGGGAAAGATGACTAAGGCCCCATTCATTGGACAAGGTGAAAGGGCTAGTGATCTTTTAGGCCTTATACGTAGTGATGTATGTGGGCCACTAAACACACTAGCTAGAGGCGGTTTTCAGTATTTCATTACATTTACTGATAATTTCAGTAGATATGGATTTGTATATCTTATGAAGCACAAATCAGAATCCTTTGAAAAGTTCAAAGAGTTCAAGAATGAAGTACAAAACTAACTTGACAAGAGTATTAAAATCCTTCGATCAGATTGAGGAGGTGAATACTTAAGCCAACAGTTTGATGATCATCTGAAAGAGTGGAATAATATCTCAACTCACTCCTCCTGGAACACCACAATGGAATGGTGTTTCTAAAAGGAGGAACCAGACCTTGTTGGACATGGTTCGATCTATGATGAGTCATGCAGACCTTCCAGGCTCCTTCTGGGGACATGCTCTGTTAACAGCAGCTTTCACACTTAACCGTGTTCCATCTAAGACGGTTCAACAGACACCATATGAGATGTGGACTGGGAGACGACCCAGTATGTCTTTTATGAAGATTTGGGGTTGCGAAGCTTATGTGAAATGTCAAGTTTCTGACAAGTTTGGCCCAAAATCAAATAAATGCTTCTTTGTGGGGTATCCTAAGGAAACCAAGGGATACTATTTCTATAATCCTACCGAGGGCAAAGTGTTTGTCGCACGGACTGCTGTATTCCTAGAAAAGGAGTTTATCTCCAAAGGAACCAGTGGGAGGAAAATAGAACTTGAAGAAATTCAAAGTTCACAGAGTAGCAGCAAACCAATGGTGGAAATAGAGCAGCCTCCACAAATCGTTGTGGAACCACAATCTGCTCTAGTAGCACAAGACCCGCGTAGGTCTAACAGGATACGTCGTCAACCAGAGAGATATGGATTTCTCATGACTCAACAAGGTGACGTATTGCTCATGGATCAAGATGAGCCTGTGACTTACCAAGAAGCCATTATTGGCCCAGAATCTGAAAAATGGCTTGAGGCCGTGAAATCTGAAATGGAATCCATGTATGCCAACCAGGTATGGACCTTGGTTGACCCACCTAAAGGGGTAAAACCTATTGGGTGCAAGTGGGTTTTTAAGAAGAAAACCGACATGGATGGTAATGTGCATACCTTTAAGGCGCGATTGGTTGCTAAATGTTTCAAGCAACTTCATGGTGTAGACTATGATGAAACTTTTTCCCCAGTTGCGATGCTTAAATTCGTTCGGATCTTGCTTGCTATTGCAGCATACCATGATTATGAAATCTGGCAAATGGATGTCAAAACTATTTTCCTTAATGGAAATCTTCTCGAGGATGTGTACATGACACAACCTGAGGGTTTTGCCACTCCACAAGATGCTGGAAAGGTGTGCAAGTTGCAACGATCTATTTATGGATTGAAGCAAGCTTCCAGAAGCTGGAATCTTCATTTTGATGATACAATCAAACAGTTTGGTTTCATCAAGAATGAAGAAGAATCTTGTGTCTACAAGAAGGTTAGTGGGAGTATAGTTGTCTTTTTAGTATTGTATGTAGATGACATACTACTAATTAGAAATGACATCCCTACCCTACAGTCTGTAAAGACTTGGTTAGAGAAGTGCTTTTCTATGAAGGACTTAGGCGAAGCCACCTATGTATTAGGTATAAGGATCTATAGAGATAGATCGCAGAGATTGCTTGGCCTAAGTCAGAGTACATACATAGACAATGTGTTAAGACGATTTAACATGCATGAATCCAAGAAAGGACTCTTGCCTATGTCGCATGGTATAAGCTTATCTAAGGCTCAATCCCCTTCCACCCAGAATGAGAGGGATCGCATGAGTAAGATTCCATATGCATCTGTAATTGGATCTATCATGTATGCCATGTTATGTACTCGACCAGATATCTCGTATGCTTTGAGCATGACGAGCAGGTACCAGTCTGATCCTGGTGAGAGTCACTGAAGTGCTGTCAAGAACATCCTTAAGTACTTAAGAAGGACTAAGGATTCGTTCTTGGTATATGGAGCTGAGGAGGAACTAGTTGTAAAGGGTTACACTGATGCTAGCTTCCAAACTGATAAGGACGACTCCAAATTGCAATCGGGTTTTGTTTATTGACTGAATGGTGGGGCTGTGAGCTGGAAGAGTTCAAAGCAGGAGACAGTCGTTGATTCTACCACAGAGACTGAGTATATTGTTGCCTCCAATGCAGCAAAGGAGACCGTTTGGATTAGAAAGTTCATTATTGAGCTTGGTGTAGTTCCTAGCATTGTGGACCCAGTGGACCTCTATTGTGATAATAATGGAGCCATTGCACAAGCTAAGGAGCCCAGATCTCACCAGTGATCTAAACATATGCTTAGGCGCTTCCATCTCATTCGAGAAATCATCGATAGAGGAGATGTGAAAATATGCAGAGTACCGACAGATGATAACATTGCTGATCCACTGACGAAGCCTCTTGCACAGCAGAAGCATGAGGGTCACACTAGGTCTTTAGGCATTAGAAATATGTCTGATTGGCTCTAGTGCAAGTGGGAGATTGTTGGTGCATGCCCTAGAGGCTAATACATTTTGTCTATGTTTACATACATTATATTATGCTATTTTTTGATATATGAGGCATTTCATTTATTGTGTTATTTTTGGTAGACATAATAAAGTCCTTAGAATAGTAAGTTTGATACCATAGGACATCAAGTGGATGACTTGATCGTGAGATCCTATTGGATAGAGCACTATTCTTAAAACGTCCCTAGTCAAGTATTATTGTCAAATAAGACAACGATAATGCATTGAGACTAGTACGTGCGTAGACTGATGACCACATCTCACGGGTCATGGATATCATATATCAAGTCTACACATGGATACATATTAGAGTAATGGTGTATTGGACAGACCCGCCATGAGAACGCTACATGGATCGTTACGTGAGTGTCATAAGCGATTCTCATAGTGATAATGGTGTATGTGGTCCTTTGACCTGAAATCACTACGATTCCTACATCAGGAGTTGTGTGTTTTAATGCTATCAAACGTCATCTATAACAAGATGATTTTAAAGTTGGTTATTAGACATACCGTGATACATGTGGAGGGATGTGAGTGACCTAGATGAAATTTGTCCCTCCTACATAACAGGAGTGATATCTTCGGGCCCCCTGATTGAGTAAGACTACGAAATGCATGATCATGCTCAAATGAGTCAGTATGAGACATTGATCTCATTTGTTATTACTATGTCTACTCGAGAATCAGGAAACTGAAGATTGAACTAAACAAGGGTGACACATTCCATGCCTTGTGTTCAATCTGGATAACTGGACAAAGGGACTAAACTACACGGAAACATTGGTCACGGATAGGTTATGTCAAATCACTAATATTCTCATTACTTGGGTAGCAGTGATGTGTTGCTAGATACAGCTCACTATTTGTAATATTAAAATGAGATTTTAATATTACTACCAACATCATGAGAACCTGCAGGGTCGCACACTTAGAACAGACTAGATTGGAGCAATAAGGATCCAAGTTGGACTCGGATTCAATTGTGGGCCTAACTCATGACAGATGGGTTTAGGGTTGCACAGGTTACCTTGTTACTACTCACACTCACTTAAGGCAGCCACTATTATAAATAGTACTACAAAGGGGGCTGCTACCAGGTTACAACACAACCCTAGCCGCACCTACAGAAAGTGAGTGAGAGATAGTGAGGTCTTCTTCTCCTCTCTTCGCAGCTAGCACTACGAAAACAGAGGCGTGACTCCCTTTTGCAAGTCTATTCGTGTGGATACCGCAGAGACATCGTCACTATTACGGTGTTGGTGATTCACCTTGCTTGTGATTATCACGCTTCAAGAGGTAATTTTTAAAAACTCGGATTATGGACTTTTTCGCATGGATCCTGTGAGGGAATTCTATTATTCCGCTGCGAGACTTTTGATCCGCAATTCCCAACAATATGATTGTGCACATCATCTAAGGTTACAATACATAGAAAATAACAAATAATAAGTTTGAAAACAAGATATGCATTGTATTTCGCAAATACATACAACCATACTGGGAAATAAGTAACTTGTGTTTTCAACTTTAAAATTTGTATTGACATTGTGTATCCATAATACGTGGGTTTGTTTAACCATAATCATACATTATATCATAAAGTATTGCATGGTTGACAATTGTATGGACATTTGTCATGGCTTAATCAATTGATTGCTTGTTGGGTGTTCGATGATATCTCACGATTGTATAGGTGGTTGTTTGATATCAATGATTATCGGATTGTTCGTGTGAGATATGATTATAGCTTGCCTTGTGAATTCTACATAGAGCAGTATGTATTTTCTGATAGTATTGAGTAGTGGCTCATTTATCTGTTGCAAGCTTAATTTTATGTTTTTGTATGGTTTGCTCATCAGGTATGAATGAACGTTGGTGTTGGAATGACATATACTGAGAATTTGTGATTCTTATCCCGTTTGTGTTTTCATGTAAATCCAAGTACAGGTAAAAATGAAGCAGAAGGAGTAGAAGATCTAGGGTAGTGATTTTGTTTCTTGTATAAAAATGTTGTATATTTTTTTCATGCTGCTTTGAGCTTGTATAAGTTATATATTACAGTATGCCTTTGAAAGAATGATGATGTATATATATGATGTTTTGTTGTTTAGACTCTCGATATTTATTTATGTGAATGAATGATGTGGGTTTAGTTTGTTGCTTAGGTTAGAAGTAGTGTTACTAATACTGCTTATCCAGGTATATGTGCGATATACTAGGTTACTGGTATTGGGATGTTACAACAGGCAATAGGCATGCCAACTGACCATTAACCCATAACTAAACAAAGCATTAAAAACCTCATTTTAACCCCAGAATCATAGATAAACTAGTGCTATGAGCATCTAAAACATCCCACATTTTTTTAAAAAAAAAAAGAGAAGAAAGAACTTGCGAACAATCTTGACAGTGCAGAGAAAGTAGTTTATAGTTTATATAGTCAAGTAAAAGAAATTTATATTGCCATCACTAATGAATCAATACTACAAAGTTGGCATAGCACCTTAAAGAGGGACATTACATACATACATAGATAAAGCCCATACAAGAACCTCTTCCTTTCTCATTCTGTGTGGTTGCCTCAGCTTACATGAATATGGCTACAACAGCAGAAGAGTGTGGCTGGCTGTGTATTTGGGTGTGTTTTGGGTAGCAGCTTATGCGTTTGGGAATAGGATGGGCGAAGTTGCTTAACTCAACTGGGTTTTTACTTTTTAGTTAGTCACAGGTGAAGGTTGGCATACCGGTATAGGTCATAATGGAATTTTAGGTCATGGGTTTTTGACTCAACTCGAATTTGAGCTGGTTTGAGTTAGGTCGGGCCAGCCTTCTAACACTTCTCTTACATTACAGTGACACAAACCTTTAGTAGGTATGAAAAATGTTAGTAAGATTCTCTTTTGAATACTTTTTTTAAATATTTGTTTTATTATTGATTCAAAAGTAAGTATTGTTATAATTTTTTTAAATAATTTTTTAAGTATATAACATAAACTAATAATAAAATAAATATTAAAATAAGTATTCAAATAAATATGTTACTAGCATCCCCCATGTAGTTATTAGCTAACGTCTTAAATTTAGAGGTGAGGAGTTCCTGTCTTGAGACTTATCTCTGTGATGCTTTGGTGCAAGCCCCCAGCTATATCAATTCAAGGAACTTCCCCCTGGATGGCTCTCCCCTCTTTTGCGACTGCGGTGCTTTCTGAGCCTTGTTGTTTCAGTTCTTTTTAGGGCCAGGTTGAGTTGTACTAGCACAATCTAGCTTGGTGCCTCAGGTTCAAGTTCGAAGACTACAAAAAAAAAGTTTTAATTTTTATGGGCTTTGAGTCTTTTTAGCTGGGCTTTTGGTTTAAGTTTTTTTATGACTAGGATAAAATTCTTGAAAAATTCTAGAGTCGATTTTTTTTTTCAAGAATGATATAGCATATTTGTTGATTTTTAAATGAGTGAGTAGTTTTACAACTTTAATCAAATCAAAAAAGTAAGGAACACGTAACAGAATGAAAACCAAGTTTTCATCCAATCCAATTCTTCCTTCAGTTTCTCTTAGTTTTCATTTCAATTGGTTCCCATGGAACTAAATTGATAAAGCAAGAGGAGTTACAATTAATCTTGCAATAACCTTTAATCAAGATGTTATAACTCCAAACATCAGGCACCAAACCTCTTTTAATCATCATCTCAAATAATTTTCTTGCCTCATCAACTTTATTGTTTAAACAATATCCATTCATCAAAATAATGTAAGTAATAATGATAGGTTGTTCACCTCTTTCAATCATCACATCACACATATCGTGGGCTTGTAAGAGCATCCCTTCTTTGCATAATGCATTAATTATTATGTTAAAGGAACAAACATCTAGGTTGAGGTTTTCATCAACAATCTTATTTATCAATAAACTAACTTCTTTCCATTGGCCCACACTACAGAAACCATAAATTAATGAACTGTAAGTGACAATATCAGGGGAAATTCCTCAACCAATCATTTCAGAACATAAATTATGTGCCTCATTCATAAGTCCATCTTTGCACAAACCATCAACAACTATATTGTACATTACAAGATTGGGCTTAACCAACAATCCTTACATTTTTTGAAGCATTTGAATGGCAACTTTGTTTCTCCAGTTTTACACAGTCCATTGATTAAGGTTCCATATGTAACTTCATCAAACTGAAACCTTTTTGCCACTAGTTCATGATGAACATCTAGTGCATCCAACATCTTACCATTCACACACAACCCCTTCATTAGTGTAGTCGAAGTTACAGCACTCGGTCGATAACCCCACTTGAGAATTTTACCCATTACAGAGAAAGCAAAACCCATCTGACCCACATGGCCGTAACAATTCATCAAGATGTTCAAAGTAACTATATACGACGTGATACCCTTAGACTTCATATATGTATAAAGATAAATAACAATGGCAAAGTATTTCATCTTTACAAGTGTTCCTAAGATTTTGGTGAATCCCACAACTGATGGTTGAGGATGCATATCAGCCATGTGATGAAACAAAGCTACAACATCATCAACATTATCAAATTTGTCAGCATTTTGTGATGGTGGCAGCTGCGAATGAAGATGTAACTTCGCATGTTGAGCATATGGCATAAAAACAAGGAAGGTAGATGATGGCGTAAGAACGTAAGGAAATTTAGGGATTGCATACCTTGTTGAATACAACATGTGCTCCCAACACATGGTAAGACACTCACTCTAGTTTCTCCAATTATGCTTCACCAAATGCAGTTTCCTCTACATTTCTCTATCTTTTCTTGTGTCCCTTTCGCTAGCTTTAAGAACAAAGCAGTAGAATTAGATGGCAGAATGCATACAACTTTCTTTTTTATACATTTTTTTTCTCTATATATTTTGAAAAAACTGAAAATATAAATTATTGAGTATATGTCAACAAACTAGTCATAACAATAACGTAAGATAAAGAATGTGGCATTTGATTAGCAGCTTACTATCAAACAAACTACACGAAAATATGACAAATGAAAACATTTTGCATCCACAAAACAAAGGATTCTGTTTTTGCATTCTGTCAATTCCTCAATTGCCAGAGATTCATTATCCAAAAAAACTAAATATCTAGCTGAAACAAACCCCCAGTCAGGCAGGCACAAGCGCGCAATGAAGGCAACAGGTAACAGACATGCCAACTGACTATTAACCCATAACTAAATAAAGCATAAAAAACCTCATTTCGACCCCAGAATCATGGACAAACTAGTGCTATAAGCATCTAAAACATCCCACAATTTTTTTTAAAAAAAAAGAGAAGAAAGAACTTGCAAACAATCTTGACAATGCAGAGAAAGTAGTTTATAGTTTATATAGTCAAGTAAAAGAAATTTATATTGCCATTACTAATGAATCAATACAACAAAGTTGGCATAGCACCTTAAAGAAGGACATTACATACATACATAAATAAAGCCCAGACAAGAACCTCTTCCTTTCTCATTCTGTGTGGTTGCCTCAACTCACATGAATGTGGCTACAACAGCAGAAGAGTGTGGCTGGCTGTGTGTTTTGTAACATCCTAATACCGATAACCGAGTATACAAAGTATATACCTGGTTAATCAATATTAGTTATGCTACTTCTAACTTAAACAACATACTAATCCACATTATTTAAAATAAATAATAATGGAGAGCCTTGTGGAAAACTAAGATTCTATATACATGTCTACCTTAAAAGAGCTCATTATATACATAAACTTTGTACTAACTAAAAACAATGTAAATAAATACAAGCTTTTACTACAAGCATAAAAACTAAACTACTAGTCTTCATACTTTGTCTTCTTTTCTTAGAGAGCTTCCACCTGGATTTACATGACAACAAATGGGGTGAGAAATTACATTTCTCAATATAAGTAACCAAAACCAACAGTTTAAACATTTTAAATGAATAAACCTAAAACATTACATAAGAATACATGCCTCAACTCTATGCAATACTCAAAATGTAATCTAATACTACAATCCTTTGCATAAGAAACAATTACAACTTCCTCTCTTGGTAACGTTCTTAAGAAAAACTAAACTCTTAATCTATTATCAGAAACCACGATGATATCGAACAACTGCCCATACAATCGCGTGATATCATCTACAAAGACAACCGCTTATACAGTTGTCACCGAAGACACAATGCACACCTACACAACAAGAACACACATACCAACTATAACAAGTATTAAAATAATGCAATAGTGAATTGATATATGTTTATGCTCAAAGAAAGAGTGTATGCAAGTGTAGGTGTAGTGTCGTGATACTTAGCTATTTCCTCTGCTTAAGGAGATGCTTTGCTATAATAACGTGTGACCCCTTACAACCTACCTGGTAGGAACAAAGTTTGTTACCATAACATGTATCCTCCTTATCATACTAAGTAGTCTACCAAGTAGTCCTCCGTAAACTGGGTGGATATCGCCACCAAACTAAGTGGATGCCTCCACTCTTCATCTCTAGGAATAACAAGTATATGTGAAAAATGATGTGACAATGTGGAGTTATGCCTAACTCTAACATAACCACCATATAACTCTATACTAAGCCCACCTTGCACTACTAACTCTCCCTCTATGATAGTGTTTCATGCACTACGATAGTTAACCAAATGCCAACTAGACTTAATACACTTCTATTCTTGCATTACTAGCCTCTCTTCTCCTTTATGAGAGCTTTCATGCACTATAGCATTCACCCTTGCTAACTTGGAGTTATGGCACTCTCTACTATTGCCAACTTGGCACATTGGCCCTTAACTCTTGCCAATTAGGCACTATGACACTCTACTATTGCCATCTAGTTTCTTAGCTCTTAATCACTTCTCTTGTGATATCTATACAACACTATGTTGCCTAAAAAACTAACTCTTAGTCTATGGCAACCTATGTCCAATGTATGCACACATCCTTCTATTACTTTCCCTTGTATGTTACTAGGTCTTTTTCCTTAAGAAATACCCCCTTTAGTGCTTCAACACCTTCTACTAGGCATAAACAAAGGATCTTAACCCCTAAGGGTCTCAACTCAACAAATTAGTGATTTGGTGAATTCTGGTCCTCACGTCGTGACACTAACCTGGGCATGCCGCGACGCCTCTAAGACACGGGCCATGTTATCAGATATGCCCCCCCGGTGTCTTGCTCTGTTCTATCATGCCGCGGCATGACGCATTGCATGCCGTGACACCCTAGCCTCGGGTTCTATACTGATGCATCCCGCCCCGAAGCATGACGTTGGCACACCGCAGCGCTAACATGCTTTCTGCAAAATTCTGCAGAAAACTCACTGTTCTGCGTTGTTCCATTCGTCCCAAAATAGCTTCCAGTGATCTAAACTTGGTTCCTAGGTGATTTTTAACACCACTAGCAACTTCTAAACTTGTTGTAACACTTGTACAACCTATTGATTCCCTAAACTTGGATTAAACACCAAAAATCACCTCTTTAGTTGTTCAAAACCTAGGTTCCCACTCAAGAACCAACTAGCTCAAATCTATGGATAAATCCATCTATCTTGTTCTCACCAAATTGAAATAACCATTTCCAATTAATAGAAACAAGACACTAGCCAAAGGAACTAGTTTTCCCCTTTTGAAAATCCATCTTCTCCATCTAAACACCTAAGTTCTAGCATAGAAAAGATGAAGAACAAAGATAGAAAACATCCTTACCTCTTGTACTGTTGAAGATCATGAAGCCTTGTTCTTGCTCTTGGATCTTTCCTCTTGGTTTCCTTTTTTTACTCTTCCTTTTTCTTTTCCTTTCTTCCATTGGTTTCTCTTTCTCCTTTCTCTTTTTTTTTCTTTCTTTCTCTTCTTTGTTTCTGCTGCCTTTATCCGTGAAGGATAATTACCAAAAATCCTGATCTGCTAAGAACACTTAGATTCTTTCAAATCCGGATTTCTAGCTTCCAACAAGTTTGAAATAAATCTTAAGATTCATTAAAAATCTTGTTTCACCTTTAACTGATATTTCCATATCTGCTGGGGGTCAATTCGGTATTAAAATGCACAACCAGTATGCCTAAAAATACCAAACTAACTCTGATTAACTTGAAACTTTAACTATACCTTACTTAACTCACTTATGACCTAGAAACAAATTATCACCATTTGTTTCTCTTCAAATAATAGTTTATGCTATTTTTTGAGCCATTTTAGGCCATTTACCACATTCTGTGTTGTAGCAAAGTGTCTAAACTAACTCAGTTTGTCACCAAACTTCACAGACATGTTAAACAAGTCATGTGCTACCTTTGTAACGATATAAAATTCCTAACATGTTTTTTTTCCGGGATGTTACATGTTTGGGTGTGTGCAGTGCAACAACATATGCGTTTGGGAATGAGATAGGCAAAGTGGCTCAACTCAATTAGGTTTTTACTTTTTAGTTAGTCACGAGTGAAGCTGGGCATACCGGCATAGGTCATGATGGAATTTTGGGTCATGGGTTTCTGACTTGACCCGAATATGAGCTGGTCTAAGTTAGGTCGGGCCAGCACTCTAACACTTCTCTTACATTACAATGACACAAGGTTTCTTCATGTTTAAGGTCTCAACCACTATCAGTTCTAATAAGTGAACAACTATGTCTATTTTTGGACAATGGGAAACTTGCGTCACAACCAAACAAGTAGATATGATGTGCAAGTCTTTTCTTACCTGAGTAACTAAAATGGCTCATGAAAAGTTTAGGAAAAATTACCAATAGAGATAAAATTTTCATTTTAGTTCATATAATTTTCTTAACAACATCAATACATCATAACATAATTTAATCGAAAATACAAACATAATTAATTTATGAATATGCTTTTTGTAGCACCCTCCATAGGGCATCACATTTTCGACTAAAAACTTAAAACCTAAAAATCATTTCATAAAAGCTTTGAGTTCTAAAAGATGAATTTTAAAATTTCTTTTCGCAGAAACATAAACTTACCAAAAATTATAAGTAAAACAGAAACTAAACTGAACTGATTAATACACAACTTTATTTATACCACAAAATATTTCAAACAAAGAATCTAAAGCATAAAACTTAGAGACTCAGAAAAACAGTAGCAAACCCAATGACGGGTCCTACTTAATAGCACGGTAACAACATTACCGAGAAAACTTAACATACTTGTTCCGTTCCTCCAACAAACTACATACTGTTGAAACTTGGAAGATCACTCCTCGACGCCGTCACCGACCTCAAAATATTGCCTCCAATACGTCTAAGAAACTCATTTCACCTACTATACAAATTTAACAATACAAACACAACAAAATAATACAGCAAAGAGGTGAGATCCCCTTTCACCAATACCAGTACGACAACAAAGAATGATACGAATGACAAAGTCATTCCATACCCACAGATATCACAAATATAATCATGTTATCAATTTACAAATACTTCCAATAAACATATATTATAATAAAATGAATAACAATTAATATTACCATAACAGATATAACAATTGATACAATAAACCATATAGTCACATCATGCATAATAACTCACATCAACACATCATACATAATATCTCAACATTGAATATAAATAGCCACATTAAGATATAGATCACATATACAAATATACACAGACTCATTCCTACTCCATAGAGCTAAAACACATACATTAGAGAGAATGACCCGTAAAGATCTATCAGTACCTCAGGCTGCCCAACCAAACTATTGCACTATCATACGTCGTGTCTATAGCCCACAGTCCAACATCGTGTAGTAGTACACAGTCCAACGTCGTGCACTACAGGCATTGTACTAAACAGTCTTTACAAGATCTTGATTAAGTATAGTGCATGTCGAGATCACTAGTGTGTTGCTAGTTACCACGGTCTAAAGGAGCGACTAACTGTCCACATGTGGAATACTCCACACACTAATGCCTCCAAGTCCACTCGATGAACCACACTACGCTTATCACAGCAACAACACGATGTAATTCACCTCGTCAATCAATCGTCAATTCCAAACCAATTGACATGACTCCCAATGCATGAATAAGAACAATAATTGCCAGAATACCCTTAGTCTCAAAACATTATATTTACACAAATGCCCTCAATGGCACTATAACCCATATTTACGCAAATGCCCTCAATGACAATAATCGCAAATATAGTATGTCTCTACTTGACAGTACCATATCTCAACATGTCTGGGTCCACAACTTTGGCCCAACAGTAAAACTCGTTGTTCCAATTAATCGCGTAGAAATTTTATTACGTTTTTAAATCGCGTAAATATATTTTGCTATTTTTAAAATCGCGTAAATATATTTTGCTATTTTTAAAATCGCGTAGTGTGATAATCATATATTTTATACATTAATAAACCCTCATTTTTAGTCATTTACACTCTTCATGTACTTAATTGATTAAGCCTGATTATGTTTTGTAAGATTGGACTCAAATTGGACTTAATTGATTTTTTCAGCATTATTTGGGTCTTACATTGTTTCTGTATTTTGGTCATATCTTGAGTTCTAGATGTCTAGCAATTATGAATTTTACCTTGTAGGAAAGCTGAGAGAAAGCTCTACAACTTTCATGAAGAGCTCCAGGTAAAATATGGACATCTAGAAGAGCTAAATGGGCTTGGAAGACAGAACACGAGTTTTGTGTCTGAAACCTAAACAAAGGTACAATAATCGAGCATAACTCGGGCTGTAAGAATTATCTTGGGCTGAAATTTGGACATTTGAAAGTTAAGACCTAGATCTACAACTTTCATGAGAACACAAGAGCTAATTCGAATAGCTTGGAGGTGATATTGGGTCTGAAAGTCAAGACAGAGGTGCTGAAACTGGGCCTGAATAGTCTACAGTAATTGGGTCATATCTCGGGCTGTAAGAATTATCTTGGGCTGAAATTTGGACATCTGAAAGTTAAGATCCAGATCTACAACTTTCATGAAGATGACTTTTCTATTTGATGACGGAATCCATGACTTAAGCAATAAATGATTTCGGAGACAAGAAATCTCAATGATTTTTTACTCTTATCCTCACCATTTGGCATTTTCAACTCATTCATCCACTCATCCACCTACTCTTAATCAGCCCCTTTGTAATTTTGTATCCCTAATCCTCTATAAAAGGCACCATTGGCTAACTATTGGGGGCACTTGGTACTAGGCTTAGTTTTTACAAGTTAAGGTTATGTTTGTTTCTTGTTTTACTTTGTTGTAATTTTATCTTGTTCTAAAGTGAAGCTATGTTCATCTTTCTCTTCTTCTCTCTTTCTTTCTTCTTATCTATGAGTCATCTTGCTTGGGTGAAAGAGTGAAGCTCTTGGTAATGAAATAAGGTTATATTATTCTATTTCTTGTGCTTAAAAGATATATTATTAATTGGACATTATATGTGTTGTATTTTGTTTCCAATTAATTTAGAAACCTTCTTTGTATAATGGAGATCTTGATTTATTATAGACAATAGGATTGACACAGTGAATGCTTGAACTCATTTACAAATATTGGTAGATAATTAAAGGAATCATAATATGATTGCATATATAATTGAACTTTGAATGTTATATTTTCCGATTGGAACCTCTGTTGTGTGTGGATTTCAATTGAGTTATAAAGAGAAATAATCTTGCCTTTAATTTATTACCAAAAGTAGATCTTCTAACCCAAGCAAGTTCTTAAATTCATTTGCGAACATCTTCTATTACTTTTGGTGTTGTGACAAATTCTTTCCTACCTCAATTAATTTTTCTTCATCAATTCCCTGTGGATCGACCTCGGACTCCCAAGAAATTTACTACTTAAGACAACCTGCACTTGAGTTTGCATCCTTAAATGTCGCAGTCATAATGTTTTTAAATTATTTTTTTTTCCAATCGCGTAAGATTTTTAAGCTATTTTCTTAATCGTAAAGCTTTAAAATCATTATTTTAAAACCGCGTAAGCTATTTTTAATACTTTTAAACTACGTAGAATATTTTCCTTACGTTCAAATTTTATATTGAAACTTTCTCTATTATTAGTCCATTTTTAATTAATTTTTTGGCGATATTTTATCTAGAAAATTCCTCAAGTGATATTTTTTACGTTTTCATAAAAAATTTACTTTTCTTAATCATAACTAATAATTACATCTCGAAACTTGCTAACATACTTTAAGCTCAAAGGTAAGCTCTGCGTTAGTATTTTTCAAATATTTATACCATTACTTAAATTCACTGATTTAACTCTAAAAATTAAATTACTTTTCATTGTTTATAAAAAATATAGTTAGTTAAGTTCTTATTAAATTAATTACCTAAGTCTACACTTTAAAAATAATTTTGAAAAAAATATCATAAGTAGACATGTTGGCCTAAAAATATTCTATGCATTATAATTCACCCCTAATTATTTTCATGCATTTAATCTCTTGTAAAACTCTTAATCTAATTTATTTTTATTAGATAATCTAGTCCATAGTTAGAAAATAATTTTGGATCAAAGGTACATGGCATGTTGGCCGAAATTCTACATGTCCTTATAAATCATTTTAAAATTATTTTTCATCCTCTAAATCATTGAAAAATCCATTAATCCAATTAAATCAATTAAGTCATTCTTTTAGAAAATGGTTGAGAACATTTTAGTTCTCTTTAGTGATGATGAAGTTGTGAGCTCCCTTGTATTCTCTGGAACACTCATGCAAATCCTCACATGTTATTCATATCCTACAATAATAATCATGCATCTATGAACACATACCATATATTAAAGTAATCATAAAATGCATACAAAATATTAAAGCAATGATAAAACACATACAAAATATTAAAGCAATCATAAAACACATACAAAATATTTTAAAGTTATAGACATGCTTGCACACATAATCAATCACAAATAAAAAAGACATTAAACAACCAAGTGAATGAATCCTTATGGATTCTTCACCACAAAACACATCCATTCCTCACCACCAACACATGGTTGATGAGGGTAATCTCTCTTTTACCTCTTGAAGAAACCTCCAAAGCTCCTTGTATGTCCTTCTTGAATAAATCCTTCTACCATCACCAAGTTGCTCCTTTAAAACAAAACAACATATATATATTATTATCTAAGGCTTGAATAAGGAAAACCATGGATCAAAATATGGTTTAGAAGGAAAGAATGAAATCAATAGTGAAGATTTCATAAACTTCACCTTAAAACTGCAAACCTTGAGCTTGAAGAACAAAGATGAAGATGGATGATTTAGGAAAAATCTTCAACATGAAAGTTCCTTAGAATTGCATGAAGATTCAAGATCTAAGGTTGTTTAGAATTATTGAAGTTTGGAAGGTGATTTTGTGGTGGTTGGCTGTAAGCTTAGAGAAGAGAAAGATAGGAGCTTTTGTGTTCTTTGCTTGATAGGAAGGTGGAGATGAATGAATCTTGAGAAGTTCCTAACATGAAAGTGTCTTGAATTAATGAGAGGATTCAAGAAATGATATTGGTAGGAATTATTGAAGTTTGGAGAGTGGATCTAAGTGCTTGGCCGAATCCATGGGGGAGAAAAAGTGAGAGAGTTTTGTGTATAGCTTTTGGCTTCTTGGATGTAGATGAATAAAAGATGAGCAAGTGTAGAAATTTGGCCTCTAAGAGTGTTTGGCCGTGGAACACAAGGGAGAGGAAAGGGGCGAGAGCTTCTTGCCAAAGTTGAAAATGAACCAAAGCCCTCTTATTTATAGACTTCATGAAAAAGATGAAGGCTTAAGATATTTTTCGGTATACTGTAAGTAATGAACAATAATTACTGCTTATAAAGTTAGTGTCTATTGTTCAATAGATAATAAAATATACCTATATTTTTCTCTTGTTCTAACTGGGTAGCAATTATTGTTGATCATTTTCTACTGATTGCCTTTGATGAGTCACAGAGTGAGTCATCAAAGAGAAACTTCTAGAACATGTGACTCACTACGATGACTCAACATGATGAGTCAGTGTAGATATTTTCTAGAACAGGTGAGTCAGCATGGCGAGTCATCAACTGAGTCACCAGCTGAGTCAGCATGGAACCTTCTGGAACGTGTGACTCATTGCGGCGAGTCACAGGATGAGTCAGTGTTTCTAGAATGTGGCGAGTTACTGCTTCTAGAACATGGTGAGTCACCGCTTGTGGAAGCTTCCCGAAGCTGAGTCACAGGTGCTGAGATGTCACGCCACGTGTCGAGTTTCTATTGGTCCTTCGCGATGAGTCACAGCCACTAACTTTGACCGGCTCCTTATTGGTCTACGTGTAAAGCACTTAATGACTAGGCGCGTGACGAGGCGTCTTCTAGAGTCTTCTAGAACAAGTTGAAACATGTGAGTCACTAGGCTAGTCACCTAGGTGAGTCACCAAATGATGAGTCATCGTCTAGAACATTCTAGAGTGGGTGACTAGGCTTGCGTCTAGAATCATCCGCTAAATATTTTTCAAGAAAGATATCATCTAATGGATAATAAAACATACCCCGATTTTATTTGTCAGATAAAATCGTAGGAAAATAAAACTTCAAAAATTGTTTTCGATTTCGAGTTTAGTAAGATCTTCTGGCTCCGAATCAATACAAAAATTTCTTACTAATAAATTTTTTTATTTTTCTGGGCCCGCCCTGCCCACACACAGCTCAAAATATCATAAATATATTAAATATTCAAAATATATCAAAATATCAAAAATATAATATAATATTTAAAATATCTCAAAATATCTCGAATATATATTAAAATATTCAAAATATCTAAAATATAATAAAATATTCAAAATATCTTAAAATATAAAATATATTAAAATATTCAAAATATCTAAAATATCACAAAAATTCACAAAAATCATAACAATTGTGAAATTCATGAAAATCAAATCAGATTAGTAAAAATAATTAAGGATTGAGATAAAGAAATAAAATACGAAGCGCTTATATATACAACTTAAAAATAATATTAAAATAATAAAAATCATAAAAACTCAAAAATTCTAAAAATCACAAAAATCATAAAATTCACAGAAATATAGTTAAATTATTCACAATAATTCAGAATTGACTAAAACAAATAAATTACTTATTGTGGGGGTGTTACACTTTTTCCATTTTGATTCGCAAATTGATTAATAAATGTAATAGAGCCAAAGAAGGAAAGTGATAGAGCCACTTATGAGGGTCCTGAAACTCATATCTCACTGTAAGTCCCACCCGTTTGAAGCGCACCTTATCCCATAGGTGAATAATCCCTTATTCACCTGTGCAACTCCCCTATTTCGCAACTTGGTCAGAGATGTTGAGCTTGTCAAGTGTATTTATGATACATTGGTGTAACGGTCCACCCTCTTTCTTTTTTTTACAAGTTTTAATGGGATAACCTTACTTAGCCTTTAACACCGCTAGTTTAATGGGGTGAGGTGCAATTTTGATAGGAAAATGGGGTTGAGTGCTATATCAAGAAATCTCAAGAGTAGTTTTTGCATTTTATACATAAAATTAAGATTAGTTATAACAAGAACTTAAATTTAACAAACTTTATTTCTTAAGATCCCACCTAATATTATTCAAAGTGGCTATATATAATAATATCCAACGATAGTTGGTTAATGTGGAAGTGGATCATAAGTGTGGCGAACTTTACTTAAAATTTTAGAAGTTTGAATGATTAAATTGATACTTCGAGGTGACTTTATTTAATTATTATCTCTAATTTAAAATTATATAAATAATTATTATGTAAGAGAAAAAAAGAGTTAGATAACAAATTAAAAAATATTAATATTAATATAAGTAATAAAATATTTTATTTTTCGTATAATGTACATATATATATATTCTTTAATTATATTATATATATTTGCAAGTATTTTTATATATATATATATATATATATATATATATATATATATATATATATATATATATATATATATATATATATATATATATAAAATGAGGAAAGAAAAGAATATTGCAAAAATACATATATAATATAATTAAAGAACTAATGTGACAATTATTGAACATTGATTTTGATTGATTAGAAAATCAATTTAAGAATTAATTTAGTATAGAACTAATAAGTTTTGCTCTATCTCATAAAATTTGTCCTAATAATTTTTTTAATAAAAAAAGAATTAAATAAAAAATAAATACATTCAACATCTTGACAACATAAAAATCATTCAATATTTTCTTTATTTAATATTTAAAAAAATTAATAAGAGGATTAGATAAAAAGATATAAAATTAATCAAAACTAAATGAATTTTGTTATATCCTCTAAAAACTTCATCCTAATAATCTTCATAAGATGATCATAAATGAACATCAACAATAAAATATAATCTAATCTAATAAAATCAATTTAGAATATATTATAAAAAAATTGATAAGATTAGATAATTAATTTATGATTCAATTATGTGGGGATACTCATATGCTTTCTCTATAAATTGCTCAAGAAAGCTCATAACATCATATTTTTATCGTTATTTTTAGTATGAGATGAGATGTCTTCCTATTGTCCATGTTTTCTCACAACTTTCCTATTTCATGTTTCATGGATGTATTTTAAGTCGTTTAACGTGCATGAATGCGGAGCAAATTGATTAGGATTGGGATGCTCATATTTGGGTTATAAAATTGCTGAAAGCAATAAAGGTTATACTGTCATTATTTTATAGTTATTTTTTTAGCATAAGAGATCTTTTCTTACATGCTTTCTCATAATTTTTTAAAACTAATTTTGTAACTATTTTGTTTAAATGATGTATGGCTAGCTGTTAAGTGAAAATGAGTTAGCAGCAATGCAATTACTGACACACATATAAGTAGAGTTCTATGTTAATGGTAAGAGTGTGAATAAGTCAAACTGTCCATCAAGAACTTATGGTTTAATTTATTTTCGACTTACATAAGTTTGACCTATGTTAACAATCAATCTAAGCTTTGCCTTTTTAAAAGACCTATTTGAATATGTAAGCTGAAGCTTGGGCTTTTAAAAAATATTATTTCTCTTATTAGGTCGATTTATTTCTTTAATATTTATATATATAATTAAAAATTTATAATACTTACATAATTTATTAATTATATATTAATATAATATATTCGTTTTATATAAAATATAATAATTTTGTAGTTATACTTATTTAAAAATTTAAAAGTTTAAGTTTCTTAGATTATATGAAAACTTTCATGTAATGTTCGTCTTTAAACAAGTTTTGGGATCAAGCTAGATTTCTATATTTTAATAAACAGACCAATTTGAGCCCTAGAGAAAAGCCTATAATAGGTAAGAGATCAAACTTAGACCAACATATTACAAAATATTACGGAATAGGTCTAAGCTTATTTTGACAAAGTTAGCTTAACTCAGCCCATTCCTACCCTTAGTTACTCGGTACATCTTCTCTTTCTGATTAATTCTTTATGAGTTTGTTCTCGTATAATTTTTCTTAAAATAATTAATTAACTTTTTCATTTATTTTTATTAAAATTATTATATGATTTTGATTTTGTTTTTTATTTTTTGTTTTTCCTCCTAAGTTAGAGGTTATACGTCTTGACAATCGAATATTTACTAAAATGATTGAGCTTGTGGGATCCTCTTTTGTTTTTGATGAATTTCACATTGTGACTTTTCCTGAACAATCAACTTAGAGATGTCAAGACCAAATCAAGTGGGAAAAAAAGTAAGAAATAATAAATAATTATGTTGGCACAAAAAATTAAGCAAAAAAATATAAAACAAAATAAGAAAAAAATAAAAATGTAAAATCAAGAAAATAAAAGCAGAAAAAATAAACTCATTAATTTAAGGTTAATCAATTTGAGAAAGATTGATACTTGATTAATTTAAAAGTCTGAATGAGAAATGTGACATTTGTTGACACGAGAAATTAAGTAAAAATAAAAATAAAAGATATTGATTAATTGAAAAATTAATCAACAAAAGGATATAATATGAATGTACCCATTAGTATTTTAATTGATTAATAATTAATTTAGGAATTAATTAGTTTGAAGCAAAATTAAAAAAGAAAGTATAAAATGAGCCCTTGACAATTAAAGAATTAATATACTATAGGAAAAATATGTTCAAATATATTTAATTTAGGATATATTAGTGCATTGAATAGTCTAGGTTTGAATGAATAATGTGACTCGTGTTGGGACTAAAAATTAGGTAAAATAATTAAAAAATAAAGTCATGAGAAAAAAATTAACTAAATAAAATCGAGGAATTAAATCTCTATTAATTTAAGATTGATATTGATTAATTGAAAGTTTAAAAGAGGAATGCGACACATGAAGATCCATTCTAATTAATGAAAAATTAATTTAATATTTAATTTGCAGCAAAATTAAAGAAGGAAATCCTAAATGAACCTGACAATTAATAAATTAATTAATAGTACAAGAAAAATATTATTTTATAAAATCAATTTATGAAATGTTGCAGCATTTATTTCTTAATTATATCGCCACAATAAATCAATTAAGACAATATATATATATATATATATATATATATATATATATATATATATATATATATATATATATATATATATATATATGTAAGGGGATCTGTTACACTAAGTGTAAGTCTTTTTTCTTATACTTATTTTCAACTGTTAGTTCAACTTTCATCTAATAGTTGAGATTATTTCATTAAAGATAACCATTATAAAGTAGATCTAACAAATTAAAATAATCAACTTACACCTAAGATATGATCCTCCCTCTATATATATATCTAACAAAATAAATTTATTGATAGGGATTGACAATCAGATGTCTTTTTTAAGTAATCAACAAAGCTTCTTAGGAGTCCTGTTTAAGATCTTGACCATTGTCAGTTCCAATAAGCGAACAACTATTTCCGCTTCTGGACAATAGGAAACTTGAGTTGCAACTAAGCAAGTAGATCTGAGGTGCAAGTCTGTTACTATATGAGTAACCAAAATGGCTCATGAAAAGTTTAGGAAAAATGACCCATAGAGATAGAGTTGGCTCAAAAAAAAAAAAACTTTCATTTTAGTTCGTATAACTATCTTAACTAAATCATAACATAATTTAACCCAAAATACAAACATAATTAATTTATGAGTTTGCTTTTTACTTTTTAATTCGTACATTGATTAACAGACAATTAAACTAATTTAACTAATAATTTATTTACTTTTTGATACATTATTTCATTTGTTAATTGTAGGTAGATTATTAGTTATTCAGTTTGATAAGAACAACATCAAAAGCTACACCTTTGGGTTTTTTTTTTCTCCGAATTACGTAGAGCCCAGCTGTTATCCAATGACTAAAGTGAGAAAAGTATGACTTAAGTGTAAAATTAAGACTATTCAACTATGTGAAAAGGACAGTGAAGATTGATAGTTATAACCTCACTACTGAGTTCACTAGTATCAAATAAATCAAATTTCTCTATTTTTCTTTTACATTAATTGTTACTGAGCATGAATTTAAAGTTTAATTTTAATCCATTAACAAGGTAAAGGTTTACACTATCCGTGAACCACATCCTGCTACATACTTAAAAAACAAATTATAGATTTTACTTCTAGTGAAAACTTAGTTACTACAACGATAAGGCACTTTGTTAGAGTGTAGATCAAATTTTAAACACTAAATTTCAAATTTCGCTCACTTTACATGGCATGTAATTTCGAGTTTTTGGAGGGTGGTGCTCCTTTACGAGATTTTACTATATTCAAACCAAGAAAATTTTAATTAAAAAAATGAATGCTCAAATGGAGAATGCTGATGAACGTGCAAAGAAAGTCAAACCATGCGAAAATCTGTGATCTTCGTGTTCTTCCAGATAGATGTCTGAGTCCCTTAATCCCAAATTCTCTTATAATGCATATTAGCCATTTATTATTGTAATCCTAAACCAAAGACAACCAAAAACATTGCAAGATTACACAGACGCTACGTGATTTGTAAGGTTAAGCAAACAAAAGCAGCTGTTCCGAACAACGAAGGTCAACCACATAAAGTGCAAAGTGAAACTGAGAACGACAGCTGAAATAAATTGCCAACATATTATGAAGTAACGACTTTTATAAATGTCGATTTAACAAAACTACTCTATTGACAGCATAACATCTGTTATTTACGCACAAATAACAAAGGCAAAACAAACAATAAAAATAAGTGAATGGAATCAGACTTCAAGTGAGTTTACGCCAGAGGCCCCCCTTAGATGCTGTTAAGCACTTCACCCGTGGAAAAACAAACCCTGCCTTTGGAGGTCTTCCATCAACAAGAGAATTTTCATATATCTCTTTGCACTCTTGTACGACCTGATTAACAAGAATAACATTGTAAATTCCGAAATCAATAACCATAAAATTTATCTAGCCAAGAACTTTTAATTAACGGAAAACTTTGAGACATATATTATTTCTCTCTTTTATCCCATTTTCTTTAAAGTTTGGGACAACTGGTTACCCCAAAAACGAAGTCCATACAAATTGAGTTCAGTATGTTGCCACCAAATTTATTCTAGACAATCTTCCAAAATTAGATCCACCAGAATACACAAA
The DNA here is from genome assembly GCA_029884605.1 of Ormosia emarginata. Taxonomy (NCBI): domain Eukaryota; kingdom Viridiplantae; phylum Streptophyta; class Magnoliopsida; order Fabales; family Fabaceae; genus Ormosia; species Ormosia emarginata. The sequence goes on along the minus strand of JAQQTP010000077.1, from coordinate 13,227,834 downwards.
CCTTGTTAAATTGTATGAATATCTTTAATTAAGAAATTTACAAGCACTTAAAACAGGAACGTTTACAATCTCCTGCAGTAAGTTGATCACAATGGAAGATAACATTACCAAATAAATGCTCTATTTATATTATTGGCCTGTAAAGATATTTCTTGAGTTCAATGTTGAGTAAAATAAACACTGAAGTTTATTTACCTCCTTGGCATCCTTCCGAGGAATGCCTTCTCGCAGTCCAACAAGTTTCTCGACAACTTCAGGCTGCAATAGTAGATAAAAACACAGATTCATCAACCAGGACAACTTGAGGTAGAAATCTTCACACACTTTAAATCTTATAAAAACCTTCCAAAAGTAAATTTTCTAAGCCAAAGACAAAATTATAATAACTTAATAAATACACTGAAAAAAATCTTTCAATTGCATAAAGAATTAATACTTCTATTTGCTCTAACAAATTAGCTATTATTGAAAAAAATGAATTGAATAAATTATTGGAATCATATTGGGCATAATTTTACCGGGCAGTCAGGTTGATGTTCGAGTATATTTGTATAGATGAGCGTGAAGGTATCCAGGCTCTCTGCTGAAGCAAGTTCCCTCAAGTCGCTAAGTATACTCACTCTGTTTTCAACTTTCTAATCCAGAATGTCAAAGAAATTAGAGTAAGAAGCTTTGGAGCAGAATACCAAGACTTACAGCTAATAACATATTGATCTAGCATAATTTTCACATTAAAGGATAACAGTGACCAAATGTCTAAAACAGAACTTACAGAAACACTGATATATTCCCTAAAAAAGTCCATGATAACCTCCTCATCTAGCCTCATTCGTTCAATAGTTTCTTCCTTGATGTAGTTTTTCTGCAATTCAAATTATCATTGATACAATTGAGTCATACGAAAAGAAAGCTATTACAGAAGAATATATGCACAATTTTATTCCATAAATAAGAACCAACAATTATTTTATTGACATCAGAACCTGAGTTAAAAGATGATCAACATAAACAATCACTGTCTCCTCCAGGCAGGCTTCAACAAATCTCCTAAAAGATCTTTCTTCAATGTACCTTAAATATAGGGGAAGTTATAAGTTTTCCACAACAAACCAAATATTAAACAATCAAACTTCAGATAAATTCAAAAGAAGCCATTCGCACCAGCAACTTCATAAATAAACTTTAGATACTGTACACATAGCAAAGTGTATAGCTAAGCTGCCAGGAATGAAACCAAGTACAATGGAATAATACAAAATGACTATCTCAAGGCAAGAGGAAAAAGAGTACAAAGAAAAGACAAAGTAAGAAAATCAAGTCTCACCAGCCATTAATATTCTAGAAATGAAAACTAAGATCCACCAGATGGGAGAAACAAAATCCAGTTCAAAAAATTCATAGAAAAGCCACACTTGAGGTACTCATGGACATGCCCCATTAAAAATGTTCCTCTGTTACTCTCCAACTGAATGCACCACACTTCCACAAATCTTAAAAAAATAAAAACTGGTAGGTGACAATTGTTAAAAAGGACAACAAACATAGGGATACCCCTGTTCGAACCCTTAATTTGGACCCCTTTGCTTTTAACGAGGATGCACATGCTGCTAGCCTACGGGACACTTGCCACTATAGTTAACATCAAGTGTAAAGAAAAAAATCATTTGATGAGCTGTGATTACAATTCTAGAAGTAGTTTCAGGTCAATTTAGAAGAAGGCATATGGTTTCCATTACATGAGCCCAAGCATTCATCAAGTAATATGTTTGTAGGTATAGGACGGCAGTAAAGGAGCTAGAAATCATCAGAGATCTCACTGAGTAGTTACCATTTGAAAATCTATATGGGTTAACAACCAAAATAACAAAGAGGTCTGATGGTTTATAAAACCAGTATTTAGGCCCTTGCTTCACAGATTAAGCTTTCAGCATTACCATTTTCTTAAGAGACACCAAAGACAGCTGACAGAGGTAATATGGCATATGTGGAAGAATTAACAAACAAAATTACCAAGATCAGAAAATTTACTCACATTTTTACATCAGTAAAATAATCGCCAAATGTTGCAACCAAGTACTCGGTAACCTGCCCCTCACTCCATTCTAATATATACAAGAAAAAGAAAAGTCAATTTTCTTATTCAAACATCAAATAAGGTGTAAAAGCATGTGCTTGATGAGATATCAAAGGAAACATAGTAAATTACTTTTGATAAAACATTGAACTTCAGCAATAGTACAATACAATATTGGATACAATGGTAAAATGAATCTAAACACCCAATTACTTTGCAGCATGTATCAAGCAAGTACTAGAAAGGGAAACTGAAATTTATTCACAAACTTTAAACTATTCACAATAACTTGCTGCCTATTATGTCTTAATGTTCAAGGCAATGCATTTCCTGTTTAAATAAAAGATTAATATGAGAGAAGAGTATAGAGCTAAAAAATTAGTAATCCTCCTAACAGAAAAAGAGCTCCTCAATCCCTCTGCAAACATGACAAAAAACCCCCCAGTAAAAACCATTAGAATAAGCCCACAGAGAAGCTAGCTAGGTGATGGTGAAAATTACTTTACCTTTGTGGTACAGCTTTACCAGCAACTCCTGGACTCCAGGATCTTCAAATATTACACTAACAGTTTGATGCACAGCTTCCTATCATCAAGATGAAAATTTAAATTATTAGAAGTCAATATCTTCCAAACAACAGATATTTGTCAAACTGGTAAATGCAGTGAACACATCCAATTCTAATATGAAAATATGTTGTGTAAACTAGCAGAAAAAACAAAATATGCAATGTAAAATTCTAAAAACTGAAAAACACATGCTTGTGAGGAATGCATTGACATATGAACATAAGAGGAGACAGGCATTTTAATACTTTCCAGCTCAAGAGTTCCTTGAACAATATATATATAATGGACCCAGATTTTTACTTTTATTTTTTTGCAGTGTGGATCTGTGAGCCATGTTCATAATTAATTGGATATAATAGCAAAATGGAAATCATTGTGCACATATTTGACTGCCTGATTAACAACAACAAAGGTAAGAAATGTGAAGCAGGCAGAGTAAAATATAAAGAAAGAATATAACACAAGTTTGTTAATGAATTAGCTTGTCAGAAAACATCAATATGTAACAATTAGCTTCATTAGAGATTTAAATGAGCTAATGGATAAAGCCCAAAAGAGTCAGCCATAATGACTGAGGTGTATGGAAGGGAACAGTTCCTTTAAATGGGAGAAAGAGCTAAGAAATATTAATCTTAAATTTCTTTTGGAGAATAAATTAAGTTAATAAAACAATAATAAATTATCTAAATTGTAGTCAGACCAACAATAGATCTTTGGTCCACAACATTTTACACAATACTTAGTATACATTTATGTAATTACAACATGCTGAAAATATTTAAACAAAATCCAGGGGGTAAATAATTAAGGGATATATATAGCAGAAGCCAAACTTGTCATACACAACTCTTGATCATCTCTGAACAGCCAAACACAAGTCCCTTCTCACTTGTGATGCACGCGGATAAATATAAACATCTTCAAATAATTATTATTAATAATTAAGATTTGACATTTGGCTTCTATTTGGTGTAAAGCACATGTCACATGTCTTTTTTAGGGGATTTCCCTAACAGATATCAGTGTTATCACGAAGCAAAAAGCAGGTTGAGGTAGCCACCCCCAAAACCGCATCCTTTGTTGCGGCAAGGCAATGTGGCCGCATCATTGAAGTGATGCGGATATTTTAAAAAAAAAAACCGAAATTATTCATTTAACGATAAATCATAACCAACATAAGAATTAAATGCAAATTAAGTCATGACAATACTTTAAAAAATAATGTAATGCAAATTGACAATGCTAGAAACATAATAATTTAAGTGTACATCCAACTAAATGCAAATCAAGAGACCAAGTGAGAAAAACAGCGGCAAATATTAGAGAATAAAGGGAGATGAAGGGGGAAAATCAGTAGCTTCAGTCCAGAATAGATATGAGGTTGTGAATAAGAGCTGTTAGAATAGTTTGGTATATCATGGATATATCAATTAGGATATCAAGATTGTATCACTGTGATTTATTATAATTAATATTAACATCTATATATAGAGATCATGTGTGGTCTGATTAGACACACAATTCAGCAATAATCCCTTCTTCTTCAAGTTGGTATCAGAGCAGGTTTTGACCCATCTCTGTCAAAATCCTTATCCACTACGCCCACTGCTCAGCGGTAAATTTCCCTTCCTTGCCGCGACTCAATTCTAGTGAGCCCTCATTATCATGCCTCCTTTTGACATAATTTCTCTCACTGTCGCGCCTCTTTCCGGCAGATTTTCCGACGACGTCACTTTCCGACGACAGACCTACCTGCAAATCTGGGTGCAAAACCCACTACATCAGAAGTGCACCCTCCTGACCGTCCAGATCCCAAAAACCGCGCCGTCATCCACCTTTCTGTGCGCCGCTGCACCAGAATCCAAGCGCCGACGCGTGAGAGAGCATGAGAGCTATTTCCGACGCCGTTCTTCCACAGACTTGGACGAAATTCACTGTAGAAGACGTCCCAAGCCTCTCTGGGTCTCATCTCGGCCATTTCTGGGTTTTTTCAGATCGTGGGTGCCGCGGCCACCGTATTTTTGGGCATTTTGCTACGTTCCTTTGCTGTGTTTTGTTGATTCCAGACCCGCCTAGTCATTTTTGGACCTATTCCATGTGTTTCCTTTATTTTTTAGTCATCTTACTTTGATTTCTCACAATGGGCAATGTTGTCTCTAGCGTTTCAGGAGACTCATCTGCTTCTGCAACCATACCAGAGTCTGCTGCTCTTGTCTCCCAAGTTAATAACTCTGGTAGTAGTTGTGGTGGTAGCAGCAGGCCATGTTGCTCTTTTTGTAACAAGATGGGACATTTGGAGGAGCATTGTTGGGTGAAACATGGTAAACCAACTTCCGCCAACTTTGCTAAGATTGAATTCTCATCATACACCTCCTGAGTGACCATTCCTACTGCAGATTATGAGGCCTTCCTCTGCTTTAAGGCATCTTTACAAATTTCGGTTGAACAAACTGATAATCCCACTGCTTGTTTATCTCAATCATCTCTTGGGCCATGGATAATTGACTCTGGTGCTTTCGATCACCTTTGAGGTAATAAAGATCTTCTCACCTCTCTTACCTACTCCACTAAATTACCCCCTATTACTCTTACTAATGGAACCAAAACTGTTGTCACTGGTATTGGCTAAGCTTGGCCATGTCCCTTTCTACCCTTAACATCTATTCTTTATGTACTTGGCTGTCCTTTGAATTTGATATCTGTTAGTCAGTTAGTTCGCACCCTTAACTGTTCCATTACCTTCACTAAACATTTTGTTCTTATGCAGGATCAGGGTACGGGGAGGACGATTGGAGTCGGTCATGAATCACAAGGACTTTACCATCTTGTTGTGCCTACTTCTCCAACGGCATGTACCATGACAGATTCTCCTAATCTCATTCACAGTCATCTTGGACATCCAAGTCTTTCCAAACTCCAAAAAATGGTTCCTCACTTGTCTAGTTTACAGTCTTTAGATTGTGAGTCTTATCAAAAAAGGAAGCATACCCGTGCATCCTTTCCTGATCGAGTCAATAAAAGAGCCGATTCAACCTTCTCCCTTGTTCATTCAGATATATGGGGACCTAGTTGTGTCAATTCTAGTTTAGTATTTCAATACTTCGTAACTTTTATTGATGATTATTCCTGTTGCACTTGGGTCTTTTTAATGAAAAATCGTTCTGAATTATTTTCAATATTTCAAAAGTTTTGTGCAGGAAATTCGTACTCAGGTTGGAAAAACTATCCATATTCTGCATAGTGACAATGCACGCGAATATCTGTCTTCTAATTTTCAAGAATTCATGGCTAAACAGGGTATCTTGCATCAAACAACTTGTCCTCATACTCCACAACAAAATGGAGTGGCTAAACGCAAAAACCGACATTTAATTGAAACAGCCAGGACTTTACTCTTACATATAAATGTTCCAATCTATTTTTGGGGGGATGTTGTTCTTACGTCTTGTTAATTGATAAACCACATGCCTTCCTCTATTCTAAAAGACCAAGTCTCGTACACTATATTATTTCCTGATACATCTGTTTATCCTATGTCTCCTTATGTATTTGGCTATACATGTTTTGTCTATAATGTTACTCCAGGAAAGGGCAAGCTCACTGCCAAGGCCTTCAATTGTCTTTTCCTTGGATACTCTCGTCTTCAGAAAGGGTATCGCTGCTACTCTCCTGAATTAGGTCGCTATATTGTATCTGCTATGTCACATTTTTCGACCAGTAACCCTTTTATTCTTTATCGACAGATGCTTCCCAAGTAAACACAATCCTTCCTATTCCTATCTACAATCCTCTTGTTGATTCCAACAGTAATCCTACTCCTGTTTTTGCTTCGGTGCCTACCCATGGTTCTTCTCATCCACTAGTTACTTATCAACGTCGACCACAACTGCTTACTGGTGTCAACACTGTTCTAGAGGAAGTTCCAGATGATTCACCACCTTCTCCAATTGTTCCCTCCACCTTGGATCCAGCATCAGACACTCCCCTATTGCTCTTTGGAAAGGTAAATGATGAGGCCCGTGAGCCCAATAATGGGGTGCAACCACTTCAGCAGGTGGCCCATGAGATTAGGGGATTGAGAGTATATTCCAAGTGGGGAAAATGGGGAATATGTGGAGAAGGAATCAGGGGATAGTTAGTTATAATGATTGGGCAAGGTGTGGGGCTGAGGAGAGTGGTGGGGAAAAAGAAGAATCTGTTATAAGAAAGAAAGGAGGGGTAGGATGAGGTAGAAAAGTTTTATCGTTGAGTTACGGCTTAGGCTTGGGCAAGGATAGAGGGATCCTTGATTTTCCTTTATCTCATTTTCCTTTTTCATGTCTGATTCCCATATACTTCATTCCATCTTATAGAGAGATAATTACAGAGTTCATTCAATTTATTTGGAATACTATTTGTCATTGTTATTATTCTTGGATTGTTGTCTTTATCAATTGGTCCAACCTGCCAGATTCCTGAACAGAGAGAAAATGGAGACGAGGACACAAGCCCGCATGGACGGAATGGATCAGCGATTAACGGCGGTGGAGGCGAAGCTATCTGAGCTTGCAACATCAATAGGTCTCATTACTCAGGGGCAGCATAAGATGAATCAAGAGCTGACAGAGCAAGACGAGTTTCGAAAATACATCACGAGCTTAGTTCGGCGTTTGGAGAAAATACCGACCGACGACGACAAACACGCATCTACAGCGAAGACGACATCCCTGAACAGTGTGGGATTGACCGGACGACAGGAGGGATCGGGGAAAGACGCCCTCACCATGTCAAATCTCGTCGGAACTCTCGATGATGTATTTTCAGCAGCAAAACAGGTCGAGCTGCCGGTGTTTGATGGCACAGACCCTCGAGGATGGTTGACGAGGGTGGAACTATATTTCCGAATCAATGAGACCCCGGAAGGTTCCAAGATACCGTTAGCACAGGTGAGTATGGAGGGAGTTGCTGTTCACTGGTGTTTGATCCTCCAGGAAGTGCATCTAGAGCTAAATCGGGTTAAGTTTAAGGAAGAATTGTTGGCACGATTTAGTGGTTTGGAGATCCAGAACCTGTATGAGGAGATGGCATCATTGCAGCAAAAGGGAACGGTGCAGGAATATATAGAGGAATTCGAGTATTTGACCGCGCTAGTTCCGCGCCAGCCGAAGCAACAATATGTGGGGTATTTTCTTAATGGGCTGAAGGAGGAGATTCGGAATTAGGTCAGGATCCATAACCCAGAAACACGCCTTCAAGCAATGGGGTTGGCTAGAAATGTGGAGATAGCCATGAAGAAAACCACAAGTCCACAGTTCAGATTGGGTGGACAGAGAGGTTTCACTGGAAGGGAGGGAAATGTGTCGTCCCATTATTCAAGGTCAAATTCACAACAGCAGGTTTGGAATCGGGGTAACAGAGACGCCAATTATTCGCCCATAATGGATAGGAGGATGGGAGGTAATTCAAATGGAGGTTTTGTGATTGAAACCCCTAAATATGTAGGATCAAGTGCACGAGGAGTGAAACACTTAACAACACAAGAGTGGGAAGAAAGGAGAAGAAAGGGTTTATGCTTTCGATGTGGGATGCCATACAACCCTCTTCATAAATGTACTGACCCAAAACTTAGAGTGATTATGTTAGGTGAGGATGAGGAGGTTAATGAAGAAGGGAAAACATTGGTGGAGGAGGAAATCATACAAGAAATGGGTGAATTGCGGGAAGAAGCAGAGTGTAAAATGCTAGAATATTTTGGCATGAGTGAAGTTTTCCACTCCCAAGTGCAGCAAACAGGGGAGTTATCTTCTATGAAGATCGAGGGCAAGGTCGTTGAAATTCCCATATTGATTCTAATATATAGTGAGGCCACTCATAATTTCATCTCTCCAAAGTTAGCGAAATCCTTGGGCCTAACTATTCACAAAACTTGCAGGATGAGGGTGAAGTTTGGTGATGGTTATCGCGTTCTGTCCCAGGGGGTTTGCAAACAGCTGAATGTAGAGGTGGGAAATTATGACTACTTGGTTGATGCTCATGTGCTGGACATTGGAGGATTAGATCTCATACTAGGAGTGGCGTGGTTGCGGACGTTGAGTAAGGTAACCACTAATTGGGACACTATGACCATGAAGTTCCAGAGAAAGGGGCGAGATGTGTTGTTGCAAAGAGCAGCCAAGGCAAATCAGGTTGTATCTTCTCTATACAGTTTAGGTAATCAGTTTTACCATGATACTAAGTGGACACGCCATGTAACTATAGACTGGAAGCCTCCTGTGCAGGGGGATCCAGAACTGGATCCGTCACAAGAAGAGCAACTGTAGAAATTGTTGGAGAATTTTGCAGTAGTGTTTCAGGAATTCACAAGTCTCCCTCCAAAGCGACAATTTGATCATGCCATAAATTTGATTCTAGGACAGGGACTAGTTATAGTAAGGCCCTACTGATACCCCCATTTTCAAAAAAATGAGATTGAGAGACAAATCCAGGAGTTGCTCCAGATAGGCTTGATTAGGCCGAGTACCAATGCTTATTCCAGCCCAATTTTATTAGTGAAAAAGAAGGATAATACTTGGCGCAAATGTGTTGATTTTCGGGCTCTCAATAAGGTGACAGTTCCAGATAAGTTTCCAATTCCTGTTGTAGAAGAATTGCTTGATGAATTACACGGGGCAGCCTATTTCATCAAGCTGGACTTAAAATCCAGGTACCATCAAATTCGTATGCGAGACAAGGATATCGAGAAAACAACATTCCGAACTCATAGTGGCCACTACGAGTACTTAGTGATGTCTTTCGGTCTCACCAATGCTCCCTCAACTTTCCAGGCCACCATGAATGAGGTATTTCGACCCCTACTGCGCATGTATGTTATGTGTTAGTTTTCTTTGATGATATTTTGGTGTATAGTCAAGATTGGGACTCTCATTTGGCTCATTTAAAGACTGTCCTTGAGTAGTCAAGAGGAATCAATTTTATGTTAATCAAAAGAAGTGCCATTTTACTAAGAGGGAGGTGGAATATTTAGGCCACATTATTTCTTATGCTGGAGTATCTATGGACCCGACTAAGATAAAGGCTGTACTTGAGTGGCGTACACCAACCAATGTCAAGGGGGTACGAGGTTTCTTAGGCCTCACGGGATATTACCGTAAGTTCATCAAAGGCTATGGTAAGGTGGCACAAACTCTAACAACGTTGACAAAGAAGGAAGGGTTTAAATGGGGAAAAGAGGAGCAAGAGGCTTTTGACCATTTGAAACAGCTCATTACATCAGCTCCTGTCCTTCCACTACCAAATTTTTCTAAACTGTTTGAAGTTGAGTGTGATGCCTCTAGTAAAGGATTAGGGGTTGTCCTTATGCAGGAGAAGAGACCTATAGCTTATTTTAGCAAAGCTTTGACTGCAACAAATCTGTCTAAATTGACTTATGAGAAGGAGATCATGGCTTTAGTGTTGGCCATCCCGCATTGGCAGCCTTATTTGTTGGGGAGACCTTTCGTGGTGTATTCGAATCATAGGAGCCTAAAATTTTTGCTGCAGCAACGAATTACTACTACAGATCAGTAGTGTTGGTTTGCTAAACTATTGGGGTATCAATTTGATGTAAAGTACAGACCAGAAAAAGAAAATACTACAGCTGATGCGTTGTCTAGAAGGGAAGAGGGTGTTGAGTTATCCATGATCAGTTCTTTTCCTTTGTGGGTTGAGGGAAAGAATTTAACAGAGGGTGTACACCATGATCCATTTCTTAGCAAGGTTATTGCTGCTATTCAATTAGGTTCGGCAGTTAAGGAGGGGTTCACGTATGTCCAAGGGGTCCTATTGTATAAAGGACGGTTGGTGATACCCATGTCTTCTCCTTGGATTCCAAAACTGTTGGAGGAATTCCATAGTACCCCATAAGGAGGACACTCAAGTTACTATAGAACTTATAGGCGTTTGGCTGAAAATTTGTATTGGGTAGGGATGACGAAGCATGTGCAGCAGTATGTCCAGAAGTGCGATGTTTGCCAACGTTACAAGTCCTCTACTTTATCTCCAGCGGGTCAACTACAACCATTAGAGATCCCAGGAGTAGTATGGGATGATGTCTCCATGGACTACATCTCGGGGTTGCCCAAATCCAAGGGGTTCGAAGTAGTTTTGGTGGTAGTTGACCGCCTCTCCAAGTATGCCCATTTTGTTGCGTTAAAGCACCCATATACAACTAAAGGGGTAGCAGAGTTGTTTGTGAAAAAGGTGGTGCGGCTACATGGCATTCCTAAATCAATTGTCAGTGACAGGGATCCTATTTTTATGAGTAATTTCTAGACTGAACTGTTTAGATTTTCAGGCACCAAACTCAAAATGAGTTCATCATACCACCCCCAAACGGATGGGCAAACAGAAGTTATTAATCGCTGTTTGGAAACATATCTTCGGTGTTTTGCAGGGGAGCAACCGAAGGAGTGGTCTTTCTGGTTGCCTTGGGCAGAATTATGTTACAATTCCACTTGGCATGTTTCTACAAATGCTACTCCCTTTGAAATTGTCTATGAGAGGAAACCACCCACCATCCTGAGTTGCATACCGAGGGAAATCAAGGTGGAGGTAGTCGCTTATGCTCTGATTGAGAGGGATGAAGCTTTGAGGCAACTAAGGTATTATCTGTTCAGAGCTCAACAAAACATGAAGAAAAGGGCTAACCAGCATAGGCATGATATTAGTTTTCAAGTGGGGGACCAAGTTTATCTCAAACTGAGACCTCATAAACAGAAATCTCTGGCTCGGAGGATCAACCAGAAGCTTTCAGCTCGGTTTTATGGACCTTTTCCAGTGGTGAAGCAAGTAGGTCAGGGGGCATATCAGCTAGCTTTGCCATCTTCTTCAAGAATTCATCCGGTATTTCATATTTCTCAATTGAAGAAGGCAGTAGGCGGTCAGATTGTCGAGCCCTCTTTACCGGTGGAATTGGAAGGGGGATTAGAGACTCCAGTGGAACCTGAAGTAGTGTTAGCAACTCGATCTCAACGGCAAAATGATAACACCACAGTTCACTGGCTGATCAAATGGAAAGGGAGGATTGTTGAGGAAGCTACGTGGGAGGACGAATTTGTGACTCACAATCAGTTTCCTTTGTTCAGTCTTGAGGACAAGATTGTTTCTCAAGGGGTGGCGAGTGATGAGGCCCGTGAGCCCAATAATGGGGTGCAACCAATTCAGCAGGTGGCCCATGAGATTAAGGGATTGAGAGTATATTCTAGGAGGGGAAATGGGGGAATACGTGGAGAAGGAATCAGGGGATAGTTAGTTATAATGATTGGGCAAGGTGTGGGGCCCAAGAGAGTGGTGGGGAAAAAGAAGAATTTGTTATAAGAAAGAGAGGAGGGGTAGGAGGAGGTAGAAAAGTTTTATCGTTGAGTTACGGCTTAGGCTTGGGCAAGGATACAGAAGGATCCTTGATTTTCCTTTATCTCATTTTCCTTTTTCATGTCTGATTCCCATATACTTCATTCCATCTTATAGAGCGATAATTACAGAGTTCATTCAGTTTATTTGGAATACTGTTTGTCATTGTTATTATTCTTGGATTGTTGTTTTTATCAGTAAATGTTCTACTCGTAACCATCATCTGCTTTATGCTTTTCTTAGTTATGATCGTCTTTCTTCACAACATTACATTTTTGTTTCGAGTCTGTCCTCTGTTTCCATTCCTAAAACCACAGGTGAAGCACTGTCTCATTCAAGTTGGCGTCAGGCAATGATAGATGAGATGTCTGCCTTACATTCTAATGGCACATGGGAGCTAGTTCCTAAACTATCAAGCAAATCTACTGTTGGCTGCAGATGGGTATTTATTGTTAAAGTTGGTCCAGATGGCTCCATTGATCGATTGAAGGCTCGTTTAGTGGTCAAAGGCTACACTCAAATCTTTGGTCTTGATTATAGTGACACCTTCTCTCCAGTTGCTAAGATTGCCTCTATACGTCTTTTCCTCGCCATGACCATTGTTCGCCATTGGCCCCTCTACTAGTTAGACATAAAGAATGCCTTCTTACATGGTGGCTTACAGGAGAAGGTTTATGTTGAGAGAGAGAAAGAAAAAGAAAGACATATACTGAATTGTGTGTTTCAACTACACAACGGAGACTGAATATATATTCAATAAATAATAAATAATTACACAATATACATGATGTGGGACTAACAACTGCACTACTAATTTACACCTAATTACATATATTTCCAACACTCCCCCTCAAGCTGGAGCATATAAATCATATGCACCAAGCTTGTTACACAAATAACTTATTCGTGGACCTCTCAGGGACTTGGTGAAGACATCTGCTAGCTGATCATTTGAGTTGACAAAGTTTGTGATGATGTCTCCTAATAGAATCTTTTCCTTGATGAAATGACAGTCGACCTCGATATGTTTGGTCCTTTCATGGAACACTGGATTGGAAGCTATATGCAAATCAGCTTGATTGTCACATATGAGTGTCATTTTCATAACCTCACCAAATTGAAGTTCTTTGAGGAGTTGTTTCAACCAAGTGACTTCACAAGTGACTGAAGCCATAGCTCGATATTCTGCTTTGGTACTAGATTTTGCAACAACATTTTGCTTCTTAATTTTCCAGGAAACTAAGTTGCCTCCAATGAGTACACAATACCCAGAAGTGGATCGTCTGTTAGTAAGAGAACCTGCCCAGTCAGCATCTGAGTATCCAACGACTTGAGTATGTCCCTTATCTTCATAGATGAGGCCTCTTCCGAGAGCTCCCTTAATGTATTTGAGGATTCGTATCACTGCATCCCAGTGGCCCTCACAAGGAAAGTTTAGGAATTGGCTAACCACACTGACTGCAAAAGAGATGTCAGGCCGAGTAATAGTGAGGTAGTTTAACTTCCCAACTAATCTCCTATACTTTCCCAGATCCGATAGAGGCTCCCCCTGATTTGGTAGGAGTTTGGCATTTGGAACCATAGGAGTATCAACTGGCTTGGCGTTCAACAATGTTGTTTCTTCAAGGATATCCATAGCATACTTTCTTTGAGACACCACTATACCATCCTTGGATTGAGCTACCTCAACCCCCAAGAAATATCGAAGTTTACCCAAGTCTTTGATCTGAAAGTGAAGAGAGAGATGTTGTTTTAACTCATATGCCATGGTGGTCACTTTCAGTGATGACAATGTCGTCAACATACATAACTAGATAAATACAGTCTTGGGCTGTGTGGCGATAAAACACAAAGTGATCTGCTTCATTTCAAATCATACCAAATTGCTGAATCGTCCGAACCAGGCTCTTAGAGACTGTTTGAGACCATAAAGAGACCTGTGGAGACGACATACCAGGCTAGAAGACTCCCCCTGAGCAACAAATCTAGGAGGTTACTCCATATATACCTCTTCTTCTAGATCACCATGCAGGAATGCATTTTTAATATCAAGTTGATGAAGAGGCCAGTGTCGAATGGCAGCAATGGACAAAAACAACCGGATAGAAGCCATTTTAGCCACAGGAGAGAAGGTATCCCCATAATCTAAGCCAAAAATCTGTGTGTATCCTTTCGTCACAAGATGGGCTTTGATACGATCAATTTTACCATCAGGACCCATCTTGACTGTATAAATCCACCGACAACCAATAACAAATTTCCTAGAAGGAAGAGTAACCAGTTCCCAAGTACCACTACTGTGAAGCGCACTCATTTCATCAACCATTGCTTGTCTCCATCTGGGATGGGATAAGGCGTCACCTGGAGATTTAGGGATGGAAACAGAAGACAAGGAAGAAAGACAAGGAAAGTGCAAAGAAGAAAGGCGGTGATAACTTAAAGCAATATAATGAGGAGAAGGATTACGAGTAGATCGGATACCTTTTCGCACGGCAATGGGAAGATCAGAGTCGTCTGACAGTGCCGGAGTTGGTAAAGGAGTTGGTTCCGGAGAAGAGTCCGCAATAACCTCAGTAGCAGTATCCAGAGGAGGGACACGAGGTACAGGAGGATGTGGTCGGCGGTGATAAGTGTGGAAGAAACGGTCAGTGGTGCTGGGGACCTGTATGAGTAGAGGTTGGGGCGGTTCAAACTCGACAGTGACAGGGACAAGAGGAACCGGAAGGACCGCAGATATTGTCTCGGGAGTCGAAGGAGACGACTCAAAGAAGGGTACAGACTCGAAGAAAGTAACATCAACCGAGATAAGGTAAAGTCTTAGAGTAAGAGAATAACAATGATAACCTTTTTGGGACCGAGTGTAACCAAGGAAGACACACTTGAGGGATCGGGCTGTAAGTTTGTCTAGACCAAGAGAGAGATTATGGACAAAACAAGTGGATCCGAAGATGTGAGGCGGAAGAGAATGAAGAGGCTGATGTGGAAACAAGACAAAATGAGGGACCCGGTTATCAAGCACAGAGGATGGCATGCGATTAATAAGGTAGCATGCAGTAAGAACAGCATCACCCCAAAAACGAAAAGGAACCTGACTATGGAGTAAGAGGGTCCGAGTTGTTTCAATAAGGTGTCTATTTTTACGTTCAGCTACCCCATTTTGTTGAGGTGTATGGGCACAAGATGTTTGGTGAAGAATGCCATGAGAAGCCATAAAAGTCTGAAATTGATGAGATAAGTATTCACTAGCATTATCACTACGCAGAGTACGAATAGGAACACCAAATTGAGTTTTAATTTCTTGATAAAACTTTTGAAATATGAAAAATAACTGAGACATGTTTTGCATTAAAAATAACCAAGTACATCGAGATTAATCATCAATAAAGGTAACAAAGTCCTTGTACCCTAAAGTAGAAATAGTACGACTAGGACCCCATACATCAGAATGAACTAAGGTAAAAGGAAACGCAACTCGAGTACCAAAACGATTAGGAAATGGACTACGGGTGTGTTTCCCTAACTGACATGACTCACAAGGAAGACTCGATAACTCGGAGAGACTCGACACCATTCTCTGTAGTTTGGCAAGGCTAGGATGACCTAATTGAGCATGGATGGTAAGAGGGGAATCCGTGGCAGAGCAAACACGAGAAGGGTTGGAGAGCTGGTAGAGGCCATTGGACTCGTCCGGTGCCAATCATCCGTCCCGAACTTCGGTCCGGCAGAGAAACAGAATCTTTAGTGAAAGTAATGGAACAATCAAGAGAACAGGTTAAACGACTAATAGAAAGTAAATTAAAAGGACACCCAGGAATATAGAGAACCGAATCAACAGTGAGGGAAGGGAGGGGATTAGCAGTGTCAATCCCTTGAGATTGTGTCTGAGAACCATTAGCTGAAGTAACCATAGGTAAATAACGAGAAGTAGAGAGTTGAGAAAACAAAGCCTTATTACCAGAAATGTGGTTAGATGCACCAGAATCAAGAACCCAAGGGCCAAGGGATGGTGACTGAGAGAGACAAACATAGGAATTACCGGTTTGCGCAACAGAAACAGTGGAACCAGAGGACTGACGCTGCTCAAACCACTTCAGAAATTCTGCATAATCAGCTGGAGAGACTCTAGGTGGTTCAAAAGGCTCAGGAGTGTCTGGTGGAGTAGACTGTGCAACATTAGCAGTACGGGGAGGATGGCCATGTAAAGTCCAACATTTATCAATGGTGTGACCCAAGCGATGACAATGATCACATTTCGGACGAGGTTTGGAACCTGAGTGACCCCCACGGGAACGGCCACGACTGTTGGTCTGAGAGGCAAGGGCAAATGTGTCACCAGTGATGGGAGCAACAGGAGAATCAGGACTGTGCTTAGCTGGAACCCGAAGCTAGGTAGAACATGTCGCAGAAAGAGTGGGAACAGTAGGAGATCCCAAAATCTGATCACGGATGGTGGAGTAATCCGCAGGTAAACCATAAAGGTCCAAAAGCATGAAGAAGGTGTTCCGTTGTTCAAGTTCCTTTGCCGGGGTTTCTGCTGGATGCAATAGTTTATTGAAATTGTGGAGAGCACCATGAAGTTTGCCCAAGTAGGTAGACATAGAGCCATCAAACCTCCTCGGGGTAATAAGACTCATAAGATCATGACAAACCCCATACAATCGCTAAGTATCATTGGTGTAGAGGACCTTCGCCTGCGCCAACACGGATTCACATGTCAAATGAGCCCGAAAAATCAGCTTCAAAGAGGAGTGGATGGTGGACTTAAGCACACTGCACAACTGAGCATCAATCTTTTTCCACCTGGGACGGTCGGCTTCAGGCACAGAATCAACCTTGGTAGTGAGATGATTCTCGTACCCTTGACCAGTAAGCCAAAGTTTGACGTCGGAGGCCCAAGAATCATAATTAGTGCCATCTAATTTGTCAGTGGAGAGATAGGCACTGATATAATTACTGAAAACATCAGGTTCTACCTTCGGATCATCTGTAGGACTCAAGGAAGCCATGGATCAGATGACAAATAACCCAAAAAAACGCAATGAACAATACTTGAAATGTATACGGAAGGTGTATGACACGTCTTATTGGTGCGGTTGGGGAAGTGGAGGACTGGGCTCAACAAAGGAGAGGCCGGCGACCACGGTGGGACGAACGGCGGCCGAAAAGAAGGCCTGATGCACCGTCACGCGCGGCTGGAGTGAAGCGCGTGGGTGCGGAACGCAGCCCACTGTACTTGCGCGTGTGGGCGCGTGGATGGGCGGTTGGGCCTGTACTTCGGGGATTGGGCCGAGCAAAGGGAGGCGCTCCGAGCGGTGGTGGCTGGAAAGGACGTCGGCGGCGGCGGCAGGGGCTGAGACTGGCCGGAAAGGAGCGCGACAGAGGAGATTCGGTACCCAGAGTGATGACATGAGTTGCCGGAAAAAATTTTGGCACCGGGGGACAGTGGATCCTCCAGGTAAGCACAGTTCTAGGATTTGCCTTTCTCTAGGCTCTAGATACCATGTTGAGAGAGAGAAAGAAAAAGAAAGACATATACTGAACTGTGTGTTTCAACTGCACAATGGAGACTGAATATATATTCAATAAGTAATAAATAATTACACAATATACATGATGTGGGACTAACAACTGTACTACTAATTTACACCTAATTACATATATTTCCAACAGTTTATATGGAGCAACCGCCTGACTTTGCTACTCAGGGTAAGTCTGGATTGGTGTGCAAACTTCGCAAGTCCTTGTATGGCCTAAAACAGTCCCCTCGGGCTTGGTTTGGCTGATTCAGCGCAATTGTTCAGACCTTTGACATGATTCGCAGTGAAGCCGATCATTTTGTTTTCTATTGGCATCAATCTCCCAATCAATGCATCTACCTTGTGGTTTATGTGGATAATATTGTCATTACTGGGAAGGACCGAGTTGGCATTGAACAATTAAAGCAACATTTATTCATTCATTTTTAGACCAAAGACCTTGGTAAGCTTCATTATTTCCTAGGTATCCAGGTGGCACAATCTAGACATGACATTTTATCTCCCAGAGGAAATATGCCTTGGATATCTTGGAAGAAACTGGTATGTTAGGGTGCAAACTCATTGATACACTCACGGATCCTAATGTCAAGCTTCTACCAGGACAGAGGGAGCCACCAGCGGATCTTGGACATTATCGGAGATTGGTTGGAAAATTGAATTATCTCACAGTAACTAGACCAGATATCTCTTCTGTTGTGAGAGTAATAAGCCGAGTCCTTGATTCTCCATGTGACTCTCACTAGGATGTTGTTGTTCGAATACTCTGATACATTAAAGGAGCACCAAGAAGAGGCTTACCATATGAAGATAAGGGGCATATAGAAATTTGTGGTTATACAGATGCTGATTGGGCTGGCTCTCCCTTAGATAGACGCTCTACTTCAGGGTACTGCGTTCTTTTTGGAGGGAATTTGATATCTTGGAAGAGTAAGAAGCAAACTGTAGTCGCCAGGTCAAGTGCAGAGGTTGAATATTGAGTGATGGCCACTACAACTTGTGAACTCATTTGGTTAAGGCAGTTACTTAAAGAGTTGAAAATATGTGAACCACAACCAATGAAACTCGTATGCAATAATCAGGCTGCACTACATATATCCTTAAATCCTGTCTTTCATGAGAGAACTAAGCATATTGAGATTGATTGTCACTTTGCTAGGGAGAAAATTCGGTCTAGTGAAATTGCTACTACATTTGTGAATTCGAATGACCAGCTTGCAAACATTTTTACTAAGGCTCTTAGAGGTCCTCGGGTTAACTACATAAGTAACAAGTTTGGTGCATATGATATATACGCACCACCTTGAGGGGAAGTGTTAGATAGTTTAGAATATTTTAAATATAGTAGTATATCATGTACATATCAATTAGGATATCAAGATTGCATCACTATGATTAATTGTAATTAATATTAACATCTATATACAGAAATCATGTGTGGTATGATTAGACACACAATTCAGCAACAATCGCTTCTTCTTCAAGTCATTGAATCAGAGGATAATGGGAGCCTGGACTGTAGGTCACGCACAGCAAGTAAGTTCAGATCCTATTTTTAGGGTTTTTTCTTGGATTGCTAGGTAATATTACGTTTAGATGGTGTTAGTAGACCGAAATACCCCTTTAAATTAGATACCCATTGGCTACTAAGCATTTTAAGTGAGGATAAATAATTAAGTTGGATGAAAATGCATGATGCAGCCACATTGAGGCCGCATCATCAAACCCACTTCACCTCAGACCATCTGAGGAGGTGAAGTTGTATTCTGCCCCGCCTCAGCGGCCAGCGCCTAGGTGGCCGCAGCAGCCGCTTTTGACAGCATTGACAGATATGATGAGGGATTGGGCAGCTTTGCTCTATTGATGCTTTCTTTTTTCTTTGTTGCCTTGTGTTTTGCTCTTACATCAAGGAGGATTCCTTATCCTCCAAACTCTGTCATTTCTTTTGTTCATCTTAATGAATTTCTTCATGTTGAAAGAGAGAAAAGAGAGAGACATATGATGAACCGTGTGTTTCAACTACACAACGGAGGCTGAATATATATACAATAAGTAATGACTAATTACACAATTTACATGATGTGGGACTAACAGTTGTACTACTAATTACACCTAATTACATATGTTGTCAACAGTTTCCAACACTCCCCCTCAAGCTGGAGCATATAAGTCATATGTACCAAGCTTGTTACAAATATAGTTTATTCGAGGTCCTCTCAAAGACTTAGTGAAAACATCTGCCAGTTGATCATTTGAATTGACGAAACTAGTGGTGATGTCTCCAGACAAGATCTTTTCTCTGATAAAGTGACAGTCTATTTCAATGTGTTTGGTCCTCTCATGAAAAAGCTGGATTGAGGCGATATCAAAGCGAGCTTGATTATCACAAATAAGAGTCATTTGCATAACGTTTCCAAACTGAAGCTCTTTAAGAAGCTGTTTTAACCAAATGAGCTCGCAAGTAGCTGAGGCCATGGCTCGATATTCTGCTTCGGCACTTGATCTTGCAACCACATTTTGTTTCTTACTTTTCCAGGAAATCAAATTACCCCCAATGGATACACAATAACCAGAAGTAGATCTCCTATCAATAGGAGAACCTGCCCAATCAGCATCTGAGTATCCTACAATCTGAGTGTGTCCTTTGTCTTCATAGACAAGGCCTTTTCCTGGAGCTCCCTTAATATATCTGAGAATACGAATCACCGCATCCCAATGCCCTTCACAAGGTGAGTTTAGAAATTGGCTCACTACACTCACTGCAAAGGAGATATCGGACGGAGTATGATGAAGATAGTTAAGTTTTCCAACCAAACGTCTATATCTTCCTTGATCCGAAAGTGGCTCCCCCGATCCCAGTAAAAGTCTAACATTAGGATCCATAGGGGTGTCAACCGTCTTTGCATTCAATAGTCCTGTTTCCTCAAGAATGTCCATAGCATACTTCCTTTGTGAGATTACTATGCCATCCTTGGATTGTGCCACTTCAATTCCCAAGAAATAACGAAGTTTGCCAAGATCTTTGGTCCGAAAGTGATGACCAGATATTGTTTTATCCGAGTTATGCCTTGGTGATCACTCCGGGTGATAACAATGTCGTCTCGACATATACAATCAAATAGATACAACCTTGGAGCTGAATGGCGATAGAAGACAGAGTGGTCGGCCTCACTACGAGTCATACCAAACCGCTATTTGCTACGGTCTAAATCGACCAAACCAAGCCCTAGGGAGATTGTTTGAGACCATACAATGACTTGTGTAGACGACACACACAAGGCCGAAAGACTCCCCCGAGAGCAACAAACCACGGTGGTTGCTCCATGTAAACTTCTTCTTCCAGATCACCATGAAGAAAAGCATTCTTGATATCCAAGCGATGAAGGGACCAATGGCGAATAGCGGCCATAGACAGAAAAAGTCTAACGCAGAAGCCATCTTCGCCACCGGGAGAAAAGTATCGCCATAATCCAAACCAAATATCTGGGTATACCCCTTTGCCACCAAACGAGCCTTTAGGCGATCAATCTTGCCATCGGGGCCAACCTTGACCGTATAAATCCACCGAAGCAACCAACAACAGACTTCCCGGGAGGAAGAGTAACAAGTTCCCAAGTACCATCTCAAGTGCACACATTTCATCAATCATTGCTTGTCGCCACCCGGGATGAGATAAAGCTTCACCTAAAGATTTAGGAATAGACACGAGAAGACAAGGTGGAAAGACAAGCATAATGCGATAAAGAAAGGCGATGGTAACTCAATTAACATAGTGAGGAGAAGGGTTACGGGTAGATCTAATACCTTTTCGAAGAGCAATGGGAAGGTCGAAGCGGGAGGCGATCTTGGGAGGCGGTAAAGGAGGTGGTGCTTGGGATGAGAGTCCAAAGGAGCTTCGGGAAGTTCTACAACCTCGATGATGGTGGTGGTAGTGGTGGTGGTGTGGCCGACGACGATAAACCTGGAGAGGGCGAATAGGAGGGGTGGGGCACCACATAGGAGAAGGTGGTGAGGGATCGGGGATAACGAGGACAAGAGGAGGAACGGTAGGGAGGTCCTCGGTGATGGGTGGAAGAGGCGGTCGAAGGAGACTCAAAGAAAGGAACGGACTCAAGAATGTGACATCGGCCAGAGACTAGATAACGCTTAAGAGTGGGTGAAAAACACCGATAACCTTTTGAGACCGATGGTAACCAAGAAAAACACATTTAATAGAGCGAGCGAAAGTTTGTCAAGACCGGGAGTGATATCATGGACAAAACATGTCGACCCAAAGACACGAGGTGGAAGAGAGTGGAGGAGTTGGTGAGGGAATAAAACAGAATGGGGAACCCGGTTATCAAGAACGAGAAGAGGGCATACGATTAATCAAATAACAAGCGGTGAGAAACCGCATCGCCCCAAAAAAAAGGAACATGACCATGATATAAAAGGGTCCGAGTTGTTTCAATAAGATGTCTATTTTTGCGTCAAGCAACCCCATTTTGTTGAGGGGTATAGGGACAAGATGTTTGGTGAAGAATGCCATTAGATGCCATAAAAGTTTGAAAATTGTGAGACAAAAATTCACGGGCATTGTCACTACGCAATATACGAATCGGAACACCAAATTGAGTTTTGATTTCATTATAAAAGGTTTGAAAAATTGAAAACAACTCGATCTGTGTTTCATTAAAAATAACCAAGTACACCGAGAATAATCATCAATGAAAGTAACAAAGTATTTTGACCCAAAAGTAGACTCAATACGACTAGGACCCCAAATATCGAAATGTACTAAAGCAAAAGGAGAAGCGGCTCGACGACATACTCTACGGAAACGAACTACGGGTGTGTTTCCTAGTTGACACGACTCACAAGGTAAAGTAGATAACTTAGAAAAGGTAGGCACCATTTTTGTAGTTTAGCAAGACTAGGATGACCCAACCGAGCATGGATGGTGAGAGGGAATCGGTAGCAGAGCACACACGAGAGGTGGCGGAGAGGCGATAAAGGCCATTAGACTCACATCCGGCGCCAATCATCCGTCCCGAACTCCGGTCTGCCGCAAAATGACAGAGTCTTTAGTGAAACTAATGCGACAATCTAAAGAACGGGTCAAACGACTAATAGAAAGTAAATTAAAAGGACAACTAGGAACATAAAGACGAGAATCAACGAGACGGAGAAGGGAGGGGATGGGTAGTGCCAATCCCTTCGGGTTGTGTTTGGGAACCATTTGCTAAAGTAATTAGAGGTAAATAGCCAGTTAGAAAATTTAGAGAAAAGACGTTTATTACCGAGAATATGGTCGGATGCACCGAGTCAAGAACCCAAGGACCTAAAGGTGGAGATTGAGAGAGACAAGCAAAGGCATTACCAATGTGCTCAACGGATGCGGTGAGGTAGAAGCATTTGTTGTTGCTCAAACCATTTCGAGAAAATCTGCATAGGCGGGAGATGGGGTCGGTGGAGCGGAGGACTTACATTGTGCAAACCAAAAAATCTGCAGTACTCGTGGCACAGGCAATATTGGCGGCCGTGGAGGACGGCCATTTTTGGTCCAACAACGATCTTCGGTATGACCCAACCAAACGAGAATGTACACTTCGGACGAGGCCTGCACCCGAGGTGCCGGGCGAAAACGACCTCGATTGGCACTTTGGGAGACGAGGCACGAACATCAAAAGGAGCCGCGGCTAGGAGAGAGAAGAGGGTTGCTTCGCGGGGACCGGTACAAAGAAGACCAGGCGGCGGAGGAGAGAGTGGGAGCGTCAGGCGAACCCAAAATCGATCACGATTAGCGTAATATTCTGGGGTAACCCATACAAGGCCATGAGCATGAAAAAGGTGCTTCGTTGCTCGAGTTCTTGGGCGGGGGTAGCGGCGGGGGTAGCAACTCATTGAAATCATGCGTGTGGCACCATGAACCTTACCCAGTAAGCGGACATAGGTCCATCAAACGGTGACGAGGAGCAATAATACTCATGAGGTTGTGACGGACCCCATATAATCGTTGAGTGTCATTAGTGTAAAGAACCTTGGCTTGTTCCCAAATAGAAGCACAAGTGGTCTGCGCACGGAAAGATCTGCTTAAGAGAAGAGTGAATGGTGGACTTGATTACAGCACACTGTTGTTTATCAATTTTCTTCCACCTTTAGGTTGTTCCTCCGCAGGCATAGAGTTAAGAGCGGTGGTGAGGTGGTCTTCATAGCCTGACTTTCAAGCCACAACTTGATGTCTGAAGCCCAATACTCATAATTAATAATCTAATTTATCACAGAGAGCGGGGTATGGAGGTAACTTGTGAAAATAGGGGCTCAACCTTGGGATGATCTTTAGAGCCATCACGGAGAGGTAGAACTTGCCATAGGTTAATATTAGGGGCAAAAATGGAAAACACAAGATCATGAAAAATCCCATGATTAGAAACACAATTCGAGGGCGGAATCGGCTTCTTCAGTCGAGATTGAATCGAGGATAATGGGAGCCTGGAGGTGGCCACGCCGTCACGCACAGCAAGTAAGTTCAGATCCTATTTTTAGGGTTTTTTCTTGGATTGCTAGGTAATATTACGTTTAGATGGTGGGGACCGAAATCCGATACCCCTTTAAGGAGGCCATTAGATACCCATTGGCTACTAAGCATTTTAAGTGAGGATAAATAATTAAGTTGGATGAAAATGCATGATGCAGCCAAAACATTGAGGCCCGAAGGACATCAAACCCACTTCACCTCGGCAAATCGGAAGGGAAACACGGTTGTATTCTGCCCCGCCTCAGCGGCCAGCGCCTAGGTATCGCAGCAGGGTTGCTCTCTTTAGGCTCTAGATACCAGATTGAAGAGAGAAAGAGAGCATATGATGATGCTTGTGTTTTTCTTTGTTGCCTTGTGTTTTGAATATATACATAAGTAATGACTAATTACTCAATTTACTGATGTCATTTCTTTTGTTCATAATTACACCTAATTACATATGTTGTCAACAGTTTCCAACACTTCATTTATCAAAAAAATAATAGAAACAACTTTAGATGGTAGAGATCTACAATAAACCCAAGATGAATTCTATATGTGAATAAAGATTCTGTAGAAACCTATCAGGAAAATTAAATATTTTGACATTTGGTTCAAGAATTAAAATAAGATTCCTAGAAATCCCATACTTCCACTTGAAATCAATTTAAACTTCTCATAAAATCTGGCATAGTTGGTTTCAATCCATGACTGTGATCTCTAGATTTGCATCATATGGAAACACTTTCAATAATATAAATATCAACTTTGTGACCATCTTTGCAACCACTGCTGCCACTGCCACCAGCTCTACTGCCGACACACTTCAGCATGTAGAGAGCTTTGCATTATCAATAACACCAAAAAATGAATGACAAGTGTCAATAAATAAAAATTACTATTATGTCATTAGGTAGGTCATTGTAACAACCTGAGATCTTTATAAGCTTCAACTTCAGGGGGAATGTTGAGAAATATAAACTATTATTATGTCATTTGGAAAGTCTTTTAAGTAAGCAGTCACTTGCTGCTGGATGCAGCGCATGCATATTAGTCTTTGCAAGACCCAAGATAATTGAATTTGAGCGAAAATTGATCTATACATGCATATGCTATAAAGATAAATTCAGAAAATTCCATATAAAAGAAAACTGCATATAGAAGTCAGAGAAGATGAATGTCAATTAAATGCATCGTTCTGAACAATTGCAGTACAAAAACAGAATTTTACAGAATTAAACGTAATGATTTAACAAATATCCACCATAAAAGAATTAGAAAAAAAAAAAATGGAACACCCATGCATACCTTAGCAACCTCAAGAAAACCCTTACAGGTATCTTCAAAATTAACCTGTAATGAAACAGCAAATGAAAGCTTATAAAGTCAAGAAAAAGACTGGGTAATTATTCACAATCAGGCCCCAAGTTAACATACAGATCAAAAGTGGAAGGGGTAAGTACAGTATATTGGTGCATCCGAATCATTAAGCAAATCAATGTGCTCTTGAATGTTGATCATCAGTTCATCAAATAATATTTCGTAATAGCAGTTTGGCAGGTTTTGATTGTGGACGCTCATACTCTTTCTTCATATGCATCAACAATTGGTTGTCAAAATATTGCAATGGCCACTAACTTATCTAATTCTTGTTGGGGTTCAGTAGTTTCAAAATATCTCTAAGCACTTGGATAGTTGGAAGGATGCCTTTTTTCTTCATGAGGGACTTTGTTTGGTCTGGTGTACAGAAGCAGAGAAGAGGTAATTTTGTTAGTTGGGAGGTTTGTTACTGGCTTAAGAACGAAGAAAGTTTGAATCTTGGGAATTCAGGGTCCAAAAGCATTGCTTTGGCAGCTAAATAGCTATGGCACTTTCCGTTAGAGACAGCATTATGGAACTAGGCAATTGAGAGAATATTTTTTACAACAGAATTGGAGGGTGGAGGGATGGGGGGAAGCAAACCCAATGTTCACTGTAGCTCATGTAAGTCCTTTGAAGTTTATTTCTCAGCCATCTGCTTCACATATACCACTAGTTTCTTTGGGTTTAGATAATGATTCTCATATTAGATTTTGATGAGGAAATTTGCATGGGGAAACATTCCCATCTCAAAGGCCTTTCCTCACCTTTATCATCGGGATCGTGCATTATGGTAATTCCATGACTAGGGTATCGTGTTCTCTTATCCATTATTCTACTAATACTTGTCTGCTGGATTGTTTAATGTTAATGAAGCCATTGTTTTCTAATTTGGATTTAATGGTGACTATTTAATGGATGATTGATTGGGTTGTGCTTTTCATTTGTTGTTTCTCAAGTTCTCTGGTACTGTCATATTTGAGTTTTCTTATCAGATGATTGCGGTAGTTTGGTATTATTGCGTTCTGTTGAGGTTTGTTATTCAAATGGTTTCTGTTAGAAGATATTAGGTTAATAGTCTTATTAGTTGTGGGCTTGGGTGTGGGCTTAGGCTTGGGCTAGTAGTACTAGTACTTGACCCAATTAGTAGTATAAACATTAGGTTATTGTATTTGAGTGTATCACATTATCATATTAATAATATTCTCAGTTTTCTATTGTAAGCCGTCTCTCTTCCTACTTCCCTATATCTCTAAACCTCTAATTCTTTAACATGGTATCAAAGCGGTACCATCCACCTTGAGGATAGATTATCCCTTCCACTGTATTGAGTTCACAGAACTCTTTGTATATGCTCTGTTTTGTCATTTTGTCGTTCCTAAAGCCTAATTCTTTCTGTCATAATAGTGAGTAATTTTTATGTTTAAAAAAAAAAACACAAAAGGTTGGTCAAAACGCGACCTAGC
Source organism: Ormosia emarginata (assembly GCA_029884605.1). Taxonomy (NCBI): domain Eukaryota; kingdom Viridiplantae; phylum Streptophyta; class Magnoliopsida; order Fabales; family Fabaceae; genus Ormosia; species Ormosia emarginata. Next base: position 13,200,970 of record JAQQTP010000077.1, on the reverse strand, counting down.
ATCACATTCAGTCCTTGGGAAGCATCTCCCTTCGTAGCCGTTCAATTACTTGGGTAACCTGTAGGTGGTCGTTGGAGTTGGTAGGCTGGTCGTGGTCGGCCGGTGATGGAAGATGTCCGGAGGATCCTGTGGTTGGCTGCAGTAGATGGCTCTCAAGCTTTTGGGCATGTGTGTCTGACGTACGCACTCGTTGTGGTTGTTGGTGGTTCCATTCCAGTTTTCAGGTGACCCCAGCAGTGGTTGCTGGTGGGTATAGGCTGGTTGTGGCCTTCTGTTTCTGGGCAGAGATCAGTGAGTCTCGTGGTAGCAAAGCTTCTCTGTGATACACACTCTGTTTTTGCCCAGTGTTCCAAGCTTTCTGTTTTAGCTTCTCTGCGATGCATGAAGACTTGGTTTATGATAGGGCATAATGGCGTCGTTTGATCCATGTAGCTGACCCTACCTAATGAGAAAAGGCTTGGTGGTTGTTGTTGTTGTTGTAGAAGGTTGCGGGTGGCCAGAGCTGCCATGGTGGAGTGCGACAGGGACCGGTGACTGGCCTGGAGTACTCGCTGGCAATGGCAGTGGTGGTTGGTCGGAGCTGCAGCAAGTTTTCTCGCGAGCTCTGTTTTTTGTCAGTTTTCTGTTTCAGAACTTGTTCCTCTTGCAGTGACATTTCTTGTTCTCTCCTCTGCTGCTGAGTTGACAATGATCTGGATCCTTTTGGTGAGTGCTCTGTTGTTTATACTGCACTTGAGCTTGGTCTGGTAATCATGGAGACCATCGCCAAGTGTTCATGGAGTCTGGAGGTCTTCTGAATGTGCACATGGAGTGTTTGCGTTCTGGGCTTCTCTTCTCTCTGGCTACAGGCACTGTCTGTGAAGGCCAGTGACTAGAGCTTCGGCATTGGTGTTTCAGTCTCTCTTGACTTAGTTGGCTGCCACTTCAATTAGGTGGAAGATTCTTATTCTGGTTTGCAGTTCATGCCATCTTCTGGCTGTAGTTTTGGTGCTTCTTGGTGTGGACCTATGTTGAAGGGTCATGTTCTTCTGTGTACTTTCTCTTGAATCTGGTGGTAAATTCTGGGTTGGCCAGTGGTTATTCCAGAGACTTCTCTTCTCTTGTTCTCTTATCAGATGAAATTTTTGCATTTCTCCTCCTCCTCTGTGCTCTGTTTGGAGTTTGGACATTGGGCGGCTCAGAATTGCTTCTATTCTTCTTGTCTATGCTATGCTGAGTTTCTCTTCTCTTATAGGTGATAGCTTCCTATGAAAATGGCTTGCAATTTCTTCTCATTTCTTCTGTCTTCTCTTCTGTCTGTAATTCATGGCAATCTAGAAGTGGTCATTGTTAGACCGGTTGTGTCAACCAGTGTCTAAGGAGGAATAGCAAAGCTCATCATTGTCAATGTGAAATAAAATCTGAATTGGCTTGAGTGGAAGACTTAGCCTGATGAATTTATAATGATCAATGTACAATCAAAATCCCTTGATTGAAGGCATTTCAGCCAGCCTATTTAGCCTAGCCAGCCAATTCTGACAAAGCTGCAACCTATTTTGACAATGCAGCCTTTGCAGCTGCTACAACAGTTTGTCTGACTACAGAAGCAATTATTCTAATCATACAACTAATCTGATATACAAATAAATAAATTACATATATTTCAACACTCCCCCTCAAGCTGGTGAATAGGTATTCTCCATTCCCAGCTTGGACACTACTCTTTCAAAAACTGGGCAGCTCAATTCTTTTGGTGAAAATATCCACAAGTTGTCCTTGTGAGGGTACATATGGAGTACAAATCAAACCACAATCAAGCTTTTCTTTGATAAAATGCCTATCCACCTCAATGTGTTTCGTTTGATCGTGTTGAACAGGGTTATGAGCTATACTGATTGCTGACTTATTATCACAATAAAGCTTCATAGGTCCATCCCATTTAATCTTCAAATCTTCTAACATAATCTTGAGCCAAAGTAATTCACAAATATGTTGTGCCATAGCTCGAAACTCTACTTCGGCACTAGAGCGAGCCACAACATTCTGCTTTTTCCTCCTCCAAGTAACAAGATTTCCACTAAGAAAAGTACAATACCCTGTAGTGGATCTCCAGTCAGTAATTAATCCTGCATAATCAGCATCAGTATAAGCCTCAAGGGTTGCATTCCCATTCCTTTTAAATAAAATTCCTCTTCCTGGAGTTCCCTTGAGATACTGCAAAATCCTATGAACTGCCTGTAAATGAACTTCTTTTGGGTTGTGCATAAATTGACTGACCAGACTTACAGCAAATGCAATATCTGGTCTTGTGTGGGAAAGGTAAATTAATTTCCCAACCAATCATTGATACATTTCTTTATCCACCAATGCACCTTCATCTCCACATCCCAACTTATTGCTTGAATCTATAGGAGTACCCACAGGTTTACAAGCTATTTTTCTTGTTTCCTTGAGCAAATATGTGATATACTTCTGTTGAGATATGAAAATACCCCTTTTCTGTGTGCCACCTCAATTCCTAAAAAATACTTCAGCTTCCCAAGAGTTTTTATTTCAAACTCTTTTGCTAAATGCTGACTCAGGACTCGTTGTTCCTTCCAATCATTTCCAGTCACTATCATATCATCAACATATACTAACAGCACTGTCACTCCCCCTGAAGTTGAGTGTTTAATGAACAATGTGTGATCTCCATTACTCTGTTTGTACCCTAAGGCTGTCATAACCTTAGTGAACCTTCCAAACCATGCCCGCGGTGATTGTTTTAACCCATATAATGCCTTTTTTAACCTGCAAACAGAATTGACGGCAACAATTTTCCTATATCCTGGTGGGCCCTCCATATAAATTTCCTCCTCAATTTTCCCATGTAAAAAAGCATTTTTTACATCAAATTACTGTAATTCCCAGCCATAATTGGCAGCAAGAGATAGTATAACTCGAATTGCATTCATCTTTGCAACTGGAGCAAAGGTCTCTCCATAATCAATCACATAGGTTTGTGTGAAACCTTTAGCAATTAGCCTGACTTTGTACCTCTCAACTGACCCATCAGCCTTATATTTTACTGTATATACCCATTTACAACCAACTGGTTTCTTTCCTTCTAGTAAAGTAACCAACTCCCATGTTTTATTCTTCTCCAATGCCTCCATTTCTGTATCCATAGCCTACTTCCAATTCTTATTAGATAATGCCTCAAAAACATTATTGGGAATTGGAAAGGTGTTTAAGTTTGCAAGAAAGGTTTTATGGGTTGCTGAAATTTTTTGAAATGAGAGGTAATTTGAGAGAGGATATAGTGGTTTTTTTGTACATTTTCTGATTCCCTTTCTGATGGCAATTGGGAGGTCAAGATTATCTTCGGATATTGGATTTTCTGTTTCATTTTGAGAGACTAAAAAATTATCCTATAAAACTGGTGAATCAAAATTTTTTACTTGACTTGAAGGAGTTGGATTGGTCTCTTGGACATGTGTTGATTCAGGAATGGCCTTTAATCTTTTTGTATACACCAAGTTCTTTCCAAACTTATCAATTTCAGATCTAGTTTCAGCCAATGCTTCATTTTCAGATCCATTTTCAGCTACTTCTCCTCCTGACTCGGGCTCATTTCAGATCCATTTTTATCCACTACTCCCCCTGACTCAGTCTCACGAAAATTTGATTCAAACTCAGGAAGAATAAGTGTTTCAAGATTAATCCCCTTATCATCCCTAAGACTCTCCCCCTGAAGATAAGGTTGAGTGAAATAGGTTTGTTCTTCATGAAAGGTAACATCCCGGGACACAGAATTTTTTAGATGGAGGATGGTAACCTCCCGATACGTACCGGGTACGGGTACGGCTTGGGTATGCGTATGTACCCAATTTTTTTTTTAATTTGGGTACGGCTTCTTAGCAGCTAGGTACGGCTCGGCCAACGGCTAGGTATGGCTCAGTCAATTTTTTGGCAAAAACGCAGCCGTTTGACGCACAAAATGGTATTTTGTTCAGTTTTTCAGAACCCTGCCCTAACCCATTTCATTCGAATTCGACGCTCGACCTTCAGTCTTCATTCTCCTTTTACTAGAGCAGCACGACCTTCAACTCTTCATTCTCCAGCATCTGCAACTCCGGCGACGACAACTCCGACAGCTACAACGTGGAACAACGGGCCACGGTCTTCACCCCCTAACCCTTTCGAGTCTCTGCTTCTACCTGAGCTGCGCGACCCAGCTCCGACAACCTGCGGCATGGGCTAACGTTTTCAGTCCGTTTTCTGCCCTCTCGTCAGTCCGTTCTCTACCCTCTCGTCTTTCCGTTCTCTGCCCTCTCGTCTTTCCGTTCTTTGCCCTCTCGTAAGTCTGTTCTTTGTTCTCTGCCCTTTATTCCTAATGTTTTCACAAGGCTCTGCAAGTGTTGGTGGTCTTGGGTCTGGCAGTGGATCTGCCTCTGGTAGTGGCACAACTTCTTCTGCTTCTTTGACTGGAAAATATGCAACTGGCATAGCTGAAAATGGTTGTCCCCTTTGGGCTTATGTGACTATATTGCAAAGTAAAAAAGCTGGAGGAGGAAATGCAAGTTGGAAATGCAATTTTTGTGATGGAACTTACAAGGGATCTTATTTTAGAGTGAGGTCTCATCTATTAAGGGAAAAAGGACATGGGATTAGCATATGTAATGTTGTGCTAAATGACTATCTTCAAGAAATGAAGCAAATAAAAAGAGAGGCTATTGAAAAGATGCAAAGTCAGTGCAAGTTCCTTTACCCTCTGGCTCTACAAGTTTGAACCCTCCTAGAGTTGATATGTCTTCTGATGGGAGCAAGAGAAGAAGAGGCACTGAGAGTGCAATAGGAAGGGCATTTAATAATGAGGCAAGAGATCATTTGTCATGTGAAATAGTCAGACTATTCTACTCTGCTGGTTTGCCATTCAATGTGGCTAGAAATCCCTATTTTGTTAGCTCATTCACATATGCTGCAAATACTACCCTCTCAGGTTTTCTTCCACCTAGCTACAATGCTATAAGAACTTCAACGTTGCAAAGAGAAAAAACTCACATATTGAGATTACTTCAACCCATCAAAGACACTCGGCCAGAAAAAGGTGTGAGTATAGTGAGTGATGGTTGAACTGATGCACAGAGAAGACCATTGATTAACTTCATGGCTACATCGGATTCGGGACCTATGTTCTTGAAGGCGGTTGATGGCTCTAGTAAGTTTAAGGACAAATATTACATTGCTAATTTGATTTTGTCTACCATTGATGAGGTTGGGCCAGAAAATGTGGTGCAAATCATTACTGATAATGCACCTGTTTGCAAGGCTACTAGAGCAATTGTTGAATCCATTCATCCTCATATCTTTTGGTCACCGTGTGTAGTGCACACCTTGAACCTTGCTTTGAAAAATATTTGTACTCCTAAAAATAATCCAAATAATGAGAGTGTTTATGCTGAGTGTCATTGGATTATTGTTGTTGTTGATGATGCCTTTTTCATTAAGAATTTTATCATGAATCATTCCATGAGGCTAGTCATGTATAATCAATTTGTGCATCTGAAACTACTTTCTATTACTGAGACTAGATTTGCCTCCGTCATTGTAATGCTTAAAAGGTTTAGAACTATTAAGCATGGTCTCCAATCTATAGTCATTAGTGAAGAATGGTCTCACTATAGAGAAAATGATGTTCAAAAGGCTGCCTCTGTGAAAGAAACAATTTTGAATGACCTTTGGTAGAATAAAGTTGATTATATTCTAAGCTTTACAAAGCCCATCTATGATATATTTCGTTCTTGTGACACCAATAAGCCAAACCTTTATTTGATTTATGAAAAATGGGATTCTATGATTGAGCAAGTGAAGCTAGCCATCTATCAACATGAGGAAAATGATTTGAATCAACATTCATCCTTCTATGGAGTGGCGTATGACATCCTAATTTCTAGATGGAATAAAAGTTGCACACCTCTTCATTGCTTGGCTCATTCACTTAATCCTAGGTAAAAATTTAATTAACTTTCAAGTTCCTAGTTCTCTTAATTTTTCTTAGATGTACTTTGGTTTTTGTATTATAGTAATCACAACTTATATTTTGTATAATAGGTATTATTGTAGACAATGGCTCGAGGAAGCTCCAAAACGAGTCCCCCCACATAAAGACAATAAGATTTGTATGGGGAGAAACAAATGCCTAAAGGATTACTTTCCAGATCCTCAAGAAAGGCGAGCGGTCACTTCAGAGTTTGTTAAATTCTCACGTGGTGAAGAAGAGCTTGGCCAATTTGATTGCTTGCAAGATAGGTGGAACCTGACACCAAAGGAATGGTGGGTCATGTATGCAGCTTCAATCCCCAAACTTCAAACCATTGCCTTGAAGCTCCTTTCACAACCTTCATCTTCCTCTTGTTGTGAAAGGAATTGGAGCACATATACCTTTATCCACTCCATGAAAAGGAATAGGCTAAATCCCAAGAGAGCTGAAGATTTAGTTTTTGTCCAGACAAATCTTCGTCTCCTCTCAAGGAAGAATAAGAACTATAATGAGGGTGAGACTAAAATGTGGGACATTGGTGAAGATGAATGGGATCCATTTGAAGGGGTTGGGATTTTTGAAGTTGGTAGTCTCTCTCTTGATGAACCAGATTTAGAGGTTGTTCTTTTCACTAATGATGGGCAAGGAAATGATGAAATTGAGACTGTTGGAGTTTAATTTTTGTAATCATCTTTAGAAGTTGTCATGTTGAACAACTTAAATATTGCAATTTCTTATTGTGGATGTTGTCTTGGTTGAACAATTTAAGTTCTTTTCTATGTTTTATGTTGAAATTTGTGTGTTTTAATTTTTATGTTATGTTATCATATTTTATTGTGTGAGATTTTAGTTTATTATATATATATATATATATATATATATATATATATGATTCTGCCGTACCCTAGTTTTTCAAAAAAATTCGTACCTCGTACTCGTACCGGGTACCGGTACCATACACATACCCGTGCAATGTATATGATAACACTTATATCCCTTCTGAGTAGTGGAATACCCAACGAAGATACATTTTAGAGCTCTAGGATCAAGCTTACCCCTATCTTGATTATGGGTATGAACAAACGAGACAAACCCAAAGACCCTCGGTGCAAGATTATTAGTGGTAGAAAAGTTTGGATAAAAGGAGAAAAGAACATCCATAGGACTCTTGAACTCCAACACTCTAGAGGGTAGCCGATTAATGAGATATGTTGCTGATAGAACAACTTCTCCCCAGAGATTCTTTGGAACATTTTTTTGAAACAACAGTGCCGGGGTTTGGTCAAGAAGATGGCCATTTTTTCTTTCTGCAATTCCATTTTGTTGTAGTGTTTTCACACAAGAAGACTCATGGATTATTCCCTCCTTTTGACAAAATGGAGTAATGACATGATTGAAGTACTCCTTACCATTATCCAATCTAATTCTTTTGATGTTCACACCAAATTGATTTTTGACCATTGAATTTTTTTTTGGGAGAACTGCACTTACTTCAGATTTATGTTTAAGAAGAAAAATCCAAGTAACCCAGGTACAGTCATCTATAAAAGTCACAAACCATCGAGCCCCAGAAACACTTGGAATAGTGGATGGACCCCAAACATCAGTATGAACAAGATGAAAAGGAAATGTGCTTCTTGTATTATTCAATGGAAAAGGTATACACTTGTGTTTTGCAATTTCACATACTTCACAATGAAGACTCAATTTTTAGACCATAAAACAAAGACGGAAACATAATTTTGATGACTCCAAATGATGGGTGTCCTAACCGACAATGGAAAAGCAAATTTTTTTCTTTATTTGTGAGAACAGACTCTGACATGAATGAGCAAGATAAAAGGTTTTTTTTCTGTGATAGACAAACTTGATTCCTCAAGGTAGTAAAGGTCATTCCCTTCTCTAGCATGTCCAATCGTTCTCCCTCGAATCCTTGTCCTGAAATACACAAGGATTATTGTGAAAAATCACACTACAAGATAAGTCTTTTGTAAGTTTCTGTATAGAGACAAGATTTGTGGACAATTTTGGAAATGAAGGACATTTCTTAAGATAATGGAAGGATTTATTCGAATGTCTCCTATACCAGCCACTGTTACAAGAGTAACATCAGCAGTGGCGATTTTCTTATTATTGGGACAGGGGTAATATGTGGAGAAGTATTTAGAAGGTGTCATATGGTTTGTGGCTTCATAATCTAATATCCAGAGGGGAGTAGAAAGGGTTTTTGAGACATTAAACCCGAATGAAATTGGAAGCATACCTGAATACGCCAAAGTACAGGTACTTGTTGGTTTCTCCAGACTATTGAGGAAAGCCCTCATTCTTTCAATCTCTTCTTGGTTAAAGCTATTTAACCCAGAACTTTGAAGATTCTGGTTTACCTTCTTCAACCTTTTCAGCAACATAAGCCTAACAATATTTGCGAGATATGCCTCCAGAAGGGCCTCCTTTTTGCCCTCCTTCACGATTAGGAGGTTTTCCATGCAGCTTCCAGCACTTCTCCTTGGTATGTTGAGGCTTATCACAGTAGGTACACCATAAGTCACCCTTTTTTTCCACCTTTTCCTGTCCTTCACCTCTAGGATTTTCAGCTATCATGGCTGAACTTTCAATAGATGGAGTATCCAGCATTAAGTTCCTTCTACTCTTCTCACTTCTTGCAATGGCAACCACCTCATTAAAGGATGGTACTTCTGGTTTTCCCAGAATCTGAATTCTTACTTGATCAAATTCAGGATTTAGTCCCACAAGGAAGTCATAGACCCTATCTTGTTCAATGAACTCTTTGAGAATTGCTGAATCGGTAGAGCATTTGGTTTTTATCACCCTATAATGATCCAACTCCATCCATAGAGACTTCAATTGATTGACATATTCTGTAACAGATTTGTTCCCTTGCTTTGCAGCAACTGTTTTCACCTTCACATCATATACTTGGGCAGCATCTTTAGCCTTTGAATAGGTCTGCTCTATTGCGTCCCAAATTTCAATCGCAGTGCTAAGAAACATGCAAGTGTCACTAATTTCTAGAATCATTGAATTCCATAGCCAAGCCATGATCATTGAGTCTTTCTCATCCCATGCAGTGTATTTTGGATCTCCCTTCGCTGGTCCAGTACCTGTCAGGTGACTAATTTTCCCTTTTCCCTTTAACAGGGTACGAACAAGTTGAGACCATTTCAAATAATTTTTTCCATTTAGTCGATAGGCAGCCTGAATATTCTGTAATTCTCCAGGCTGGCCATTCTGCACTTGAGAACTTTCACCTTGGCTGAATGGGTTCACTATTTCGTCTTCCATATGAACCAGAAAAGCAATCGAGGTAATGCAAAGAAACTATTCACAAAGTCCAGTGAACAATACCCACGTAGGGCAGAAAAAAGACCCACAAAAGAGTGGTTAAACTCGGAAACTGACCCCCAAAACGGGCTTAGAGAGGGCCGGCGACCCAAACCCAGCAATTGGCGGCAGCGTACGGACCGCGGAAGGCTACGCGTGAGCAACACGCGCTGGTGATGCAGCACGCGTGTGGTGGTGCATGCGACGGAATCCGGCTGCAATCTTCTGGGTTCTTGCCAGTTTCTGGAGGGTGAACTTTTGGGGAAACTTCCGATCTAATCTGTGGCAGCCGATGGTGGCTGGACGACGGTCAAACGTTGGTCAACGAGAACTTGACAGCATAGGTGCCCAGGCAAGATAAAAGAGTTTTGATAAAATGGTTCTAATGGTTATTTGCAGAAGCAGAGTCCCTCTAGATCGGGAGCTCTAGTACCATGTGAAATAAAATCTAAATTGGCTTGAGGGGGATGAATTTATAATTGTTGAGAGAGAGAAAGAAAAAGAAAGACATATACTGAATCGTGTGTTTCAACTATACAACGGAGGCCGAATATATGTTCAATAAGTAATAAATAATTACACAATATACATGATGTGGGACTAACATTGTACTCCCCCTCAAGCTGGAGCATATAAATCATATGCACCAAGCTTGTTATACAAATAGCTTATTCGTGGACCTCTCAGGGACTTGGTGAAGAAATCTGCTAGCTGATCATTTGAGTTGACAAAGTTTGTGATGAGGTCTCCTGATAGAATCTTTTCCCTGATGAAATGACAATCGACCTCGATATGTTTGGTCCTTTCATGGAACACTGGATTGGAAGTTATATGCAAAGCAGCTTAATTGTCACATATGAGTGTCATTTTCATAACCTCACAAATTGAAGTTCTTTGAGGAGTTGTTTCAACCAAATGAGTTCACAAGTGATTGAGGTCATAACTCGATATTCTGCTTCGGCACTAGATCTTGCAACAACATTTTGCTTCTTACTTTTCCAGGAAACTAAGTTGCCTCCAATCAGTACACAATACCCAGAAGTGGATCGTCTGTCAGTAGGAGAACCTGCCTAGTCAACATCTGAGTATCGAAACACCTGAGTATGTCCCTTATCTTCATAGATGAGGCCTCTTCCGGGAGCTCCCTTAATGTATTTGAGGATTCGTATCACTGCATCCCAGTGGCCCTCAAAAGGAGAGTTTAGGAATTGGCTAACCACACTGATTGCAAAAGAGATGTCAGGCCGAGTAACAGTGAGGTAGTTTAACTTCCCAACTAATCTCCTATACTTTCTCGGATCCGATAGAGGCTCTCCCAGATTTGGTAGGAGTTTGGCATTTGGATCCATGGGAGTATCAACCGGCTTGGCATTCAACAATCTTGTTTCTTCAAGGATATCCATAGCATACTTTCTTTGAGACACCACTATACCATCCTTGAATTGAGTTACCTCAACCCCCAAGAAATATCGAAGTTTACCCAAGTCTTTGGTCTGAAAGTGAAGAGAGAGATGTTGTTTTAACTCACATATACCATGGTGGTCACTTCCAGTGATGACAATGTCGTCAACATACACAACTAGATAAATACAGCCTTGGGTTGTGTGGCGATAAAACACAGAGTGATCTGCTTCACTTCGAATCATACCAAATTGCTGAATCACAGTGTTGAATCGTCTGAACCAGGCTCTAGGAGACTGTTTGAGAGCATAAAGAGACCTGTGGAGATGACATACCAGGCTAAAAGACTCCCCCTAAGCAATAAATCCATGAGGTTGCTCCATATATACCTCTTCTTCTAGATCACCATGCAGGAATGCATTTTTAATATCAAGTTGATGAAGAGGCCAGTGTCGAATGGCAGCAATGGACAAAAAACAACCGGACAAAAGCTATTTTAGCCACAAGAGAGAAGGTATCTCCATAATCTAAGCCAAAAATTTGTGTGTACCCTTTTGTCACAAGACGGGCTTTGAGACGATCAATTTTACCATCAAGACCCATCTTAACTGTATAAATCCACCGACAACTAATGACAGATTTCCCTGGAGGAAGAGTAACTAGTTCCGAAGTACCACTGTTGTGAAGCACACTCATTACATCAACCATTGCTTGTCTCCATCCGAGATGGGATAAGGCGTCACCCAGAGATTTAGGGATGGAAACAGAAGACAAGGAAGAAAGACAAGCAAAGTGCAAAGAAGAAAGGCGGTGATAACTTAAAGTAATATAATGAGGAGAAGGATTATGAGTAGACCGGATACCTTTTCGCACGGCAATGGGAAGATCAGAGTTGTCTGGCAGTGCCAGAGCTGGTAAAGGAGTTGGTTCCGGAGAAGAGTCCGCAATGACCTCAGTAGCAGTATCCAGAGGAGGGACACGGGGTACAGGAGGTTGTGGTCGGCAGTGATAAGTGTGAAAGAAACGGTCAATGGTGCGGGGGACCTATATGGGTAGAGGTTGGGGCGGTTCAGACTCGATAGTGACAGGGACAAGAGGAACCGGAAGGACCACAGAGATTGTCTCAGGAGTCAAAGGAGACGACTCAAAGAAGGGTACAAACTCGAAGAAAGTAACATCAGCTGAGATAAGGTAACGTTGTAGAGTAAGAGAATAACAACGATAACCTTTTTGGGACCGATTGTAACCAAGGAAGACACACTTGAGGGATCGGGCCGTAAGTTTGTCTAGACCAGGAAAGAGATTATGGACAAAACAAGTGGACCCAAAGACGTGAGGCGGAAGGGAATGAAGAGGCTGATGTGGAAACAAGATAGAATGAGGGACCCGGTTATCAAGCACAGAGGATGGCATGCGATTAATAAGGTAGCATGCAGTAAGGACAGCATCGCCACAAAAACGAAAAGGAACCTGACTATGGAGTAAGAGGGTCTGAGTTGTTTCAATAAGGTGTCTATTTTTACGTTCAGCTACCCCATTTTGTTGAGGCGTATGGGCATAAAATGTTTGGTGAAGAATCCCATGAGAAGCCATAAAAGTCTGAAATTGATGAGATAAGTATTCACTAGCATTATCACTGCGCAGAGTACGAATAGGAACACCAAATTGAGTTTTAATTTCTTGATAAAACTTTTGAAAAATGAAAAATAACTCAGACCTGTTTTGCATTAAAAATAACCAGGTACATCGAGAGTAATCATTAATAAAGGTAACAAAGTACTTTGACCCTAAAGTAGAAATAGTATGACTAGGACCCCATACATCAGAATGAACTAAGGTAAAAGGAGACGCAGCTCGAGTACCAAAACGATCAGGAAACGGACTACGGGTATGTTTCCCTAATTGACATGACTCACAAGGAAGACTCGATAACTTGGAGAGGCTCGGCACCATTCTCTGTAGTTTGGCAAGGCTAGGATGACCCAACTGAGCATGGATGGTAAGAGGGGAATCCGTGGCAGAGCAAACACGAGAAGGGTTGGAGAGCTAGTAGAGGCCATTAGACTCATATCCGGTGCCAATCATCCATCCCGAACTCTGGTCCTACAGAAGAATAGAATCTTTAGTGAAAGTAATGGAACAATCAAGAGAACGAGTTAAACGACTAATAAAAAGTAAATTAAAAGGACACCTAGGAATATAGAGAATCGAATCAACAGTGAGGGAAGGGAGGGGATTAGCAGTGTCAATCCCTTGAGATTATGTTTGAGAATCATTAGCTGAAGTAACCATAGGCAAATAACCAGAAGTAGAGAGTTGAGAAAACAAAGCCTTATTACCAGAAATGTGGTCGGAAGCACCAGAATCAAGAACCCAAGGGCTAAGGGATGGTGACTTAAAGAGACAAGCATAGGAATTACCGGTGTGTGCAACAGAAATAGTGGAACCAGAGGACTGACGCTGCTCAAACCACTTCAGAAACTCTGCATAATCAGCCGGAGAGACTCTAGGTGGTTCAGAAGGCTCAGGAGTGTCTGGTTGAGTAGTCTGTGCAACATTAGCAGTACGGGGAGGACGGCCATGTAAAGTCCAACATTTATCAATGGTGCGACCCAAGCGATGACAATGATCACATTACGGATGAGGTTTGAAACCTGAGTGACCCCCACGAGAACGGCCACGATTGTTGGTCTGAGATGCAAGGGCAGATGTGTCACCGGTGATAGGAGCAACAGGAGAATCAGTATTGTGCTTAGCTGGAACCCGAAGCAAGGTAGAACATGTCGCAGAAAGAGTGGGAACAGTAGGAGATCCCAAAATCTGATCACGAATGGTGGAGTAATCTGCAGGTAAACTATAAAGGCCCAAAAGCATGAAGAAGGTGTTCCGTTGTTCAAGTTCCTTTGCCAGGATATCTGCCGGAGGCAACAGTTCATTAAAATCATGGAGAACACCATGAAGTTTGCCCAAGTAAGCAGACATAGAGCCATCAAACCTCCTCGGGGCAATAAGACTCATAAGATCATGACAAATCCCATACAATCGTTCAGTATCATTGGTGTATAGGACCTTGGCCTGCGCCCAAACGGATTCACATGTCAAATGAGCCCGAAAAATCGACTTCAAAGAGGAGTGGATGGTGGACTTAAGCACACTGCACAACTGAGCATTAATCTTTTTCCACCTAGGACGGTCGGCTTCAGGCACAGAATCAACCCTGGTAGTGAGATGATTCTTGTACCCTTGACCGGTAAGCCAAAGTTTGACGTCGGAGGCCCAAGAATCATAATTAGTGCCATCCAATTTGTCAGTGGAGAGATGGGCACTGATATAATTACTGAAAACACCAGGTTCTACCTTCGGAGCATCTGTAGGACTCAAGGAAGCCATGGCTCAGATGACAAATAACCCAAAAAACATAATGAACAATACCTGAAACGTATATGGAAGGTGTACGACACGTCTTATGGGTGCAGTTGTGGAAGTGGAGGACTGGGCTCAACAGAGGAGAGGCCGACGACCACGATGGGACAAACAGCGGCTGGAAAGAAGGTCAGACACGCCGTCACACGCGGCTAGAGAGAATCGCGAGTGTGGAACGCAACCCACTGTACTCGTGTGTGTAGCCGCGTGGATGGGTGGCTGGGCCTGCATTTCGAGGATCGGGCCAAGCAGAGGGAGGTGCTCTGAGCGGTGGTGGCAGTGGCCGGAAAGGACGTCGGCGGTGGTGGCCGGAAAGGGCATCAGCGACGGCAGAAGGGGCTGAAACTGGCCGGAATGGAGCACGACAGAGGAGATCCGGTACCCGGAGTGATGACACAGGTTGCCGGAAAAAAAAATTGGCACCAGGGGACAGTGGGTCCTCCGAGTAGGCACAGTTCTAGGATTTGCCTTTCTCTAGGCTCTAAATACCATGTTGAGAGAGAGAAAGAAAAAGAAAGACATATACTGAGCCGTGTGTTTCAACTACACAATAGAGGCTGAATATATATTCAATAAGTAATAAATAATTACACAATATACATGATGTGGGACTAACAACTGTACTACTAATTTACACCTAATTACATATATTTCCAACAATAATGATCAATGTACAATCAAAATCCCTTTATTTGATGGATTTCAGCCAGCCTATTCTGACAAAGCTGCAACCTATTCTGATAATGCAGCCTTTGCACTTGCTACAACAGTTTGTCTTTGACTACAGCAGCAATTATTCTAATCATACAACTAATCTGATATACAAATAAATAAATTACATATATTTCAACAGTCAACCCACGTGTGGCTACAACCGGAGCGGCGAGACTTGAGGAGTTCACGTCGAGGACTTCACTTTGACGGTGTGTGGCAGCATTTGGTCGGTGGCAGTGGTGTTCTAGTTGATTGTTGTTCTACCTATGTTTGGCCTGTTTAGTTGCTAGTCTGCCTCTATTTTGTTCTGTTTGAAACTTTGGAGATTATTTTTTGTAGTTTCTTTCTTTTGTTGTTAAGGGTTTGCACATTGAAGACTTTGGTCACTAGTAAAGGACCCCATTTGTGTTACTGGGTGGTATAATACCTGACTCACTGTTTTAGAGACCTGGTTGGAGGTCATTGTTGGGTGGTATGACACCCGACTCAATGTTTTGGAGACAGTTTGGAGGTTGAGGGGGCCATTGAAGAGAAAGGTCGAAGACTCCAAAATAGGTCTCATTTGCTTGGGATGTGTGCCAAGGAGAAACAAAGAGCTATCTACCAAGGACGTTTCCAAGGCTTTGTTATTGATGGGGAGCACTAGTTTCCTTAGTTATTTGTTGGGATCAGCTGAGTTTTAAATGTTGGAGGTGTTCTTTGTTTTCAATTTATGGGTTTGCTACTTGTACCAAGCTTAAGTTTAGTAAGCTTAAACTTGAGGGAGAGTGTTGTAAGATATTAGGTTAATAGTCTTATTAGTAGTGGGCTTGAGCTTGGGCTTGTACTAAAAGTACTAGTACTTAACATAATTAATAGTATAAATAAGTGCATTAGGTTATTGTATTTGAGTGTATCACATTATTATATTAATAATATTTTTAGTTTTCTATGTAAGTCGTCTCTCTTTTTTCCTGCTTCCCTATAACTCTAAACTTCTAAGGGTCTGTTTGGCATGCCGTATTAGGCCTGATAAGATAAGTTAATATAATACATTATAACCCTATCAATTGTTTGGTGCGAATAATGTATAGTATTAGCTTATCCATCAAACTCCTCTTATACATTAAAATAATAGATAACTTAATCATGTCTTAGGGGTTGGGATTAGGCTTGATTAAGTGTTGATGTATAAGTTATGTAAAAACTTTCCTATTAAAACTCTTACACTCTGATATCTCCAACACTTTCGTATTAGGTCTTATATTATCAGGCCTTATACTATCAGATCTTATACTATCAAGTCTCATACTATTAGGTTTAAATAAGGAAAAAAATCAAGAAATGTAATAAATAAGAAATAAATCATAGAGATCTTTTATGATACTCTCAAATATTTCAAGATACAATAAAGACATTTTGAGATATTTTTCAAATATTCTAACACATTAAATTCTAACACATTAAAAAAGCAACAATAATCAAATTAATGAAACTAGGAAAACCAACAAAAAATAAAGCTCCAAACCTGCTCAGCATAGTTCTGTGGAAGGGCTTCTATGGTGCTATTACTTAGCTCCATTGCAAGATCATAGCAGCGTAAATTATTGTTAATCTGAATACAATGTTACATTGAATCTCATGTCAACAGAAGTCCCAATTGAATAACAATCCCATGTTGAAATAATAAGTCAAGACTTAAACATTTAACAAGTTACACTAACCATAGCACATAAAGGTTCCAGACCAATTTCAGAAGCAGGTTCTTCGAGTCTCTTCTTTTCAGCCGCTTGAAAATCAATCATCACCTGTAAAAAAGACAGAGAGTAGCAAACAGGACTACAGAAGCAACTGATATAAGCAGTAAGCACAACACAATGTGCTAGGAGGGGCTCTTCATGGATTTCTGACGATATCCTTACAACAATGAAGATATTTGAGCATATTGTTGCACTAGAAAGAGTTATTCCAAGCTCTGTCCATTTTACCTTTTATTTACCAAAAGCTTAGTTTGCAAAAGATAAACTTATAATGCGCATCAATTATTTCTATATCTTATATGATATTACCTGAATGGTTGCCAATGCGATTCTGTACAACATGACATCAGTGCTATTATCCCGAACAATTTGTACTTGCTCTCCAAGTATCCTGAATAGATCAACTGCGGCTGGGGTATACAGCTTCCCATCTTCTGTTTTCTTTGGGGGCTGAGTTTTATCAGCCTCCAAGATATTCAAGTACCATTTCTAGAAAACATTAAAGATAAAGCTTAATGTTATGTATGATAAAGAAGTCGTCCAAGGAACATCATAGATTACCAAAGCTAAAAGAATAAACAAGATAGCTAGGATTACCCTTGTTGTAGCTTGCATTCTTTCAACATAAGAGTTCATAAGAGGATCCATGGCACCACACTCAGAGCACACTTGGGCTAGAGACTCGTCAACACCAAGCCCAATCAGATTATCTTGGTATTCAACCACCCAACCAGTTACCTGCTTGATAATAAAACATAAGGATAGGTGTAATCTTTTCCCGTAAAACATTAAAAGGGAGAGCGAAAGTGAAAGAGAGAAATGGTTACGATTAAAATAACATAGCAAGGAAAGGTACCAAAGATAAGACTTGAATTTAGAGGAAGAAAAGATTTACAGAATATGCTTAAGTGTTGATCACCTAGCATGCATCTTATTTATAGCTATCAAGAGATTAAATACATTTGTTGTTTGCAAGACAGAAATAATGAGTGTGGCTATTTCCTATGGAACTATACATGAACCTGGATATATATGAATCTTCATTAACTCTTATTGCTAATTTCCAATATTCCAATACTCCCCCTCAAGCTAGTGCATATATGTCAAATGCTCCAAGCTTATTACATATATAGTTAACTCGAGGACCTCTGAGAGATTTGGTGAAGACATTGGCCAGCTGCTCATTGGTGTTGACGAAAGCAGTAGCAATTTCCCTAGACTGAACTTTCTCCCTCATAAAGTGACAATCAATTTCAATGTATTTTGATCTTTCATGGAATAATGAGTTTGAGGCTATATGCAAAGCTGCTTGATTATCACACACAAGTTTCATTGATTGCTCTTTAAAGACTCCTAATTCCTTTAGTAACGGTTTTAACCATATAAGTTCACATGTTGCCACTGCCATTGCTTGATACTCAGCTTTTGCACTTGATTTGGCAACAACAGTTTGCTTCTCACTTTTCCATGATATCTCCAAAAAGAACGCAGTATCCTAAGGCAGAATGCTTGTCTGAGGGAGAACCTGCCCAATCAGCATTTGCATAACCACATATCTCCATATGACCCTTATCCTCATAGAGCAATCCTCTTCTGGGAGCTCCTTTGATATATCTATGTACCTGAACAACAGCATCTCAATGTGAGTCACATGGAGAGTCAAGGAATTGACTCAACACAGCTACAACAAAAGAAATATTTGGCCTGGTTATTGTGAGGTAGTTCAATTTTCCAATCATTCTTCGATACTGTCCAGGATCAAATAATGGCTCCCCCTGTCCTGGAAGAAGTTTGACATTGGGATCCAAGGGAATATCAATAGGCTTACACCCTGTCATACCAGCCTCTTTAAGAATATCCAAGGCATATTTCCTCTGGGAAATAGAAATACCATGTCTAGAATGTCTAATTTCTATACCCAGAAAAAATTGGAGTTTACCAAGATCCTTAGTCAGAAAATACTTGAATAGATATTGTTTCAATTGTTCAATACCAACACAATCATTACCAGTACTAACAATATCATCCACATAGACAAGAAGATATATGTATTTATCGAGAGAATGACATCGGTAGAAAACAAAATGGTCAGCTTCGCTTCTGGTCAGACCAAAAGTTTGTACAACAGTACTAAAATGGCCAAACCAAGTGCAGGGTGATTGCTTTAGTCCATATAGAGATTTGCGGAGCTTACAGACTAGCCCAAACTCCCCCTGAGCAACAAACCCAAGTGGTTGCTCCATGTAGACCTCCTCTTGCAAATCACCATGAAGAAAAGCATTCTTTATATCAATCTGATAAAAAGGTCAGTGACGAATGGCAGCAAAGGCAGGAAGTACAAGAATAAAAGCAATTTTGGCAACTGTAGAAAAGGTGTCACTGTAGTCAAGGCCATAGATCTAGGTGTAGCCTTTAGCTACCAAACGAGCTTTCAACTAATCAATAGAGCCATCAAGACCAACCTTCACTGTAAATACCCACCGACAGCCAACAACTAACTTACCAAGAGGCTAAGAAACCAATTCCCATGTTCCAATAGAATGTAGGGCAGACATCTCATCAATCATAGTTTGTCGCCAACCGGGATGAGATAATGCTTCTCCTGTGGTTTTGGGAATGGAAATAGAGGAAAAATTTGAAACAAAAGTATAATATGAAATAGAAAGATGATCATAACTTAGGAAAGCATAAAGATGAGGATTACGGGTAGACCCTTGTACCTTTTCGAAGAGCAATGGGAGGACTCTCTGATGCAGGATCCAAAGCAAGAGAAGTAATTGGTGAAGGTGGTGAGCTGTCAGGCACATCTTCCATAGTAGGCATGGTACTAGTTGATGGACGAGGGTGACGACGATAGACAATAGGGGATCGTGGAGGACCATGAGAAGGACTAGGACTTGATGAACTCTCTGTGTTAGGTAAGATAATAATAGGAGAAGGGTCAAAGACAGGGACTGGAAGTATAGTGTTTACTTCAGAAAGTTCTGTAGATGAAGTAAAAAAAGTTGTTCAAAAAATGTGACACCAGTAGACACTAGATAATGTCATAAATCGGGAGAATAACAACGGTACCCTTTCTGAAGACGAGAATAACCAAGAAAGAGACACTTGAAAGCTTTAGTAGTGAGTTTTTCTTTTCCAAGAGTAAGATTGTGAACAAAACAAGTACAACCAAAGATTCGTGGAGGAATATTGTAGACTGAAGTATTAAGAAACAATAAAGAAAGAGGAATTTTGTTATCCAAAACAGCAGAGGGCATGCGATGAATTAAATAACAAGTTGTAAGAACAGCATTCTCCCAAAAACGTAAAGGAACATTCATATGAATGAGTAAAGTCTTGGCTATTTCAATTAAATGATAATTTTAACGTTCAGCCACTCTGTTTTGTTGTGGAGTATGAGGACAAGTTATTTGATGTAAAATACCTTGTTTTGCTAAGAAATCTTGAAATTGATCAAACAAATACTCACGTACATTGTTACTGCGTAAAACTTGAATGGTTTGACCAAATTGATTTTTAATTTCAGCACAATTTTTGAAAAATGGAAAATAACCCAGAACGATTTTTCATTAAAAAGACCCAAGTTCAACGCGAAAAATCATCAATAAACGTAACAAAATACTAGAATCCAAGACAAGAACTGACATGACTTGGTCTCCAAACATCTGAATGGATAAGAGAAAGAGGTACAAATATGTTTTCCTTTTTGACAAGATTAACACTCTAAAGACTTTAAACTAGAGATATGTGGCATCATCTTTTTAAGTTTGGAAAGACTAGGATCTCCAAGGCGACTATGAATGACAGCTGAGGATTCAGCTATGGTGCATGCTACTGGGGAATTTGGCATGGTAAGATGGTATAGCCCTTTAAACTCACAACGTACTCCAATTGTCTTCCCCATATTCGGGTCTTGCACAAGAATAGAGTTTTTAGTAAAGGTAATTGAACACTTAAGGGATCAAATTAAAAGGGCAACCAGGGGCATAAAGAACAGAAGTTAATGGTAAGAGAGGACATGGTTGGGTGCCAAGGACAGGAGTTTTGATCCCATTTGCAAGTGTGACAGAAGGTAAGGAATTGTAAAGGGACAGAGAAGTAAAGAGTTCTTTGTTTCCACATAGATGATCAGAAGCACCGGAATCAATTACCCATGGTCCAAGAGATGATTGAGAGATACAAGCGACAGGATTACCAGTTTGTTCAACCACTGTGGCAGATGTTGAAGGTTGTGAGTTGACCTTAAAGCGAAGGAAGGCCTCATAGTCTGTTGGAGTGAAAGTCATAGCCGAATGCGGTGAAACTGATTCAATTTGAGTGAAGTTGGCAACAACATGTTTACCATGTTTTGTCCAACAGCGTTCTTCCAAGTGTCCCAACTTATTGCAAAAAGCACATCTAGGCTGTTACCACCACGTCCTCTTCCACGACCGCAGCCACGACTACCAGAATTATCAATATGAGAAACAAGAGCTAAGGATTCTGATAGAATAGTCAGGGAGGCAGAAACAAGAGGAGATGCCATATCAAAAATATTCAATAATCTGCGAGAGGTCTGGGATAATGTAGGAGTATCAGCACTTGTCAGAATTTGTTGTCGGACATTCTCCAGATCATACGAAAGAGATGATAAAGTCAGAACCACAGAATGTTTCTTGTTGATTCTTGTGCTCGGTCTGATTTTTAGCATAGGGCTTCATTGCCAAGAATTCCTACATCAAAGAACGAGCCTTGCCAAGAAAAGTTTTCATTTTGGTAAACTGTTGTCGCAATGTTATCATGTCAGAAACAATAAAATAAAGACGCTGGATATCATTTCTATTATTTACAGAATCAGAATTAAATCTAATCATATCTTTCTATTTTTCAACACAAATCTAAATTTTTTTTAATAGTTTCACCTATAGTCTTTCTTGGTCTCCCTCTACCTCTAGCTATTGGACTATCCTCCACCTGATCTACTCTTCTTATTGGGGCTTCTAAAGGTCTTCTTCATACATGTCCAAACCACCTAAGGCGAGATTCTACCATCTTTTCCACAATAGGCGCTACCCCTGCTTTTCCTTTAATGCATTCATTCCTAATCTTATCTTGTCTTGTATGGCCACACATCCAGCGCAACATCCTTATCTCCGCGACATTGATCTTATGCTCTTGCTGGCTTTTTACCGCCCAACATCCAGTACCATACAACATCGCAGGTCTTATAGTTGTGTAGTAAAATTTACCCTTAAGCTTGAGAGGTACTTTTCTATCACAAATCACTCCTGAAGCACTCCTCCATTTCATCCATCCAGCTTGAATCCTATTATTTACATCTCCCTCTATCTCTCCATCATTTTGTATGATAGATCCAAGATACCTAAACCGTGTGACTTGTGGTATGGTGTGGTCCCTAATTTTCACCGCTAAACTAATATTAGCACGCTTCTTACTGAACTTACATTCCATATAGTTTGTCTTACTCTTGCTTATACGAAAGTCGTGTTCTTCCAAAGCTCGTCTCCATAGCTCTAGCTTCCCATTTGTTTCCTCTCTCGACTCTCCAACTAAGACTATATCATTTGCAAAAAGCATACATTGTGACACCGGCTCTTGGATATGCGCAGTAAGCACATCCAAGACCAAGCTAAAAAGATATGAACTCAAAGTTGACCCTTGGTGCAGTCCTATAATTATAGGGAAATCTTCTATAACCCCCTCTTGTGTTCTCACACAAGTTTTAGTCTCATCATACATATCTTGGTTTGCTCGAATTTAAGCGATACGAACTCTTTTCTTCTCCAGAGCCTTCCATAACACCTCTCTCGATACGCTATCGTAGGCTTTTTCCAGATCAATGAAAACCATGTGTAGGTCTTTTTGCTTCCTCCAATACCTCTCCATCAATCTTCGTAATAGATAGATTGCTTCCATAGTTGACCTCCCAGGCATAAAACCGAATTAATTCTCTGAAATATGAGCCTCTTGTCTTAATATCCGTTCAATTACTCTTTCCCATAACTTCATGGTATGACTAATGAGCTTAATCCCTCTGTAATTTGCATAGTTTTGTATATCTCCCTTGTTCTTATAAATAGGAATTAAAGTGCTTCTCCTCCATTCATTTGGCATTTTCTTAGATCTTAATATCTCGTTAAAAAGCTTTGTGAGCCAGCTTATGCCTTTCTCTCCTAGGCACTTCCACACCTCAATAGGTATATTATTCGGTCCGACCGCTTTTCCATTTTCCATCCTCTTCAAAGCCTCTTTTACCTCGAACTCTTGAATTCTACGATAAAAGGTTTTATTTTGATCCTCTTCTCTAGTGTTTAGAATGTCTGAGTCCCCTAACGTCCCATGTCCCTCATTAAATAGCTTGTGAAAATAACCCTTCCATCGATCCTTGATGTCTTGTTCCGTAACCAAGACTTTACCCTCTTCATCCTTAATGCATTTCACTTTATCCAAGTCTCTTGTCTTCTTTTCCCTACTTTTAGCAAGCATGTAAATATTCCTTTCTCCGTCTTTGGTGCCCAAAGATTGATATAACCCGTTGAATGTTTTAGCTTTCGCCTCGCTCACCGCCTTCTTAGTACCTTTTTTAGCTGCCTTATATTTTTTTCAATTTTCAACGTTTTTACACGTGTCAAGCTTTATAACATTCCTTTTTAACCTTAACCTTATTTTGTACACTTGCATCCACCACCAAGATTCTTTATCCTTGGGTCCAAAGCTTCTTGATTCACCGAGTGTCTCTTTTGCTACCTTCCTAATCCCTTTAGTCACTTTGTCCCACATATCATTTGCACTCCCTTATACCTCCCAAATCTCTTCCTCCATAATCCTCCTCTGAAAGAGCATTTGTTTTCCTCCCTTTAGTTGCCACCATTTGATCCTTGGGACTCTGTCTCGACAATTTCTCCTTACTCTCATATTAAACCGTACATCAATAACCAAAACCCTTTGTTGGGTAGTCAAGCTCTCTCCAGGGATGACTTTGCAATCCATGTAAAGCTTTCTATCCGATTTCCTTATAAGAAAATAATCAATTTGAGAGCAAGAACTCCCGCTTTTGTACGTGATAAGATGCTCTTCTCGCTTCCTAAAACAAGTGTTAGCTATTGTAAAATCAAAAGCTACCGAAAAATCTAGAATCGCTTTGCCCTCTGCATTAGCTACTCCTAGACCATACCCTCCATGCAAACCCTCAAACCCCCTAGATTCACTCCCCACATGACCATTTAGGTCCCCTCCTAGAACAATCTTCTCTCCTAAAGGTATTTCCTGAATTAAACCTTCTAAATCTTCCTAAAATTTTATCTTGTAGTGCTCGTCTAAACCTACTTGGGGTGCATACGCACTGATAACATTAAAAGTCTCTTGTTCCACAACAAACTTCAAAGCTATGATCCTAACTCTGAGTTTTCTCACATCCACAACATTTTTCTTCTAATTTTTATCTGTTATTATGCCTACCCAATTTCTAGATTTTACCTTGCCGGTGTACCAAAGCTTAAAACCTGAAGTGTCGAGTTCCTTTGCCTTTTCTCCCACCCACTTAGTTTCTTGTAGGCACATAAAATTAATCCTCCTCCTAATCATGGTATCAACTATTTCCATAGATACCTGTAAGTGTGCCTATATTCCAAGTACCAAAAACGCATCCTATACATTATTAAATCTTGTCCCTAGAAAATAAGCAACAAATTAATAAGCTACTAAAAACGATGTTTACACTAAAAACGTGGAACAAGACTAAGAGGCCACCGTACATAGTGGCCACCGTCCAACACTCCCCCTCAAGCTAGTGAATATGCATTCTCCATTCCCAGCTTGGATAAAATAGTTTGAAATGTTGGACTATTCAACCCTTTTGTAAGTATATCAGCAAGCTGACTATGTGTAGACACATAGGATGTACAAATTAAACCACTCTTTAATTTTTCTTTGATAAAATGTCTGTCAACCTCAATATGCTTCGTTCGATCATGTTGTACCGGATTATGAGCTATGCTGATTGCAGACTTGTTATCACAATAAAGTCTCATCGGACCATCCCACTTGATCTTTAGATCTTCAAGAATGATTTTTAACCATAGTAGCTCACACACACCTTGAGCCATAGCTCTGAATTCTGCCTCCGCACTAGATCGTGCTACTACATTTTGTTTTTTACTTCTCCAAGTCACCAGATTTCCATCAAGAAAAGTACAATATTCTGTAGTTGACCTTCTATCTACTGGTGATCCAGTATAATCTGCATTAGTATATGCCTCAAGTACCACACCTCCATTTCTCTTAAATAGAATGCCTTTTCCTGGTGTTCCCTTAAGGTACTGTAACACTCGATATGTTGCTCGCAAATGAGATTCATTTGGACTGTGCATAAATTGGCTAATCACACTAACTGCATATGTTATATCCGGCCGTGTGTGGGATAAATAAATAAGCCTTCCCACTAGACGCTGATACATTTCTCTATCAACTGCAGCATCTTCCTCTGCCTGTCCAAGTTTCATATTGGGATCTATAGGAGTACTTGTCGGTTTGTATGTTGTATGACCTATTTCTTTTAGGAGATTCGTAACATACTTTTGTTGAGAGATGAATATACCTTTCCTAGAATGAGCAACCTCAATTCCAAGAAAATAACCTCCCTAATGCTTTAATTTCTAGCTCCTTGGCTAAGCACTGACTCGAAATATGTTTCTCCTTAACATCATCTCCTGTTACTATTATGTCATCAACATATACCAAGAGAGCTGTGACTCCCCCTGAAGGAGAGTGTTTAACAAACAGTGTGTGATCCCCTTGGCTTTGTTTGTACCCCATAGCCAACATAATTCTAGCAAACCTTCCAAACCACGCTCGTGGTGATTGCTCGAGGCCATATAAAGCCTTTTTCAGCTTGCATACAGTATTAGCATGCAAATTCCTCCCATATCCTGGTGGGACCTCCATGTAGACTTTTTCGAGATCTCCATGTAAGAAAGCATTCTTGACATTAAATTGTTGTAAATCCCAACCATAATTAGCTGCCAATGCCAATAATACTTGAACTGTGTTCATCTTTGCAACTGGTGCAAAAATCTCTTGGTAATCAATTCCATAAGTTTGGGCATACTCTTTGGCAACTAATCGTGCCTTATACCTCTCTATGGATCCATCTGCTCTATTTTTCACAGTATACACCCATTTACAACCTAGAATTTTCTTTCCTACCGGTAACTGCACTAGCTCTCAAGCTTTATTCTTTTCCAATGCCTCTATCTCCTCATTCATGGCTTGTTTCCATTTTCCATTGGACAAGGCCTCAGGTAGGGTGGTAGGAATAGCAATGGTATTTAGGCTTATAAGGAAAGCTTTATGGGATGGTAAAAAATTCTCAAAGGACAAGAAGTGTGAAAAGGGGTATAGTGACCGTTTTGTGCACTCTCTGGTTCCTTTCCTAATGGCTATAGTAGGAAGAATTTGGTCACTACTATCCATATGAAATTCAGATTCATCTTGCAATAAAGGGTTAGACACTATTACCTCATTCGAAGGCTCCGAGTTGGACTCTTGGGCCTGCACAGATTCAAGAACAACCATTCTCAAGAGCAGACTCAGTCACTAAGTCAGTAATGGTTTTGGACACAGGTTCAACATTATTGACATCAGAAGGAGGAGTAGGGACAACAGGAAGGTCAAGAGAAAAACCATGAGACACAGGAAGTAAGGACAAGTCAAGCAAGAAATCTTCCTTATCTTCCTTCATTGACTTCTCCCCTTGAAGATAAGGATGGGAAAAATAGGGCTCTTCTTCACTGAATGTAACATCCTTGGAGACATAGAATTTTTTGGATGGAGGGTGATAACACTTGTACCCTTTCTGGGTCGAAGAATAGCCCAAAAAGATACACTTTAGAGCCCTTGGATCGAGTTTCCCCCTGTGTGGACTGTGAATATGGACAAAAGATACACATCCAAAAATTTTAGGGACAAGATTATTGGAAGTGGGTAGATCAGGATAGAAAGTGGAGAGGACATCCATAGGACTCTCGAACCCCAAGACCTTAGTGGGCAAGCGATTTATAAGATAAGTAGAAGTCAGAACAACTTCCCCCTAGAAGGACTTAGGGACATTTCTCTGAAATAATAAAGCTCGGGGTTTTTTCAAGAAAATGACCGTTTTTCGCTCTGCTAACCCATTTTGTTGTGGGGTCATAAAACATGATGATTCATGGATTATTCCTTCTTTTTGGAAAAAATGCATAAGAGTCTGATTAAAGTAGTCCTTAGCATTATTAGCCCTGAATCGTTTAATACCCACCCCAAATTGATTTTTAATCATGGAACAAAAATTTGGGAGAACAGTACTAATATCAGACTTGTGTTTGAGCAGAAAAATCCAGGTAACACGAGTACAATCATCAATAAAAGACACAAACCATCTTGCCCCAGAGACATTAGGAATGGAAGAAGGACCCCAAACATCACTGTGAATAAGGGAAAAAGGAAGAGAACTCCTTGTATTACTAATTGGAAATTTGACACGTTTATGTTTGGCCAATTCACATACATCACAATGAAATTGTTCAACATCAAAACTTTTAAATAGAGAAGGAAAAAGACTCTTAACAATCAAAAAAGATGGATGGCCCAATCCGCGGTGAGAAAGCTAGATTTTGTCTTTATTGGTGGAAAGAAGTTCAGAGGTAAAGGAATATGGGTGTCCAAATCTGCCCTTGATCCTGTTTAACTGACAAGGTGCTTCAAGGAGGTAGAGACCATCCTGCTCCCAAGCACGTCCAATCATCTTCCCCGAATCATTGTCCTGAAAAACACAATGATCATTGTAAAAAACCACATTGCAAGACAAATCTTTAATTAATTTCTGGACAGAAACTAGATTTGTCGACAATTTAGGGACATGAAGGACATTTTTCAAGGTCACTAGGGGATTTAGGTGGACATTTCCTACACCGGCTCCAGTGGTCAAGGAGCCATCAGCTGTGGATATTTTTTTATTGCTTGGGCATGGAGAATAGGTGGAAAAAATAGCGGGGTTGTTGATCATAGGGTATGTGGCTCCTGAATCCATAATCCAGGAGTTGGTAAAAATTGTACCTGAGACATTGAATCCAACAGAAAAAAGTAACTTACCTGAACAAGTCAAAGAACAAGTACCTGAGGGCTTTTCAAGGCTATGTAGAAGTGATCTCACCTGCTCAATTTCTTCTGGATTGAAATTGCTGGGTGCTGGTTAGCTTTCTAACACTGCCGCAGCATTAGCTTTCCCACTATTGCGTGATTGTTTCCCTTTCTGCCCCCACTCTCGACTTTGGGGTTTTCCATGAAGCTGCCAACACCTGTCACGGATATGTCGTGGCTTATTACAATAAGTGCACCACAAGTCATCCTAGTTTTTTGACTGACTAGGTTTTTCTCCTTCCAAGGAGAATGTCTTCTCCACCTTTGCTTCTGGCTTGTTAGAGCCAACAGCCACCATAGTCGAAGTCTTGCTGATTTTTGGTTCAAGCATCAGCTCTCTCCTACTTTCCCCACTTCGAATGATGGACACAACCTCTTTAAAAGACGGAACTGTAGATTTGCCAAGAATCTGAATCCTCACCTAATCAAATTCTAGATTCAGCCCAACAAGGAGGTCATAAACTCGGTCTTGCTCAACAAGGAAGTCATAATGGTCTAACTCCAGCCACAAAATTTCAATTGATTAGCATATTCAGTGACAGTCTTGTCTCTCTGTTTTGCAGCCACCGTCTTTACCTTAACCTCGTAGACTTGAGTAGCATCCCTGGCTTTGGAATAGGTTTGCTCAATCGCATCCCATATATCCTTCGCAGTGTTCAGGAACATACAAGTGTCACTGATATCCGAAGTCATTGTATTACACAACCATGCCATAATCATCGAGTCTTCTTCATCCCATGCTTCAAACTTGGGATCACTTGGCTGAGGTCCAGTACCCATGAGATGACTCAGCTTCCCTTTTCCTTTTAATATGGTGCGAACAAGTTGTGACCACTTGAGGTAATTCTTCTCATTCAGCCTATACGCAGATTGAATGTTCTGCAATTCACTAGGAGTTTGGGATCGAGTATCGTCCATTGGTTGAGTGGAATTGGAAACCTCACCCATAGTTGACATTGTGAGAGACAAACAGAATCAAGGCAGAACAGAGAAGAGACAGAACAAATGTGAACAGAACAGAGAAGGTGAACGAATGAGCCCACTATCCAAACAGCCTTGGATGGAAAAGGGAATGGGTTTCTATTTGGGTACTGTTATGGGTACTGTTTAGGTACTGTTTAGGGTTCTGTTTGGGTGGCGATGAAGGCCAAAAAGGAATATTCAGCAAATTGGCAATGAAGGCTGATCGAAAAAAACTCAGTGGAAAATAGAGACAGTCCCGGATCGAAACTAATCTGATACCATCTTAGAATTTGAAGGATATGAATATTGTGTATTATTTCATCAAAATCAGAATGTTTACAGAGGCAGAAATATATAGAGAAGCTTCTATACATTAAATCTAGTCCCTAGAAAATAAGCAACAAATTAATAAGCCACTAAAACGATGTCTACACCAAAAACGTGAAACAAGACCAAGAGGCCACCGTCCACAAAGGCCACCGTCCAATATTTTCTATTTACAAGACAGAAATAATGAGTGTGGCTATTTCCTATGCTATGGCACTATACATAAACCTATATATACATGAATCTTCATAAACTCCTATTGCTAATTTCCAATATTCCAACAATAAGTAATGGATAAAAAAAATATCAAAATAATAATATAACAACTATTTGTCACATCAATGATAAATGTATTAAAGAAATGATGAAACCACAGTTTCATCCCTAGAGTTATAAAGTGACTTGTATTTAATTATGGGCTTGACCAACTTTTGACCTAACCTAAAAAGCTTGCAATGCAACCTGACAATAAATTTTCAAGGAGATTTGCTGTGGAGGCAGAGGGACCAGGTCAGTAGAGTGCGGCCAATCTCAATAACAATGTAGACTTGGGTGTATTGGGATTAGGGTTTGAGCGTTGAGCAGCTACTCCTTGTAATTTTCATTGATCAAAGTGAATTTTCTCTCTATTTCGCTCGTAGACATGGGCCTACATTTTCCTATAAGTTGAATCACATACTGCTCCTCATTTTCAGTTTGCACACCTAGTTACAACACCTAGGCACTTTAGTTTTAGCTTTTCTTATATTTACAAGTGTGAAACTCATGATCGATTTTGTAATCTTAGAATATATATATATATATATATATATATATATATATATATATATATATATATATATGTGCCTCCACCTAATAGCTTAAACTTTAAGGAGAGTTGGTCCTTGACATGCAATCAGAGCCTCTTTGACCAAATGGATAGAAGTTTGATCATTGCTACCCCCATTCTTCTTAATTAAATTATAGGACGTGCATTGTCACGCTTCAAGCCCAAAGGACTTTGCATGAGAGAGTGTGTTAAAGACATACATGTGTCTCCACCTAATAGCTTAAGCTTTTAGGAGAATTAGTTTTGGTCCTCGGCAAAGAGCATGGATAATAGCAAGGAAAACCAAATTTCCATGAAGCCATGAACATTAAATCATCTCCTAATGCACATAGAAGTGCCTAAATTTTATTGTTTTTTGTGAGATTCTAACCTAAAACTAATTGGCATTATGTGGAGTGGCCTAACAGATATATAAACCGTACCCGAAATATTGAAGCAGGCGATGTGAGACTCTTAATAATTTTCATAAAAAAAAAAATTAGTTGACTCTTGACAATAATGTTTAAGCTACAAGGGCGCAAAATAAATACATTAAATGAGATGCATGTATATCGATGAATTGCATCCTGTCATAATAAAGTTGTCTTGTAAGATATTATTCTTTTATCTTAGTAGAAGTGTTAGAGTATGTTATATTACTAGTGTGCGAGAGTAGGAAAGAATATTCCAGAACAGTTAGTTAGGAAAGAATATTCCACTCAGTTAGTTAGAATATTCTAGGTTTTAGAATCTAATTCTAGTCACGAATAAATATCAGACTTGTACCATTTTGTTGGTTGGTTAATTCAGTTACAGTTTCAGTTTCAGTTCCAGATTCTTCTCTCTCTATCGCACTCTCTCCCTCTCTCTGTTTTCTCTTTCTCTCATTTTCCCTCAGATTCCCTCACTTTCTCAGTACCCTAGAATTCTGAAAAGAAGAGGCATCAGTTCGAGCATTATATAATGTTATAACTAGAAGCACAGAAGAAACTAAGGAGAAGAAAAATCAGCACACAATTTAACATGGCTAAACCTACAGCGAACCGTAGGCCTACATCCATGGGTGAAACACAGAAAATTCACTATGACAAATGAAGACTACAAGGAGTAGCTACTCAACACACCCAAATCCCAATACACCAAACGCTCACTGTGAAAGATACTATATGATAATTTAAGTACTAAATTAACAAGATATATATATATAGGTCTGCACCGCCTAATTGCCATGAAAATTACTTTTTGGGTCCACCATGGGTTTGTCGAGTCAAGCACAAAACTAAATACAAGCCACTTATAACATATAATAAGTATCACATCACAACATGTTCTGCAATACGAACAAATTGGAAAGCTAATAACAAAGCTTCTACAGAGGTAGAAAATGCGTGGCTGGCTCACCTTTATTTAGGAGGAATATGACATTCTAAGTATGTGATAACATTTTTTTTTATTAAAGAATAAATTCATCAAGACGAAAAGAAGAAGATTACAAAGAGTTAGGGAAGTATGTGATAACATGTTATTCATAAATAACAACTCCAGTGAAATACCTTTAATATCTCAATATTTGTTAATTCATTCGCCCTGTCGCTAAGCAACCTTAGCATCTGAATAAACCTCTCAGTGTACAGATTTACCATTAGTTGGAATATTTCATATCTGCCAGCATTAAAAAAATGCATTAGAACAAACAAAACATGTTTAAAAAGAAAGCCTCTACCAACAAATGCTTCCTTAAATGAAGTGAAAAATGGGTAGTTTTCATCAGACAGACCCAAAAAAACCCATACATTACAAGATAATGATATATTTATGAGCATGAGTGCGTATTTTCCAAAAGGAGTAAGGTGCGAAGCAGCAGCCTATCGCTCAGGGGTAATGAAGTAAGTGATGAGGAAATCATGGGGGATATTGACTATGGGGATCTGGATTCTGGAGCATAAAAGATATACACATGGCAGAGAGAGAATGGGCCTCAGGTGGTTTTGGGTGGAGGGAAAGAATAGGAGGGAGTGGAGGCAAGAGAGAAGGCAGGCATGAACTGAGTGATCATTTGGGATGGAGGAAGCAGGTCCCTCGAAGCACCTGCAGCGTCTCTTTCTTTTCTCTTTGTATTTCCTTTCATCAGAGTTTGTAACTTATCTGAACTAATATCAGCTTCAGGATACACATACAGAAGGTTTATACATAAATATATACAGATTTAGTCTATAGATACCTATCAATCCCTATGAAACCTGTTCAGGAATATAATATAGTAACAAGGAAAGTGCTTTGGGCTTAAGTATTTTAGTTACTTGTAGTGCACCCAAAGTGAAGGGTATAAGAGCCATCTTAAATGCAAGTATTAGTATAAATAGAGAAATAGGGTCAGCTTATGAATTATGCTGACATTTTAGCTAAGAGTCAAAAAGAGTCCTTGAAGATTCTAGCATTCCTTTCCAACCAAATACACCAAAAACAAAAGATTAGATGGAAATGGGAAAAGAAAGAATATATTTCACTAGTTAAACTAGAATAATTGTGATGTGATATAAAAGTATAAAACACTAAACTCATACTTCTATTTGTAATAATTGTTTGATTTAGCACGTGTGTAAATAATGATCAATTGTAATTATGGTAATTTCTGTAAATTAATGGCTAAACTGTAAGTTAGCTACTGATTAGCTACAGAGTTGATTGAAATTATATCAGTATGCAGCCTAGAGACAAATTTTCTCTCAAACACTATTTCAACATGATATCAAAATGGTACCATTCTATATGACCTAAACCTGTTACTGTTTCTGTTGCTGAGTTCCCAAAATCTGGAACTCCTTTGTTTGTCCCCCTCACGATATCTCTGTCCCATGACTCTCTCTCCTTCCTATTGGATATGCTCCTACTTCGACCACTGGAAAGTTAGTTTTTCTTCCTACCAGTGACTGCCACACACCTTACCAGCCAACATTAGTGGCTGTGTTCACCTTTTCCAGCGCGTTTCTAGTAAGGGTGTTTCTATGGTGCTGGTGATGTGAGACCCAAATTGTGAGGACCAGCTAGGATGAGGTCGAGGGGACCACTAAGAAGAAAGTTCGAAGAATTTTAGAAGCTGTGTCATGTGTTTAGGATGTGTTCCTCAGAAAAGCTGAGAAAAGGTCAAGGGAGCACTAAGGAGAAAAGCCGAAGACCTGTAGGAGCTATCTACCAATGATGTCACCAATGGTTTTGTTGGAGAGTGCTAGTTGCCTGAGTTCTTTGATTGATGGATTGATTTTTTTATGTTCTTGGTTTTATTTTAATTTGGGTTTCCATTTGTAACAAGCAGAAAATTTAGTAAGCTTTCAACTCGAGGGGCAGTGTTAAGGAGATAGAGCAGTAACAAGGAAAGTGGTTTGCGCTCAAGTAATTAGTTACTTGTAGTGCATCCAATATGAAGGGTACAAGAGTCATACTACAGTCTAGTAGAGGCAGAGGGTCAGCTTTTGACTTACAACCATTCAGAGTAACTAGTAAAATATTGTATTATCTCTGTCTTGCATCTTTTCTATTTTACCGTTCTCTCTCTCTCTCTCTCTCTCTCTCTCTCTAAAACACTGTTGTATTTCAACAAAACCTACCAACCAGCAAATTTAATTAAAAAGATTTAAAAAACGTTTGATCATGTAAAAAAACTATTCAACATACATAAAGCACATACCATACCTAGACAAAGAAGAAATTATAGCAGGAAGCACATCCAAATCTTATAATGAGATTATTCATTAGCAAAAAGCCTGTCTAAAAGCAGAGAAGATAGAGAAAGGTAGCATATTCTAAACAGAGCAAACCTTGGAGGAAAGCAGGGAGCTACATAGTCATAGACATCTCCAAGTTCGTCTCCAATCTGTATGTCATAAAAGAAACAAGGTTCCGTCAGTAAGGGGGAATAAAACTGGATCTCAAGCGCAGGAAGCTGGAAATGATATGACACTTTCAATAATTTACAGAAACAATTATACTGTAATCAAATATGAGATACGGAGAAGAATTATGGAACGACATTAACCAGTTGGTATTAATTGACGTCAGCAATTCAAAGAATGGAGGAAGTGTAGGGGAGGAGAAGGTGACTGAGAAACGTTCTTGTATTATCGAAGACATTAAAATGATAGAATATAATTTTCTGTACAGTAAGATATCAACTGACACGAATATGTATATAATAAGTGAAACAGAAATCTGGCATTTCATTTGTATGACTAACAGCTTCAACAGGGTTGGGGGGAATACGGCATTTATAATTTTAAAAGGGGTATAGTAGCCTTTTTTCCCTCATTTAATTTCAGATTAAAATATAAAAAAGTTTATTCTCATGCCAATATGCCATTTTTGTGTAAAACACAATATTATGGTTTCACAAGGAATGACCATTAAGTTTTGGCAGATTGACATATTGCTGTGCTTCCAGAACAAAATCCATTCTTTACAAGTACAGCCAAGTGTCACCCCAATTGTCAAATCTTTACATAGCAGACTTTTAAAATACCTTGACTATGCGAAAATTTAGTTATACACGTCAATTACCCCAACTCAATCTGAATCCAAATTTGAGCATTTGTTGATTGTTCTAAATTACTCTTTTGGCATACAGGTGGTTGACACCATAAAATCTGTTTTTGGTATTATACAACTCAAACTTAAAGAAAGCATTCCATCTTTTCTATTATTAAACCCTAACCACTTTTCTCATTGTCTAAAGTATCAAACAAAATAGTTTCCAGAAAAAACTGAATACTGATCTAACTCAGAGATTTTTAGGGGCAGGTATGGCAATCAATATGTTTACACATTGGATTGTTCTCCTTTAAAGCATCAGAATTATTTTATGCATTAATTAGCCCAGATACAAGCCTAAATAAAATGTAGAATATGATATTAAAGTCAATAACATCACCATCCAATTTAATTTCTTTCTCCTAGTGGCATAAGTACATTTACTTTAGTTTTCTTATTGAAATCCATTCACAAAAAACAAGAGAATGATGCAAAATCAGAATAAGGTATGTTCCCAAAGAAGAAAAATGCAAACAAAGAACATACATAGCCAAAAGAAAACATCAATATTCAATACACTAAAGCTCTCCAATTCAGTAGCATATCTCCAATGTCCTCTTAAATTATGTCCCAACTATCATACAATAATCAGCAGTTGTACAAACTTAATAAAGGAAATGTCAAATAAATCTACATATCTAGATAGAAAATTAGTAGCATAATTGTAAATAAATTCCCATATCATATTCCCAACTCTTAAGGTGTTGATAATTACTTTATTAAAAATTAATTTTCAACACTCTGCTCTATATGAAACCTAGTTGGAAATCGCTGTTAATTTATTAAAGAAAGTAGGAAAACTAATGAGAGTAAGGAGAAGAGTAGTATGTTTCTGCATTAATTTGAATGTTTACAAGAAGGTAGTGTATATAGGGAGCTGTACATTAATCTAGGCATAGAAAACTAGCTAATTAAGTCCTAGAAAATAATCAACAATAAAGCTCTAAAAACAAGGCCTACAAAAGACGTGGAACTGATCATCAACTCTTTCAAACGGCCACCGACCAACAACATCGGCCACCGGCCATTAACACCTTTCAACACTCCCCTTCAAGTTGGTGCATACATATCAAGCATGCCCAACTTGCTTATCAAAAGTTCAAAGTATAGCCTTGGGCGTCCTTTAGTTAGAATATCAGCAGTTTGTTGAACTGTAGGAACAAAAGGCATGTAGATCACTCCTCCTTCCAGCTTCTCCTTTATGAAATGTCTATCAATTTCCACATGTTTAGTTCGGTCATCCTGCACTGGATTATGAGCAATGCTAATTGCAGCTTTGGTATCACAATATAGCTTCATAGGTCCTTCAACTGCCCTTTTTATTTCTTCCATAACTCATTTTAGCCATAGCACTTCACAAATTTCATTTACCATTGCTCAGAACTCTGCTTCTACACTACTTCTTGCTACTACATTCTATTTTTTACTTCTCCAAGTGACAAGATTACCCCAAACATAAGTACAATAACCAGAGGTTGATTTCCTATCAATTACAAATCCTGCCCAGTCAGCATCAATGTAGACTTCAATCCCTCTTTGTTGATTTTTCTTGAAGAATAGACCTTTTCCCGGAGTACTTTTCAAATATCTCAAGATTCAGTAGACAGCTTCTAGATGTTCCTCACAAGGAGACTGCATGAATTGCCTGACCACACTAACCACAAATGCTATGTCTGGCCGGGTCTGAGAAAGATAGATCAGCTTACCAACAAGTTTTTGGTACCTTGTGGGGTCGACTAGAACTCTCTTTTCACCATCTCCAAGCCTTTGATTTGCTTCCATTGGTGTTTCAATAGGTTTGTCGCCACTCATCCCTGTCTCCTTCAATATATCAAGTATATATTTCCTTCGTGAGATCACAATTCCCTTCTTTGTTCGAGCCACCTCCATGCCAAGAAAATATCTCAAAGATCCCAATTTTTTTATTTCAAATTTTAATGCTAAGCATTTCTTCAATCTTTCCATTTCATCAACATCATCTCCCGTAAGGATAATGTCATCTACATAAACTATCAAGACAGTAACTCTTCCTACAGGTGAGAACTTCATAAACAGAGTATGATCAGTTTGACCTTGAGAATATCCTTGTTTCCTTATAGATTGAGTAAATTTATCAAACCATGCTCTAGGTGATTGTTTGAGCCCATACAAGGATTTTTTCGGTTTGCATACCTTAGAACCATACTTCTTATCAAAGCCAAGTGGAGATTCCATGTACACCTCTTCTTCTAGGTCTCCATTCAATAATGCATTCTTGACATCTATTTGTTGTAGTGGCCAATCCAAGTTTGCAGCTACTGATAAAAGCACTTTGACAATATTGAGCTTGGCTACTAGTGCAAATGTTCATGAATAATCTATGCCATATGTTTGAGTGAACCCTTTTGCAACCAGTCGCACTTTATATCTTTCTAAGGCCCCATCAAAATTATACTTGACTGTAAACACCCACTTGCATCCCACAATCCTTTTCCCTCTGGGCAAGTCAACTACATCCCAAGTCTCATTCTTGTCAAGGGCCTTCATCTCCTTAAGGACAACTTCCTCCCACTATGGAACATTTAAGGCATCCTGTAGACAGCTGTGAGGTGAAGGCATGAAATGAGGGTGACAATTTATCATATGACATATTTGGAAATAGGATGACTAGTACAAGTTCAGCCATCTTTCCTATGGGCAATAGGAAGATCTAAGGATTCAGAATCATTAGGGGTAGCAGAAATTTTACCTAGATTGGACTTTTGGCATTGTTTCAGCAAGAGGCCTTCTTTTTCTGGCAGATATTTCTTCCATGTGAAGACACGTAGCTCCTCTTCTTTCTCCCTTGGTTTCTCACACATCTCTATTTCTATTCCAAATTTGTCTTATAATGGCATTAAGGGAATATTATCCAAGTTTTCTATTTCAGAAGTATTTGTTTCCAAATCTATAGTTGCTACAGGTTCTAGGGCAAAGTAACAGAACTCTTTCCTGCAATAGCAGAGAGAGAACCATCTGCTATTTTAATTTTCTTATTTCATACACAGGGACTATATGAAACAAATAGATTTATAGACCTAGTCGTGTGGTCTGTAGCACCAGAATCTATAATCCAGGAACTAAAGGAATTGACACTAGCGAGGGCAACATGTAAATAGTTACCTAACTGGATTAAGAAGCAAGAAGGAGGGGATTTTACATATGAATTTGAGGGTTGCAAAAGCTTGACCAAGGTGTCTATTTGTTCCTTTGTGAATGGAAGCTCTTCGGAAGAAGATTGTTGGCCTTGAACTTCGTTTGAGACTTGATATGCTCAATCTTCTCCCTTTATTTTTCCAATTTGGTGGCTTTCCATGTAGTTTCTAGAAAATCTCACTAGTGTACCATGGTTTTTTGCAGTAATCACACCACGGTTTTTCCTTCTTATCCCCATTTAGGTTCTGCACCTCTAGATACAAGGGTTGAGCTCCCTATTCCTTGATGAGATGTAGTGTCTTGCTTCTTCATCATGATGTTTCACCGTGCCTCCTCTCTTTTGAGTTTTGAGAAGACTTCGCACATATTGGGAAGGGGTTTACGGCCCAAGATTTGTCCCTTAACCTCATCTAATTCTCTATTTACACCTGCAAGAAACATGTAGACCCTATCGTTTTCTTCCCTCTTCAAATGTCTTGCACTGTCTGCAGGGCAGTCCCATTTGTCCTCATAACAGAGGTCAAGTTCTTGTCACAATATCAACATCTCGTTGTAGTATGTAGTTAGGTCTTGATCTCCCTGCTTGTTAGGTTTTAAGGGCAAAAATCTAAGATGAATTCTCCACGTCAAAGTAGGTCTCTGACACAGTCTCACACTTCCTTGGATGTTGGTGGGAATAGGAAGGGCTTTCCTATTGTAGGTTCCATATAATTTATCAACCATGCAGTTATCATAGAGTTTTCTGATCTCCATGCCGCAAAATTGGGATAATTTTCTGCTAGTTTTTTACTTTGCCAGTAAGATGTCCAAGCTTGCCTTTTCCATCAACTACAAGTTTCATAGTTTGTGCCCACTCAAGATAATTTTTGCCAATCAATTTTTGAACACCTAATTGAATGGAACTAGATCCTACAGAGAACAAGAGATCAACCCCAGTTGCTGGAGTAGTGGTGGAAAAGTTGTCCGCAACCTCCCCAAAAGAAACTGGGCCACGATTGGCTCCTACCATGGCCATCTTTATCAAGGCTCCAGTCAAACTCGAAGCTCTGATACCATAAAGAAAGTAGGAAAACTAACGAGAGTAGGGAGAAGAGTAGTATGTTTTTGCATTAATCTGTATGTTTACAAGAAGGTAGTATATATAGGGAGCTATCCATTAATCTAGGCCTAGAAAACTAGCTAATCAAGGCCTAGAAAACTAGCTAATCAGGTCCTAGAAAATTAACAAGGCCTACAAAAAAGGTGAAACCGACCAACAACACAGGCCACCGGCCATCAACATCTTTCAACATTTATATAATTTAATATGGCAAAACATGGGTCTAGTGTCTTTGGTGTTTTCAAGATATGAAATTCATCCTAAAGAACAAAAATTGTTTAGTGGGAAGTTAGTTGAAGTTACAAAATTCTCTATTATCACGTGCATGTCAAAATACAAGTTCCTTAATACATGTATCTAGTGGTATGAACTTTAAGCTAATAAGTAAAGCCTTGCCTGAAGCAACAACTTTTACGCTCCCTTTTCAACTTGGGTGATATGTCATACTCATAATAAAACATAACAGACATCTTAATATGAATCAATTTAAAGAAAACAAAATTTTCTTCACCACTTTAACTTTATATTGCACAGCTAAAGTTCGGAACTATTTAGAGAAAAAAAGGCATAACTTGGCCTACTAATAGCATGTTTGTTTGAGATTCCTCTCAATGCCACCAAGTGTTTGAGAAAAGGAAATCCTGATTTCCTGATGCCCATTGCTCTAGAAATTCAGGCAAAAGGTCGTTTATGTTGGATAAAATCCAAAACAAACAAGCTCTAAGTTGTTCGATAAAAAGACGTCAAATGAGTGGAGGAGGAGCACTTTGATACCCATTTACAAGAGAAAAAGGAGAATACAAAATTGTGCAAACTAAAGAGGGGTCAAGCTCATGAGCCACACTATGAAACTATGGAAAAGAGTGATTGACAAAAGATTAACACAAGAGACCTGCATTTCAAGGAATCAATTTGATTTTATGCAAGGGAGGTCTACAGAACAACTCTAAGACTAGACATGCTCCATGGTAGTGAATGTTAGGCAGTAAAGTGTGAACAAGAAGAGCAAACAACAATAAGTACAGCAGAGACGAGAATGTTGAGGTGGATGAATGGACACTGGACATACAAGAGAAGATACAATTAAGAACAAATGTATTCAGAAGAAAATAGGAGCAACACCTACTGAGGAGATGATGACAAAAACTCATCTAAAGTGGTTGTTTGGTCATATGAGGAGAAAAGGAACAGAGGCCCCAGTGTGAATAGTAGAACAAATGAAAAATTGTCCAAATAAAAGTGGTAGAAGAACTGCAAAGAAACCAAAAGACCTTACTCAAAATGGATTTATTGAAACCTTGGTTTTTGATAGAGCCTAATAGCATCATTTGATCCATGTAGCCAATCCCACCTAGTGGAATAAGGCTTGCTACTTCTTGATGTTGTCGTCTCTTGCTTATTGATCCATAGTCAAAGAGAATTCTTGGGCATACCATGCAAAATATTGAAAAAGTAGATAGAAAAGAAGGGTTTGGAAGAGAGAGGGAGAGAGAGAGAGAAAGAGTATAAGATGAAGCACACGATGCCTCTAGCCCACATCAGTTTTTATGCTAGAAGGAAGAGTATACAGTTATATAGTTGTCAATAAATCACCCCTCAATCAAGCTTCAATCAATCACCTAGAATCAATCCTCACTTAACCACCGCTGATATCATTTTAGGGTCAAAACTTCCTTTAATTCATAAGACTTCCCTTGATGGTTTCATATACTTTCAACACCAAAAAAAAACAAAAGAAATGAAAAACAAAAAAAAAATTAAAAAATAGGTTGTAATATTTCCATTTGTCAAATGGAACACAGGTTAATTCCATATAATAGTCTCCAAGAGCAAGATCCTAGTCTCAAACTCATATTTCCAACCACTGTAAGCTAGAAAGTGACCAGGTCATACAATATATCACATAAAATTCATTAGAATGAAAATAATCTCACTTTAGTTTTTCTATGATACAAAAATTAGCATGCATGATGATCAATCTATCATAAGAAAAAACAGCAATCAACTGATATAGGGCAGGAGAAAGAGGAACAAAAGAAAATCGGATAATTGGTTCCTGTGAGGATAATGGAAAGTAAAAAACTACGAAGCTTAAATTCAGTCTAACATACCGCTCGAGCTTCCTCTAAAGCAGCTTTCAGGTCCTCAAACGCAAGCTGATGCATAAATTAAATTGGTAGTGAGTAGCATACAGAATAATATACTCTCATGAGTTTTCTGCAGGTGTGTATGAGCATATGGGTGTCTGTGATTTTGGTAGCATGAGAGGAGGCATGTAGAGAAGTATGTAAGACCTACCTCAGTGAGAAGCTTGTTAAAGCGTCCTTCTACAGTCTTCCTTATTTGCTCATAGCACTTATCCTTATAGCCTTTCCCCTGAACTTTGAATTTTTGCTGCGTTAAATTTTTTGAAGAAGCCATTGCACTTGTAGATTTTCTGTGATTCATTAGCATTAACAGAATTTTGAGTAATTGGGGAGGGGGAAATTTTCGCACATTAAGAAGAGATGAAAATGTTGGGAAGTATACACAACAAAACTCCAGGTATAAGTTTCATGACAAAACAAGTAGGCATAATGGGGAGAAATAATACATATGTTTTTGTAACATGGGAATGAATGTAAAAATACTAAATTGTTTCATATTTGTTAGAATAGTTTAGAATATTTTAAATATAGCAATATATCATGTATATATCAATTAGGATCAATTAGAATTGTAGCATATCAGGACTGTATCACTGTGATTAATTGTAATTAATATTAACATCTATATATAGAGATCATGTGTGGTTTGATTAGACACATAATTCAGCAATAATCCCTTCTTCTTCAAGTATATTAATTCGGGATTTTTGTTTCTCCTCAAAAAAAATTATATTTTATATTGCATTTATGAATAACACATGGATCATGCTATAGAGTTAGTGAGTTAGTAGCATAGCTGTCACTAGCAAATGGCGGCCAATGGCAGAGGCCAAATATCCACCATAGTATTATGGTGGATCATGTGGTGGCCAATGCAGTAGAAAGGCAACCATGTTAGAAAAAATGAAAAATTTAATAAACACACTCATAGAAAGTAAATAAAAAGACCTGATACTTTAGATAAAAAACAATAAACATGATAATGTTTTTAGGTAAATTGTTTAAATCAAGAACTTGAAATTAAAGAAAAGTGTTGGACGGTGGTGTTGGTCGGTGGTCTATGTGGACGGTGTTGCCACGATTTTTTGTGTAGATATTGTTTT
Source organism: Ormosia emarginata (assembly GCA_029884605.1). NCBI lineage: Eukaryota > Viridiplantae > Streptophyta > Magnoliopsida > Fabales > Fabaceae > Ormosia > Ormosia emarginata. The sequence goes on along the minus strand of JAQQTP010000077.1, from coordinate 13,158,970 downwards.
TAGTGTTTTATTAATTTGCTGCTTATTTTCTATGAGTTAGTTATTAATGTACAGCAGCTGCCTCTATATATAATCTTCATTGTACATTCTGTTTAGTGAAGAGAAATAATATACAATATTCATATTCTTCATATTCTAAGATGGTATCAGAGAAGTTTCGATCCAGGATTGTCTCTGTTTTCCGCTGAGCCTTTGTTCGGTTGGCCTTCATTGCCAACCAATATCTATTTTTTGACCTTCATTGCCCTTTTCTTTTGGCCTTCATTGCCACCAAACAGTATCAAACAGTGCCCAATAGTGCTGAACAGTGCCCAACAGTACCAAAACAGTACCAAACAGTGTTTTAACCAGTGACAGAACAGTACCAAACAGTGTTCAACAGTGCCAAACAGTGACAAAACAGTGCAAAACAGTACTGTTTGATTACATCTTTTTTTTTTGTCTCTTACGATGTCAACCGAAGATGAGGTTTCAAATGTCTCTCTACACAACCTTGAAAATCTCTCAGGTACTTGTTCTTTGACTTATTCGGGTAAGTTACTTTTTTCCGTTGGATTCAATGTCTCGGGTACAATTTTTACCAACTCCTGGATTATGGATTCAGGAGCTACAAACCATATGACCAACAACCCCACTATATTTTCCACCTATTCTCCATGCCCAAGCGGTAAGAAAATATCAACAGCTAATGGTTCCTTGATCACTGTAGCCGGTATAGGAGAGGTCCAACTAAGCCCCCTAGTGACCTTAAAAAATGTCCTTCAAGTCCCTAAATTGTCCACAAATTTGGTTTCTGTCCAAAAATTAATTAAAGATTTATCTTGCAAAGTGATTTTTTACAATGATCATTGTGTTTTTCAGGACAAGGATTCGGGGAAGATGATTGGACGTGCTAGGGAACAGGATGGCCTCTATCTCCTTGAAGCACCTTGTCAGGTAAACACGACCACGAGCGGACTTGGACACCCATATTCTTTTACCTCTGAACTTCTTTCAACTAAAAAAGACAAAATTTGGCTTGTTCACCGTAGATTAGGCCATCCATCCTTTCTTATTGTTAAGAGCCTTTTTCCTTCTTTGTGTAAAGGTCTTGATATTGAACAATTTCATTGTGAAGTATGTGAACTTGCCAAACATAAGCGTGTCAGTTTTCCAATTAGTAATACAAGAAGTTTTGTTCCTTTTTCTCTTATTCACAGTGATGTTTGGGGTCCCTCTTCCATTCCTACTGTCTCTGGGGCAAGATGGTTTGTGTCTTTTATTGATGACTGTACACGTGTTACTTGGATTTTTCTGCTCAAACACAAGTCTGATATTAGTACTGTTCTCCCAATTTTTTGTTCCATCATTAAAAATCAATTTGGGGTGGGTATTAAACGATTCAGGTCCGATAATGCTAAGGACTACTTTAATCAGACTCTTTTGCATTTTTTCCAAAAAGAAGGAATAATCCATGAATCATCCTGTGTTCATACCCCCACAACAAAATGAGTTAGCAGAGCGGAAAAACGGTCATCTTCTTGAAAAAACCCGAGCCTTATTATTTCAGAGAAATGTCCCTAAGTCCTTCTGGGGGGAAGCTGTTCTGACTTCTACTTATCTTATAAATCGCTTGCCCACTAAAGTCTTGGGGTTCAAGAGTCCTATGGATGTCCTCTCCACTTTCTATCCTGATCTACACACTTCCAATAATCTTGTCCCTAAAATTTTTGGATGTGTATCTTTTGTCCATATTCACAGTCCAAACAGGGGGAAACTCGATCCAAGGGCTCTAAAGTGTATTTTTTTGGGCTATTCTTCGACCCAGAAAGGGTACAAGTGTTATCACCCTCCATCCAGAAAGTTCTATGTCTCCAGGGATGTTACATTCAGTGAAGAAGAGCCCTATTTTTCTCATCCTTATCTTCAGGGGGAGAAGTCAATGAAGGAAGATAAAGAAGATTTCCTACTTGACTTGTCCTTACTTCCTATGTCTAAAGATCCTTCTCATAACCTTCCTGTTGTCCCTAATCCTCCTCCTGATGTCACTGTTGAACCTGTGTCTGAACTTGTGTCCAAAACCATTCTTGACCCAATGGCTGAGTCTGCTCTTGAGAATGTAAGGTATGGCAAAGGCAAGGTGTTCACAAGAAGGAAGATGGTCATTCTGAACCCGTGCAGCCCAAGAGTCCAACTCAGAGCCTTCGAATGAGGTAATGGTATCTAACCCTTTATTTCAAGATGAATCTGAATTTCATATGGATAGTAGTGACCAAATTCTTCCGATAGCCATCAGGAAAGGAACTAGAGAGTGTACAAAACGGCCACTATACCCCCTTTCACACTTCTTGTCCTTTGAGAATTTTTCACCATCCCATAAAGCCTTCCTTATAAGCATAAATACCATTGTCATCCCTACCACCTTACCCGAGGCCTTGTCCAATGGAAAATAGAAACAAGCCATGAATGAGGAGATGGAGGCATTGGAAAAGAATAAAACCTGGGAGCTAGTACAATTACCGACTGGAAAGAAAATTGTGGGTTGTAAATGGGTGTATACTGTGAAATATAGAGCAGATGGATCCATAGAGAGGTATAAGGCACGATTAATTGCCAAAGGGTATACCCAAACTTATGGAATTGATTACCAAGAGACTTTTGCACCAGTTGCAAAGATGAACACAGTTCGGGTATTATTGGCATTGGCAGTTAATTATGGTTGGGATTTATAGCAGTTTGATGTCAAGAATGCTTTCTTACATGGAGATCTCGAAGAAGTCTACATGGAGGTCCCACCAGGATATGGGAGGAATTTGCATGCTAATACTGTATGCAAGCTGAAAAAGGCTTTATATGGCCTCGAGCAATCACCACGAGCGTGGTTTGGAAGGTTTGCTAGAATTATGTTGGCTATGGGGTACAAACAAAGCCAAGGGGATCACACACTGTTTGTTAAACACTCCCCTTCAAGGGGAGTCACAGCTCTCTTGGTGTATGTTGATGACATAATAGTAACAGAAGATGATGTTAAGGAGAAACAAATTTTAAGTCAGTGCTTAGCCAAGGAGCTGGAAATTAAAGCATTAGGAAGGTTAAAATACTTTCTTGGAATTGAGGTTGCTCATTCTAGGAAAGATATATTCATCTCTCAACAAAAGTATGTTATGGATCTCCTAAAAGAAACGGGTCATACAGCATGCAAACTAGCAAGTACTCCTATAGACTCCAATATGAAACTTGGACAGACAGAGGAAGATACTGCAGTTGATAGAGAAATGTATCAGCGTCTGGTGGGAAGACTTATTTATCTATCCCACACACGGCCAGATATAGCATATGCAGTTAGTGTGATCAGCCAATTCATGCACAATCTAAAAGAATCTCATTTGCAAGCAGCATATCAAGTATTACAGTACCTTACGGGATCACCAGGAAAAGGCATTCTATTTAAGAGAAATGGAGGTGTGGTACTTGAGGCATACACTGATGCGGATTATGCTGGATCACCAGTGGACAGAAGATCGACTATAGGATATTGCACTTTTCTTGATGGAAATCTGGTGACTTGGAGAAGTAAAAAACAGAATGTGGTAGCACGATCTAGTATGAAGGCAAAATTCAGAGCTATGGCTCAAGGTGTGTGTGAAATACTATGGTTAAAAATTATTCTTGAAGATCTGAAGATCAAGTGGGATGGTCCGATGAGACTTTATTGTGATAATAAGTCTGCAATCAGCATAGCTCATAATCCGGTACAACATGATCGAACGAAGCATATTGAGGTTGACAGACATTTTATCAAAGAAAAACTAGAGAGTGGTTTAATTTGTACACCTTATGTGTCTACACTAAGTCAGCTTGCTGATGTACTCACAAAAGGGTTGAATAGTCCAACATTTCAAACTATTGTATCCAAGCTGGGAATAGAGAATGCATATTCACCAACTTGAGGGGGAGTGTTGGATGGTGGTGTTGGACGGTGGTCTATGTGGACGGTGTTCCCACGATTTTTTGTGTAGATATTGTTTTTAGTGTTTTATTAATTTGTTGCTTATTTTCTAGGAGCTAGTTATTAATGTACAGCAGCTGCCTCTATATATAATCTTCATTGTACATTCTGTTTAGTGAAGAGAAATAATATACAATATTCATATTCTTCATATTCTAAGAAAAAGGATCAGCGATCTTCTGATACCTTAACCACAAAAATTTGTTTTTCTTTATTAAGTCTCTTCACAACTACTAACACAAACCAATTTTCTTTTTAAATGAAATTTTTTTCTTCTGGGCGGGGGTAGAATTGAAATTATCAGGAAAATCAGACATATTGATTTGTATAAGCTAGAACCTTTTATAATGCAAGGGGGGAAATGGGGCAACCATTCAAGTGTCAAAAGCACACTAGCAATTCATGAAAGAAAAAAACATGTCATGGCAAACTCCGACTGACTTGATAATGACAACTGCAACGGAGAAGAGGACGAAGAAAACATCATCATACCCAACCATCCATACAACCATCCAAAAAAAGAACAGAGTAGAAGAAAGTAAATAAATAAATAAATGGACAAAGGGATGACCGGTGATGAACAGAGCATCAAAGAGGAGGAAGAAAATACTGAAAAAGATGGAAGAAAAAACTGATGTGTTAGATTTGGAATAATTAAAAGGTGATTTTGTCCAAATCTGTGGCTATTACAAGTGAAGTAGAAGCTTAGTGGAGCTGGAAATCCTCCGCCATCGCAACCTCAGTCCATGAGAGAGGAGATGCGAAGACATTGTGTCAAATTAATATGTTGTTAATTGACACACAAGGTTAAAAAACACAAATGGCCCAAAAAAACATTACAATGACATGGGTCAGAAAGGTGGATAGATGAGGAATTTTCCTTCTATGCTCAATCCAGCCTTTCAGTCGCCATATATGCCACCCACCACAAACAAACTGCCATGCCTGGAGATTTTTATCGCGGGGAGCATCAAACCCACCATGCCATTCCATAATAGTGGCTGCCATGGTTGCCGCTGACAACACCGACTTGCACTGCATAGTTGACTTGTAATATTACTGTACTCAGTGTACTGTACTACTACACTAACAGGACGTAGAAAGCCCATTCTCTCAGTATAAATAAAAGAGAAACATATGGGACATAACACATGCGAATTCCCATAATAAGGTTTCTCGCTCAAGATCCTCTCTATTTCTCTACACTAAAACAGTAAAGTATTACCAGAAAGAAACAGGTAGATATTTTAAGACCATCAGAAAAAATATTTTTTTTAGAGACTTGAAATCAAGACAAAGCAGAATATAAGGGTAGAGTAGATAATTAATCATCTCACTCAAACCAATAAAAAGAAAAAAAATATATATATATATATTGAAGAAGATTATGTAGGATTGGACTTGAAAAAGGTATCAAGAAAAACAATAAACACTATCTCTTCTAGAGAACCTTCTAAAGTTCCAACTGAAAAGATGAAATGATTTTTTATTATCTTAATTGAAGTAATGAGCATTCCAATATAATTAGTCTTCAGGTTCTTTTAATGGATCTCTTCCCTTTCTTTTTTTTAGATAGAAAAAGAAATATTATTAGAAGAGAGAAGTAAAGTACAAAGGAGGATAAGTAATCCTCACAAAAAAACATAGCTAAAACCTATAAGATTGTATCATGCAACAAAGTAAGTCAATCTCTCTGCATGTCTACCAAAGAAACACCATCAAGCCAATCTCTTCCCTTTCTTTTTGGGATAAGAAAACAAGTTTATTAGAGTAAAGAAAGAAAGAGGTACAGGAATACAGGATTAGAAATCTTCTTAGAAGAAAAAACAATAAAAAATAAAGAAAACACATCGTTTGAGAAATTGAATGGATCCCTAAGTAGTTGAGAGGGCTCCTAAAAGCAGTATATAAAGAGTACCCAGTAAAACTATGAAGTAAATCATATATAAAGATGGCAACTCAGTTCGCTGTTTCCATTATTATAAAATTTCAAGACCACAATGTATCTAGGATAATGTAAATCAATTGAAAATAGTACAACATACATGGCATTCCTACGCATAGGATTTGTGACTGATGCCATTGCACCCTCCCCTTCAGCCTCAGCTGCTTCCTCTGCAACCTGTTGATCAAGGATTTCTTGCATTTCAACAACCCTATAATAGGAAAAACAAAGGCAAAACAAGATTGCATTAATTTTAGTAAGAGTAAACTCCGCTCAGCAAATTCCTAGTTCCAACTGTACAACCCACTGTCTAAAGAAAAGATGAAAAGAACAAAGAGAAGGAAAAAAGAAGGAAAATGCAATTGTCCATCAACAACATACCGTAAAGCACGAACCAAAGTCTGCGGGCTGCGAAAAAAAAAGAAAAAGAACAAATAAAAAAAAAATTGAGAATCGTGGATCATATCACAATGAAAGCACGTAACTTCATGTTTAACAATGCAATGCAGCCAAATGTGGTAAGGAATGGAAATATAAATCGTATCCACCAGATTTTCATTCCTTAATCTTGAATTTCTTACCAAGCAAGCACAATTCACTCCTCCAACATTCATCCCTACTCTACCAAACATGCCCTAAGATTATATCAAACTACTAAGTTGGGCATTAGCCCAACATTCTATGTACGCTTAAAAGTGACGCTTTTGTTTAATACAATAAACACTACATTTTAACACATTACTTAAAAAATAAAATAAAATAACTGAAACTTTCATGATTTTACGTTTTAGGGAAAGTGACAGAGACCCTTGAAATTCTTTCTGGCTTGGGATTTGGCCTAGAAATTCCAAACCTACTAAATAAGTAATTAAACAAACGAATGACATAAAGGTGTCAAACCCTAAAATCAACAAGAATGTAACACTTTCAAATCTCAAGTAGCACTCAATTGATAAAGGTTGAGTAAGTGAAATAGTTTTATAGTAAGAATATGCAATATTATCGCAAGAAATATAATGAAAAAGTTATGTTGAGATGTTCATATTCAAAACATGGCACAAACCTTTCTTTAGAAAGTTTGTAAAAATTGGAAATGTGGCCCCATAGTGTCTTCTCAAATGTATCCCAGGTTCGATCTACATCTTCAAAATATTCTCTGAATAAAATACAAGGATAAGATGTGGAAAAATAGATTCTTAGCCTGAAACTATAAAATGAACAAGGAGGAAACAAAATAATTAATCACAAATCTGAAAATAAATTACTTTAACAGTCATCTTTCGAATAGTCACTCTCAAGTTCCAAAAGCATATGAGACATTTCAACTTCAACTAACACAACGATAGTACTTAACCCTTGATTCAATGAAACTGTAGTAAATTTCAACATATGAGAGGATTAACGACCATCAACAGGCCTAACCAATAAACAATGAATGTAGTGATGAGTGAATTGGTATATCCAAATCAACAAGCCAAAGACCCCCGTTAATAGTTACCCAATATAAACCAAGAGAAACATGTAAGAAAACTAGTAGTTACCTTCATGCATATGGGGAGGATAGAGTAATGCAACAAAAGAATAGAAATTGGACCAATTGTTGAATACTATATTTTCAGTTGTAAAAATCCCGAGTTTTAGGGTTCTTTTGGATTGATGGTATTGAGTGGAATGGAATGAAATGGAAATATGTTCCATTGTTTGGTTATGTTAAAAAAGGATTGAATGAAATGGGAGTGGGTGGGATGGATTCCCTCCCATCCCACCAGAAACCATCAATTTTATTCCTCCCCCAATTTGGGGGGTATGAGATGGAATCATCTTTTTTAGTATGAATACCATCCCATCCCACTAAAAATTATCTACTTCCCAAACAATGGAATGGTAACTTTACTCCATTCCATCCTAAAATATCCAAACAATGGAATGGTACTTATTTTTTCATTCCATCCCATCCCATCACATCCTATTTCATTCCATTCCATCACTTACTAAATATCCAAACATAGCCTATTTCGAGTTTAGTCAAATGGCACATGCTATTGATGGCCTTGAGTTTTTCTTTATAGTTATTTCATTTTGTTCTCAGTGCCAAAACAATAACAGTGTAACTGCTAGCAAATCTCTCATTGTTAGCTCATTTTCAGCACATTATATTTCGTAGTGTAATAGGGATCTTTCTTGTATTCAACATCTATTAATTAAGTAGTTTCGAAGAAATGTTATTAAATTGCCAGCATGGCAGAATGGCATGGTGGAAATTGCCCAAAACGCCATAAGATGTGCATGGTGTTGCGGCTTGTTGATGGCTGCGCCATGGCTATGGCGGTGTGACAATATGCCAGATCGATGATTCAAATGACAGATGATTACCCTTATTTAGGAGTATTTTAGTTTTTTTTTTTAATTCTTTTAAAAACCTGATGAAAGCCCAAACCTAATCAATGCTTGTGTCTCTGCCTCTCTGAAACTGAACGAAGCCCTCTCTCCCTTCTTCTCTGTGTCTACATCTCTGTTTGTGTCTTCTCCGGCGACTGTTTCTCTGTCTCTCATTCAGGTATCAACTTCACGTTCCACTCTGTTTTCACATCTCAGTTCTAAGTACCTCTCTTTCTCACATGCTCTGTTTTCACATTAACAAAACAGAGTCTTCACATCACCCATTACCCAACTTACCCAACACCAAGAAGCCACTGTTACGGTCCATTTGCTCTAGCATCAGATGCTCATGAGTCAGGTGCGGGAGTCCCACATTGGGTGTTCATGAGCCTAGTGTGAGGTTTATATGGTCCTAGGCTCTCCAACCTCACGAGCTAGCTTTTGAGGTGTGGTTCTCCTTGGATTCCTGTAACAGCCACAAAGCCCCAAACAGCTGACTCTCTTCAACCATGAATACCCACCGCCCCAAATATCCACACCATGAATCACCTTGACTTGACATCCTCTGTTTTCATGTCTCACAGTCTTGGTGTCTCAGTTTCAGGTCAATTTTTCTGTCTTCCTTATTTAAAAGAAAAAAATTGAAACCTAACCATCCGTTACCCATCACCCACCCATTAACCCACGCACATCTGTTTTCCCTTCTATTTTCACACAATTTTTTAACCCACCCAAGAACCATTAGCCCACCCACCCATCCTTAACCTAGCAAACCCAGCATGTGCAGCCTCTATAAATGTTATTTTACTCAGGATTTTAATTTTTGTACCTGCTTCTTTACATATTTTGTATTTGAGTTTTTGATACTTTAAGTTTGACATGCTAGGTAATGTTTGAATTATGTTTATTATTATTGATTGATATAAGTTGTTCGATTTTTTTTTTCTTTATATTATGCTAGGTAAATGTTTGATATAAGTATGTTGATACAAGTTGTTTATTATTTTTATACTTTACCATTAAAAATGACTTAGTTCTAAATAGCCATTTTGAAGACTTGGTTCATGACAGAACATAATGACATCGTTTGATCTATCTAGTTGACCTCACCTAGTGGGAAAAGGCTTTTGTTGTTGTTGTTAATGTATATTATACAGGTCTTGCAGTATATTTTATAGTTTTTTAACATGGCCGCCATGTGTCCGCCATTTGCCACAACTCTATCCACCATTAATAACACTGTTTCAAAGTGTCATATCGCTATCTGGACTCAATAATGCAAAGCATACATAAACATAATACAAAAGGCACAAAACAATGTGGCACATTCCTAGAGGATAAAAACATCAAAAGATATTCTTCTAAAATTTCCAGGCCAACATACTTTAGAACCTTAAAGCCACCACATTCTTAAAAGCCCACATAGAGATTTCTAAAATTCCTTCAACGCCATTAATTGACCATAGAAAGAACTCAGAGTCTACACCAGCAGAGCCAGATAGAAGAATTTTTCATGGAGTTTCGAATCATGCATATAACAGCAGAATTGAAACTTCAATTATCTGTACTTTCATTAAGAAAAGTTAAAGGAATCCCATTATGTGATGACTAATTCGCTTGATTTGGTAACACAATTTTTTCTCTTCTGTAAAAGAAAGCTCCAAATTCCTGTACTACTTGGAAGATTTATAATAGCCACTAACAATGTCTCTGATAAAATAGCTGCAAATTGGTTCATAGATCTAAAACTATCAATTGCAAGGTTGAAATGCCCAGATAACCTAAATGTTTATACCACTGATTAAGAAAAAAACACTAGTGGGTCATTGCATAATTATATGATGGAGGCTTATGCAGATTGGAATTCATTCCAAAATCTGTGGCAGCCCCGTGATTCTTGCTCATACAGCCCATGAACATTACAGTGCACTTAAGAAGACACAGACCTTAGTCTTCCAACCTCTTCCTTGTGAGATCCTGCAGCTGCTAATGCAAACCTCCGTTTTCCATCCAGAGCTGTCAACCTCTGTAAAAAAAAAGGGAATAGTTATAGACATAAAATGAAAAATAAGGCTTCAACCACACGTGAATGATGTGACATTTGGACAAGCATTACTACATTTTATGATGAAACCAATATTTTGCACTATAAGTAAGACCAGCCTTACTTCGTAAGTGTTGACAATTTCTTTGTCATCACTCAAAGAATCCCGAGCCTCTGCTGCCTCGACAGAGATGGACATCATACCTTCAACATCCTATCAGAAGACCAAGAAGTCAGTGAAAACCACAAAGCAAGGCAGGGTATGCACATATAAATGCCCTTATGCCCCACTCGCTCCAACTAGGTTGCAAACATGTTTACTCAACAAGGACAAATGACTAGCAATCTGCAGGTTGTATCAATCCCATTCTAACATTGAAAGATCAACTAAATTACAAATGTTTGATACAGTGAAGGAAGCATTTTAGGGAATGCGGCACTACATCTGCTACTTTAACCATGATTCAGCAGGAAACAATTGATACAGTGAAGGCAGCATTTTAGGGAATGCAGCACTACATCTGCTACTTTAACCATGATTCAGCAGGAAACGTGAGAGGGAAAATGACCTTTTTGTAATACTTGAAGATAACAAACTCAATACTAATGCAAAAAACAGGGAGGGGAAGTACTAAATAACAACTCTTAAGAGGCAGCAATAGAAAGAGTCCCAGCCAAGTACTCTTTTAATAACGAATTATAGGTTTAATTAAGGACAAAAAAATCACCTTTAAGGTTGTGTTTAAGTTATTTCTGGCATTGCTAAGTAGCTTTATCTGGTCATGGTTGTCAATTAATGTTTGGCATTCCTGACATAACCTGATGCAACAGGAAAATGAAAGCAAGCTCAAAGTGAAAGATATTAATGATGCATGTTTATGCAAGAGAAAACAACCACCCTCTAAGTAGTCATAACACTTTTCAGTCTATCTCCTTTTTAACATACTTCTCAATGGAGACAAAGTTTTCACGAAGCTGGTTTATTGTCTTCTCAGATGAGGAGAGTGATTTCAATCCTGCCTGTGCCTGCTCAACCTGCAGTAGAGTGTTTTTGTGCAAAGCACATGAAGATATGAGATTGTGGTGCCTCAATTCATTCAATATCAAGAGGAGCAGAATGTACAAGGCGATGCATGTCTAATGAGCTAGACATAATAATGACACAGTGATCTCACAAACTCTATAAACCATGCCATCTGTTGTGATTAGAATTAAATCCCTGTTGTCTAAGTCTTGAGACATAATAATAAATTTTATTATAAACTAGTCTTTAGTTTCAGTCAAGTGCATAAACCTGAAATTTGTCCACATTTACTGGGATTTGACGAGGGAGAAGGGGTAATAAACTAATAATAGAATTATAAAAACCATTCTGAGGCCCTTGTTTGACATCATAATTCTTAAAATTTTGAGACAAGTGGTTCTTTAGAAGTTATACTTATTGAAAAATATGTAAATAGTGTCTAGATTCGTTGTATAGGCTAACTAAATCATAACCAAATCATGTAATTACGGTAATTAGAATCTTTTGTAATCTTTGTATTTATTACAATAACTCTATATAATTCAGCCTCCGTTATATAATTCAGACACACGATTTTCTTCATATGTTTCTCCTTTCTCTCTTTCAACATGGTATCAGAGCCTAAAGAGAGACAACCCTAGAACCGTGCATGTCCGGTGAGCCCACTGCTCTCTGGTGAAATTTTTTTTCCAACCAACTGTGTTTCCACTCCGATTTCCAGTAAACACCATCTTCCCATTGCTGCCACCATCCACCATCGGTTTTTCCAGCAGACGACCTCACCAGTGGCACTGCCAGCCTAAGTTCAGCCAACCCTTGAAGGCGCAACTTCGGCAGCCGTCCAACGCGCCCCCATGCCCGCCCTCTTCTCTCTGCAAGCAACCCATGCGCACCCTCTTCTCTCTGCAAGCAGCCCATACGCACCCTTTTCTCTCTACAGGCAGCCCACATGCGCCCTCTTCTCTCTGCGCACAGCCCACATGCGCCCTCTTCTCTCTGCGCACAGCGCACAGCCCATACGCACCCTTTGTCATCTTTATTAGTTCTTTATAGTCTCCGTAATTAAAATATAAAAAGCGAAAAATCTGCCCAGAATTTTGATTTCTCTAAAAAGAAATTTACTTATTTTTTGTTACGTTACATAAATTATTGTAATATATACGTTACATAATTAAGTGTAATATAATTAGGAGAGATTTATTTCATAATTAGGACAGTTTTGATTAAATGTGATTTGTACAGTTTTAATCCCTTCATTTTCCTTAATTAGGAGATAGGTAGTCTATATATGATTGGTAATCATCCTCTGTAATGATTTAGATTAGAAATAATATTCAGATTCTTTCTTTTCAAGTTTTTTCTTTCCTTTCCAATAATTTATATTTAAATGCTAATTAATCCCCCTTGAGGTTTGCCGTAAATTACACCCGATACCCCCTTTGATTGCAAGCCTACACTGACATCCCTTATCTAAAACGACATTTAGCTGCTGTCCATGTTATGGTGAAAATGTACTTTTTAATCTTACAATTAAAAAACACTAAAACAACAAAAAACCCTTTTACCTTAATAATTAACAAACCCTAATCCTAATTTCACTCCACCCACCCCTACCCTCTCTGTTGGTGGTGGTGGTGCGCATGGTGGAGGTAGGTGCGGTGATGCAGCAGTTTGTGGGTGCTGGTTTGACTATGGAGGCGCAACTCCACTTGGGACCATCGGTGGTTGGGGGCTAGGCGTTTGCTGAGTGCTGAGTTTGGCGGCAGGTCTCGTGGTTGCCCTGGTTCTGCGACTCAGGTGGTTGCGTGATGGGAATTCGAGTTGCAGGATGGCAGCCATTTCTGGGTGGTTGGAAGGTGGCTGGGGTCATGTAATCTGGGTTGTGTTTCTCTGTTTTGGTTTTGGGGTAATTTGGGTCTCAGTTGTGAGTGTTGAGTTCTCTCAATACGGAAGTGTGGATGCTCTTGGCTTTCAAATATGGGTTAATAGAGGTTTGGGGTTTCTGTAACACCCCTTGTACGATGGTGGACTTGAGGTTGAATGTCTCTGTTTTGGATGATTGAGGGTTCTAGTGTGGTTTACAGGGGGATTTTAGCTTGTGGTTTTAGTGTTACAGGGAAGTGTACACTGTCATGCATGGCTCTGTATGCTAATGAGACCAGAGCAAGTGAGTGATGTGGAGAATGAATGTGCTCTGGTTTTCACTCTTAATCAAGAGTTGCTTCCTCTTTCACTCCTCTTCACTCAAGCTCTCTGTTTCCTTCATTCAATTCATCCAGCACTTCACTACTCTCTCCCAACTCCCACACAAAACAAAAAATCAGAAACTTCCTCTCAATCTCCACTCTCAATTTCTTCCCCCTTTCCAACTCAACCCTCTCCTTCTCAATTTCTCCCCCCTTTCAATTCTCTTGCACCCATGGTATATATGGGCATAGATTGTGCTCTTAATGAGCGAGTGAGATGCCTGTCGTGAGGGAGTGAAGTGCGTGTATGTGAAATGGAGGGGGGCAGTGCAGCCTTGTTCATGGTAGTGTTGTAGGTGCAGAGGCATAATGGGGAGCAGGGCAGCTTCGTTGGAGGAAGAGGCCAAGGTGTTGGCTACAAATGTGAAGTAGTGGCTGCCATGTACCTAGTGTTTGGGGGAGGAAAAGGATAAGAGAGGAGGCAAAGGAGAAAACTAAAGAAACTAATATATAGGAGGGGGCTAGAAATATCATTCATATATACAGAGAGTGAAAAAATTACAACTGAACCATTTTGAGTCATGTGAATAAATGTGCTTATTCATCCGTTGGTGTCACAAACAATGTGTTACCTACAGGGGCTGAATGTAAAAACCACATATAAATTAAGGGGAGCCAGTGTAATTTCTAAATCAATGGGGTATTGGGTGTAATTAAGGCAAACCTTAAGTGAGGCGAGTGTAACTTCCCAAAAAAAAAAAACAGGTGGTTTTGAATTTGAATGTGAAGGTTCACAAATCACAACTACCAAAAGATTAAACTTTTTAAATGACCTGCATCCAACCAGCTGATATTTAGTTAATTAGAAAAGAAACTACTTACCTGCTCTACAACCATTGTACTAAGCTGTGCATCATTGGCCTGAAAAAAAATTAAAAAAAAACAAATAGCACTCAGAATTGGCAACTCCTAAAATTCTGTATAAAATAGTTGCAACATTAACGAATAATGAAAAGTGAGACACCAAACATTATCTAATAATTGTAAGCAGGGACAGAACTATAGTTTTTTGGATGGGGGTGCTAAATATACTTTCACCCACATGTATACTAAAAAATTTTAGGAGAGGGGCTGAATTCCTCCATTAAGCAGGGCATATTCAAAAAATTACACATAGAACTTAATAAATATTTTTTGGTTGCACCCCCTACTCCATGAGTAGTTCTGCCCCTGATTGTAAATGTCATTGAAGACACCCAACAAAAGCATAATTACATATAGGCTATACGCTACATATAGGCCAGTGTTAGAAAACATGGACCGGTAATCAACGTTGGAGAGGTACTGAGTCACTACATCATTGGTTCAACTAGTGAGTCATTGATTGACCCGCATAAAATTAAATAAATATATAAATATTTAATAAAAACAGAAAATACATAAAAGTAATAATAATAATCCCTCCCATGTACTTTAACTCTGACGTCCAGCTAAAAACTACTAAGAAATAGCTACCTCCAGAATGGATCTTCTACTTCTTCCCATAAAAGCTATCTCCATTCCAATACTTTTCTTTTCCTTTCCAAGAAGCATTAATATCAGTTTAACTTGTTTTCATGTTAAGAGACCAAATAAGGGGAGAACAAAATCAAATAGGCAAAGAAAAACCTTTTGAAGAATGTCTTATCCTTAATTTCTCTCCTTTCTCTCTAATAGTATTTATTTTTCTATCAAGAATATTATTAAAAAAAAAAAGCACCTTTCAACATGATTTTGAACTTAAGATACCACTTAAATCAAAGGTTGTCGTATAAACCTAAGAAAAATGACTGAAACTTCTTTTCAACCAAGTATAAAGACTTTTTTCTCTAAAATACAACGACCATACCCCACAAAAGTTTCACTAGAATAAGAGCTGCTGCCCAGATAAGCTTACAGTGATTATAATGGATTATTAGGTCACAAATGGGAGGAAGGAAGGTTAGCAATTTGTATTGACTTGATTTAAGCATTGATATATTATTATTAATTTTCATTTGAGAGGGGATAAAATAAAATGGAAACATTAAAAGAAAAGGCAGTGAAATTGTCCATTCTGGAATGCCAAAGAATGAATTGAAGTATGCCTTTTAATGAGCTTGGATAGAAAAGATTGCGAAGAACAGAACGTCAATAATACTAGCAAAACATTCTTCCTTCTTGGTGGATAAGAAAACTGAATCAACAAGGGAACATCAACTGAAACAATCCTTCGAATTTTTTTTACCTCTCCCATAGACTCACTTCAACAGCGGAAACTAAGTTGCAGTGTGCGGGGGTGGTGGCAGCCCCAAAGCCAATTTTTTTTTTAATGTGTAGTATGCATAATTCTTTAGCCAGACACCCCCGTAAAGATAAAATCTGCCCCCACCCCTAAAATTCTATTATATTCCTACCTCTGACAAGTGCTGCAAAGTGACTCAATTTTGATAAATAACAACATCAGCAATCAAATGTCCAATCCATAAAGAGATTCAAACTATGGCCAAAACCCATATATCCCCTTCTAAGTTAACACCCATTCAAACAGTCTAAAACCTCATTGTCACTCACTAAGACCCCATCTATAGGCTATAGCAACCAAATCAAAGCTCCAAGTAGCTTAAAACGGAGCTAAAAATATCTAAATGACAGTGAATCGCAAACTCAAGCGCGCACACAGCAACAGCAATTATCAAAATAATAATAATAATAATAATAACCGAATCGAATTGAATCGAACAGATACCTGTTGGCGTGAAATGTAATCGGCCTTGATGGAGGAGATTGACTGCAGAAGCTCCGGAAGAGGCAACAGCTTCGCGACCTCACGAACCGCCGCCTCCTTCGCTTCCACACCGAGATCCTCAGCCATCATCTTTGCACCAAAAAAAAAAAACAACCACTCAACTACTCTAAGGATGCACAGATTTTGAGTTTGTGTACACAAATTAATTCTCAAGTGATTTTTCAATCAAGCATGAATTTGATCCAATTTTATGAAAATTGAACACGAGATTGTGGTTTTGACGAGCTGCGAATTTGAGATTTGGAGCCGAATGCTTAGAAGAGAGAGAGAGAGAGATAAGGTTCTAGAAAGTTTTAGAGAGAGAAAGTTCTAGAGAGAGACGCGGCGGTGGCTATGGAGAAATTGAGGAGCAGCTTGGTGGTGGCAAAGGGGAATCGATGAGTAGTGCGCACTAGCCGGAAGTGAGCGAGCGAGCGAGCGAGCGAGAGAGAGAGAGAGAGCAAGAGGCTGCAGAAGGGGTGAAGGAATAGAAAAAAAAACTGTTCTTTTTTTTACGATAAATATTGGTCTTTTTGGTACACAATCAAGTTTTAAAAAAGATTTTTTTATTTTGTTTGAAAAGTCTAAAATTATTAGTCAAACAACTCTAAATTAATCAAAATACTTTTATAAAATGTTATTTTTATATACAATAATAAATGCGTGTTTGTTTTACCTTTGCATCGGCTGAAATGAGCTTCTACACAACTTGAATAGTCATCTGCATTTCTGCAACTTGAAACAGATGTTTGTAGTAGGCAGACAATCGTTTGTTTCAGATTCTCAACGCCTCCAAACAGCTATTGGATGGAATGAGGAGATATTTCCTTTGAGATAAAGTGCCTCGTAATGCACAAGCGCCTCGTAACGCATATTTTTTTCATTTGCGGTGAGATCTATCTAATTCTAAATTGAACACACAAAAATAGGTAAGATCGATTTATACCAAACGTTCCCTCCACGATATTTATATTTATCACTTGCAAGGAATTTATTCCCTATCGCTTTTCTTTATTATGAGTTCGTGAATGACAGCGTTTAATACCGAGAATACATTATTATCATTCTGGTGATCAAGTTTATATAAATTTAAATATATTTATGTTATTTTTTTTCATATAATCATGTAAAAAAAAAGATAAATAAAAAATATTATTAGTGAGATTTCGTTAAATTTTATCAAATTTCTATTATAACATTTATATTTTTCTCTCTCCTCTACATGAAAGAAAAAATGACATGAGGGAATTTAAATCTAGTTTATATAGGTTCAACTTTAATTACTTCAAGATGGCCCTAAGGTCCAAACTGATTATTTTTTACAAAGAAAAAGGTTTTGACCCTAAAGAATTTTGTAATTGAACATCTGAGTCAAATTAGGGATAACAAAAATATCTATACTCATAGATATCTACAGGGATTACCTGTTCCTGCGACTGGGCAGGAGATAGGTACATGTTCTAGACCAATTTTTGAGTTTAGGCCCAACATGAGTTACCCAAACACAGTTGGCCCAATTACGATCTCTAACTGTAAGAGTCCTCATAGGGAACCAATTATACATTAACAAATTGTCATCTTATCTCAACTATCCCTAACAGAATAGGAGATTTTGGGATCTTATCTCCTAATAATTACTAAATCCTAATCTCATTTAAATATTATCTGTTCATATACTACTTAACCTGCAAGCAATCTCCTTCTATAAATACAGAACTAAATTACTCAGGTATGTATCTACTCTCATACACTTTTATCTCTCAGTGCACAACCTTAACTTGAGCGTCGGAGTGCCTTGTGGTACACCCCCCTCTCACTTTGTCGTTGTTGTTGCTGCATTAAGGAGGATTCCACCATCAACCAACACTTAGAGGCAAGATCAGGTATATACCTCTAATCTTGGCTTTGAACACATATAAGGACTTCGAGATCAAATATAAGATGTTTCTTTCCATTCCTCGTAAGCAACTTATTTCTCCGAAACAAGAGATAAAAGTGATTTTCCTCCTTTTTCCCAATAAGTCGACGGCGTTACACCATTGGGATACTTCGAATAAACTAGAGTACATATAGGATACACCGGTGCTCAAACCTTTTCTCAAGATATCTTCCAAACTGTTGGGGTCGTTGCTCCGGATTTTGTTCCCCCGGTTTGAAACCAGTTGGTTCCGTAGTTTTAGAATTCTGCTGATCCCAAGTACTCCATCTCCATCATTGCATATGGGAATATAGAAAGTAAAACACTCCTCTTCCGATAGCTTGTCAATGTTGTCCAGTCAAAGAAGTCATTGGCTGAGAAGCCATGACTCCAAACAAAAGGCTTAGAAAATTGGGCAAGAACGTCATGACGGGGGCCAACATCATGTTCCTAAGTTAGATCCAACACTAGCTCAAAACTCGTGGTTATCTTCTTTTAATGACGCTAACCATCTTGAGAACTCGATTTTCTCTTTCGACCCTACAACCCGGCTCCTTGATTAGAGGATTCAAGGTTGGGGTCGTTGAACTGCACAATGAACTCCAGTTGTGCCGCAATCGGTTGACCAACAGCCCTTCTTGCCACCCTCTCTCCCACTTAGTGTTGTAGTTCCAAAAGATTTCCAGTTAGTGTCATCATCTCTGTAAAATGTAAAAAATACAATGTCTTAGAAATTACACAATGGAAGATTCATTGCAATACAAAACAAGTTAAGATCCTACCTAAGATAACATGGAGGTTAGACTTTACTATGTCAAATATATTACGTGTTTGTGTGTGATCTCTTTCTGTGACCCATCCAATTAGGAACGCAATCACATCTACATTATCCTCTAACAAATCGTCATCTAAGGTTTCGAAAGCTTCGGGTCTCAAGTCGAAGTGATGTTGAGACCAATAAAAGTAGATAGACTGATGCCCCTCTACTGTCAAGAAGAAAGGCCTAATTCCAAGTGACGCTTCTAGATGAAAGTAATCCTTCTTAAACTTCTTATACGACTCTTGGTACAATTCAAAAACCTTTCAACCAAGTCGTGCTCGCAAAGAGATCCAAGCTTTGGTTCGACCACCACTAAACGATCGAACTATAGTAAACAACCCAAAGAAAACCTTCATGGAATAAGGTAGTTCCAAATGATCACATAAAAACTAGTAAACTCGGACGAAGGCTCATCCATTATGGTGCAGTTGAGTGGGAGTGATCCTTAGATGATTCAAAACATTCATTTTCAAAGTAGGTGAAAAGAAGTCGAATCTTGAGACATTCACATAACCTCTCATATAGATACATATAGTACCTCTCTCCTAAGGTTCGGGTCGAACAAACCCTTTCTTTATCACTAGGAGGAAGTATCATGAACTAATCATCCTAGAGGCCATATATGGTTAATTGTAAGTACATGCAGAGATTCGCCACGCCCGCATCAATATTCAACCTCGAAGGTGTCCCTAATACCTCCTTGTCCACCCATTTGTATAAATGTGCATCTTAGGGAGCCGAGTACGCACTCGGTGGGGTTGTGATCACTTTCCCCTTTCCCATACCGAGTTCCTAGATCCTGGAAGGAACACCCATAGAGACCGAACTCTAGGCATCAGAACTTGAATCATTAGACAAACCTAATTGGCATTCCAACACCGCAATGTTCTCAAAAGCAGAAAAAAGTTCCTTACGCGAAATTTCATAACAGGTTGCCTCCATTTGCCTTTTGATCACATCCTGGGCCTTAACCCAATATCATAGCCTTTGTGCCCTCATGGGGTTGCCACCCCTTTAGGACTGTCAATGTACACAACGTGAAGGTGTGGAGGTTCCGAAAAGATTTCCAAGGAATCCTCTTCCTCTCCATTACTCCTAATTTCTCTAACGTTTTCCATTTTAGTCAAAAAAAGAAAGGAGAAAACAATGTAAATGCAAAGGAAGGATACCTGGGTTGAAGAAAGAAGGTTGAAAAACAAAGAAAATTGAGAAGAAAAGGTTCTGAAACTGGTCGTCACCATGAATGTTGTCATGCACCATCATTTTCAACTCACCAAAAATTGCCTAACTCATTGGAATGTTTCTAAGAAAGTTGAGAATACAATAAAAAGTAAGAGGTTTTCATCCACTCCTTTATTTATAGGAAACCAAGGCCCCAATTGCCATCATCATCATAGGGACACACTAGTCATTTAAAAAAATTGAAATTATGGCAGCGCAAAAGCCAAACGATGTTGTCCATTCACTAAGTGCCATGTGTTTTCAAAAAGCTACCAATAGCAAGTGAAACGATTCCTGATTCAAATGAAGCGTTGCAGACAAGCCAAGTGTCACTTGGCTCAAAGTACACAATGCCTGATCTTGGATCAAGTCTTACCTCTGATGATGAATCCCAAATCTTGTCAACAGATACTATCCAGGATCACGACCCAATACACCTTAAATTTCTGAGGAATTAGAACTTTTATACCGAAATATCAAATAATAGCCACACATCCCATCACAAAGCAGATCCTAGCCTTAACACCTCAAGATGGATTTCAGTGCATTAGGGCATCAGTCGCTACAATTGACCTTTGTCTAGAGTATCTCGATACTCCGCTATCACATCAGAGCATCAAACTAGGGGCAATTGTTCTAGATCATTTTTTGAGTTTAAGCCCAACATAAGCAATACAAACACAGTCAACCAATTACAGGCTCTAACTGTAAGAGTCCTCATAGGGAAGCAATTATTATACATTAACAAATTATCATTTTTCCCAACTAATCCCTAAAAGAATAGGAGATTTTGGGATCTTATCTCCTAACAACTATCAAATTCTAATCTCAACTAAACAATATCTCTTTATACACTACTTAGCCTGCAAGTCATCCCCCTCTATAAATACAGGGCTAAACCACTCATGTATGCACCTACTCACTTACACTATTCTTTCTTGGTGCAAAGCCCTAACTTGAGCGTCAGAGTGTTTTATGAGTACACTCCCTCTATTGTCAATGCTGCACCAAGGAGGATTCTACCATCAACCACCACTTATTGATCCCGGGTCTAAATACTCGTTTAATAAAGGAGACATAGCAAGGATCATACCACTCGTCTTGTGAGTACTCGCGAATCGGCCAAATATATATATTTTTAAAGTATTTCATATGTTTTTTTTTTTTTTCTCTTTTATTTTGAGATGAGATGAAAAATTATATTTTTTATTATTTTATAATGACTTTTTTAATGAATATATATCATTATTGTAATAATTATTTATGTAAATTAATTATTACAAAATTTAATAGGACTTAATATATTATTTGTGACATTCTTTTAATTTTATAAGACCTTTAAATTATTAAAAATATTGTTATATATAATATTAAAATTTATTTTATTTATATTTTCTTTTTATTTTAAAATTTTATTTTAAATTATTAAATATCAATAAATACTCATAAATATTCATCTCTCCATGAGGATCATACTCATAATGAGAATCACGGTAAAGATGAGAATGGGGGAAACACGTCTCAACCTAGTCCAACCACCCAAGTGCGTTTATACTCATATTTTAGTAAAATGGAATAGAGATTTCATTACTTTTGTGATGAAATGGTTATTTGTGCAAGTTTAGAAATGCTCATTCCCATTCTAATAACCTAACTAAACATAAAAACAAAAATAATCAATATATATTCCCATTCTATTCCATTTAATGTCAAATCAAGGTTAATCAAATTCATTTTGCCTAAACTGTCCTTTCTAACAATTTAAACAGAATTTTCAACCTTCCAACTTCCAAATAAAAAAGGAGACAAAGTTCATCAAATTCACTTTGCATATATATATATATATATATATATATATATATATATATATATATATATATATATATTTATTTTTAATCTTAATTATTTATGTATTTATTTTAATTATTTATGTATATAATATATGATAATGATTATATATATAGGGGATATATATAGTTAAATGAGTTTTTATTGTGAGGGGGTGAGAAGAGTAAATATTAATCATATATAAATAATTAAGATTAAAAGTTACTTAAATGTCCATACGACAACTTAAAAAATCACTATATTTATATTTTAATTTTAATCATTCATGTAAAATTCAATAGGTCAAAATTTAATCATCTCACCTTTTATAATAAACACAACTCTCACCAAATATGTTATATATATATATATATATATATATATAAAAGGGAGGGATCAAGATATAACGTTGTAAGTCAAAGTCACTCTTACACTATTGAATAATTTTTATTAATAATTTTTTCACTAAATCTATCGTTGGATTGAAAGTTCCTATTATATAAATCATATTTATAAAATTTTACATTAATTTAATATCGTTTAGTAGTTCATTGATATACGTTAAGATTAACGTAATATATACTTTTGAAATATATAAAAATAAGAACTACTTGATTACATTCTTATTGATATTTAATTTTTTTAAAATTTGACACAAATGAACAAGTGTTAGATAATTATAATTTAACGGTTTAATCGATAAAAATCACATTTTATAAAAAATTATTGGACGATATAAATATGTCGGATATTTAACACATAATATAACTTAATTCCTCCTATATATATATATATATATATATATATATATATATATATATATATAAAGAAATCTACTTATACTTCATATAAATAAAAAGAGTTACACATAATCTTATATCTTCTATTTTATGTTGACCATATGATTACTGTTTATATGACTATTGAAAACGAAAAACAAACATCACGTGAGTGAGGCAGAGTGAAGACTCGTTCTCATATTACAGCAACACAGCCTTCTTCCTCCTTACAGCCGCCCCATACCGTTCTCTAAACCCACCCCCACCCTTCTCTGTTACCGCTCAAACCAGAGCTTCACCGGCAGCGCACCACACGTCCTCCACGCTGTACCAGACCGGCCGCGCCTAGCAACAACCGGACTCCATCTTTGTTACCTTGTTCCTCCTCACAGCACCACGATCCGCGAACTGGACCCATGTTTCGTCACCGCCCCATACCGCTCAGACCAGAGTGAAGACCGGCAGTGCACCACACGTCCTCCACGCTGGGTTGTGAAGATGGGTTTTGAGCAGGATTTATTTGTGGCTGCTTCCTTGATCCATTTATATTCACGGTTTGGTGGTTTAGATGTTGCCTACCAGTTGTTTGTGAAAATGCCAGTTAGAGATGTGGTTTCTTGCAATCAGCTATATAACATTTCTTTTTCAAATTCTTGCAGGCTGCCTTCCTATCAGCCTTGGCTGGATTAGAGGTTGCTCAAGCTGCTGCCCAAGCTGCAGTGACAACTCTATCTGAGGTTTATAAAGAAACTAGAATAAATCATCGGTCACTTCCAAGGAATACATTACTGCAAGGTGAGAATGATAAATAACTCAGATAAAAATTGTAAGATTCTGAATGAACTAAGCCGTCATTGGTCTTTATGGAGTTTATCTGGAAATGGATGGACTGATCTTCATCATGTACTTGATGTATTAATTGAACTGATTTCTAAAAGGTGTTTTGCAATTGATCTTCAGCAAACTTCTGCACCAAATTTTGTCATTTCTTTTTTCCTGTGGCTGACTTTTGGAATAACTACAAATGGGCATA